>JACYFF010031957.1:116516059-116560985 GCA_017589665.1 Selenicereus undatus | reverse complement strand
AAAATAAGGAAATTTAGAGCCACCAATACTCTAGCCTTTTAGATGAACAGCACCACCAACTGGTTTATAAACAAACGCTCTGCAGGGTGCAGCATGTACACTCATTACATATATGAGGGCCTGTTTGGTTTATGAAAAGTGAAATGGAATGGAACGGAACTTGAAATATGGAAGGAATGGAACTCAGATTCCCCTGTTTTTGGTTCAAAAACCTCCATTAAACAGGCCTTACGAGCATATATTCCATTAGAGGAAAGGTAGACCACCCTTTCCAGAATCAGCAGGTGATAGTAATGTATTTTAATACGGAGTATTTAGTTGAGTCATCCTTTCATCAGGGTTCAGTCGTAGGAAAATATCCTCTTCTTCTTTCTGTTTTTCTTCTTGAGTCTATTTGTCTTGCTTGCTTGGCTATGTGTTGCTTTAAATTGGATGGTTGAGGTATTGTGCCTTGCTCATGTGCAGCCGAAAAGAGAGTTGTACCTGGAGCTGGTCCTGACGATTTCAAGTTTGCTTCCTTGATGTCTGTGACACTAAGCTGTGATCACCGTGTCATTGATGGTAAGTAGGAGCAGTCTTATATCCCTTTTAGTTAGTGAAATACAAAGGACGTCTCATCAAATCTGGATGTTGTGACTTCTGGGTACTGCTTATGCAGGTGCAATTGGTGCAGCATGGCTGAAAGCATTCAAAGGCTATATCGAAAACCCAGAGTCAATGATGCTTTAAGTATGCTCTATTGATTCTCTTTTTCTACTAGAAAATCCCCTTTCCAGTTTTTTCGTTTCCTTCTCTTCGTCGAAGTCAAGTGATCAGGTGGTTTTGATTTCTAAAAGCCTTCTCTGATTCCAAATTTGGGTTGACAAAGTATGTATCAACAATCTTCTAAGCATAATAGAGCACCTCATACCGACATTGATTGTACAATTTTGGAATAATTGAGGGAGGTGGTTCAGCCGATTCGTTCATGCTGACATGCTGTAAAGATTCTGTTCAGTTGATCACAATTTTGAACATCAGCGGTGTTGCCTGCTGAATTAATTTTGATGTTTGGCCAATGTTGGGAGCATAATTGTCTTCACTTTGCTGAAATCAGTGATAAAAGTGCATTTTTACAAAGTTAAGTGGCATTTTGTCTGCCCAAATTTTTTTTTTTACCACTGGTACTTCGACAGTTTGAAATTTCAACGGTTGGATGAGATCATGAGAGGACTATGTTATAGCAATCCCTCCAATTGCGAAGAATCCTCGTCCAAAAATGGCTATTATGAGTGACATTTACACAATAATAAAGTTGTACAACATAATAAAGTTGTACAACATGAGTAGGGTATATGATGAATAATTGTTGCGATGAATGATGAATGTTGGTGGCCTGTACGTCACAATAGATTGATTTATAACAGCACACTCTTTGCAGAGTAGCCCTGCGGGAAATAATAATTAAGCGATAAAATAAAAATGTGCTGATGTCAATTATAGATTGTTCTACTGTTATGATACAGATTGCTACATATTACTATGTTAGTGCAACATATTAACTTGAAAACATAAAATAAATTTAAATCTGCAGCATCAAAAACGATAAAAAAGAGCTGCCAAATTCTTTTCTAAATAGGTTAGTATTTTGAAGTTCATGCAAGAAAATTATTTGCTCGTTGGAAATTAATCAAATTTGATGAAAAAATAAGTCTATATTGATGGACACAGGAAAGCCAATGGCGTCAAGGAGGCAAATTATTATATACACCTGGAAGTACGTACTCTCATATCTATTATATATATATATATATATATATATATATATATATATATATATATATTTGTGTATTTGTCATATGTTTTATATTTTAATATATAATTACTTATATGTCATATGAGAGTACATAAACTCGAGTGTATGATATAGACTTTAGTGCAAGGAGGTATCAAACCAAATTTGATGAAACGCTAAACTCACAAAGTCTGTAAAAGATATGATCACAAATATAATCTGAAAACTACCTACTTGTGACTTTGTCATACTCCAGAGCATGAAATTTGTCTCGGACAACTATATCTATAGAGACAATATTTGAACCCCACCTTCATAGAAATCTCCTACGTTTCATTTCTTTAGGCTCCCCGAGCTCTGTCTCTAAATTTTTAATCTTGTGTCTACTGATTTTAAATTTCTAAGGTAAAAATCGCCAAATTATATTGCATCGGTTCAATATGAAAGGTACATATGCCAATTCAACTCAGAAAAACTACCCTCAAAATATTTAAATTATTGTCACAATTTTGCAATTATTCTGTATAAATCAGACACCTAATATATGCTTACTAATTTGCATTTGCTGACCAAATTTTTGCTATGCTGCATTATACGCAAGACTTCTAACAGAGAGTTGGCCTAAAATCAGAAAAATAACTTGTCGATGTCCATTTAAAATTGATAAAATAAAAAAAATAAAATGTCACAATAAACATAACCCTTCTAGTGAGAATATGCATTGTATTAATTAATGGAACTTCTGAAACAACCGTCAGTTGTCTGTTAGCTTCTTTTACTGTTGTATCCTTGTATGCAGCGGAGGAAAGAAACAGAACATGAGGAAAAGGGAAGCACTGGCCAAAAACCATCCAACTCAATTACCTAAGTTTGTCTTACCCGAAAAACACAGGTCCAATCACAAAACTTTTATCTGAATTTTAAATTCAAACAATCAGTAACATCTGAATTCATATTTGAGTGAGTTGAGAGTTTGACAATTTGGTCGAGCTTGTCGACTTGTCGGAGTTTTATGACCAATATTGAAATTACAGTAATCTCACGGCATGCACACAAAGAAGGAAAACTCCTCCATTTCCTACTCTCGTGCATTCCCGCATGAGGGTGGCTCTTCGAGCGACTCAAGCCATTGACTAGCAAATCTTAGCTAACGACAGAAGAACCCAAAAAGAATAAGGGCGAAAACAATTTATCAATGAATTTACAAAAAGAGTATCAATTAAGAATTCAAAGACATTAGATTTAGATATGCATATACTTGCATAGTTAAGAATGTGAAAACCCGAAAAGAAGCGATACAGCAGAGTCCGATTAACTTCCCACCAAGGTGTGCAGTTCAAGTTCAACTACCACATCCTTCACAATATTTCCTGGTACATCCAGAACTCACCCACAATAAACTATAGCGTGACTGATAGTATCCCAAATTGGACAATCTTATCAACTTTGATATGCATTAAAAAAAAAAAAATGGTACCAAGCATATTAAAGAGATGACTAATCCGTGGACCCTTGGAAGTGAAACAAATACTACATATACTCATGATTCAAGTGCAACATTTTCTGTCAAACTCTACTCAGACTCCAAGCTAAGCTAACCATCAGCATACAGATGATCCAAGATGTGCACAGATCTACTAAGAATCCCTACTCACTCTGAGCTAACCATCAGTATCCTTACGAATCTCCGGTATACTCAACTCAGTTAGAGCAGTCATGCAATAAGAGTACGTAGGCAAATGGCACCAATGTTCTATTTATTTATTTTTTCCTTCTGATTATTTAGTTGACAAAGCCATACATAAGATTCATAGTGGATCAACAAGACAAAAGTTTACATCAACCACCACAAGAACATAAAAGAGATCAAATCAAAGTATACCCCTAGACCTTACCTCCCCACTAAAAAAAAAACCCAAACAAAAGCTTCCAACTATTAAAGTTGTCCGGCACTAGCAAAATACAGTCTCTTCTGTACATACTCAAACAAGGGAGGTATGTGCATAGCAAGTAATTTACGTACTATTGGAAAGAAGTGCATAATGTTTCTCAACAAACTTTCGGCACCACAGAAAGGTTTATGAAGCATATTGATCTCTTTGGACAGTTCTGTACTTGTGACTATAGTAAACACAATTGACTAAGATTTTGATTAGCTTTTTTAACCAAATCTCTCATTTCCCAAACAAGATGAGTTAGAAAACATTTCTGCGCAACTGCCACAAATCTTGTCACATGACCCATTCAAACATCTAATTTACCAGAACTCTTGGACCAATCAACTATTAGCTGGCATCTAACAACAGCTAGCAGTTACTTGTCAAAGGTCCACATAGACCCTACACCACCACTTAGTACCATCAGACGCAATCATTTCTACTCCTGGTCTATCACATGCATTCGTTCCCCACATCAATGTCAGTTTCCATGTATAATTATCACTACAAAAGCCATTCCTTAAACATTCACCTATACACATGTAAATTTGCAGACAGTATTCTGTACAACACAAAATCAGACTGACCATAGAAGACACGCGTGAAAATCGCAGATCATGCCTCTTTGCCTATGGCATCTCCACACATCTACCAGGTAATGGATCAACACACAAAGTCCTTAGAATTCCTCTAATCAATCCTTCAACTCCAACTAGCGGCAACTTCAGAAGAGCACTCACTATAAATCCCACCTAGATTTCTGGCCCCATCGTGAACTCATGAGAACAACGGATATCTCGCTATGAACTTGCACAAGAGTATCACAAAGACTACAATGCTAAACTACTACTTGTTGATGCATAAGATTGACATAACTATCGTAACCACATTTCTCCTCATAATAAATGTTAGCCACAGCTATGATCATCCCCTTGAAATAGTTAGTTAGCATGCTTCAAGCTGGGATAGAGCATGCCTAAGAGCAATTGTCAACCAATGTGACAAGATTGGGAATCTGGCATTGATCAAGCATCACATCTTGAACAGAAAACAATATAACATACAATTATACAAAGAACCAAAGAAACTTTGGGTTGTTGACTTGAACACGCATGCCATACAGGGTCACAAACTGATACCAAGAGCTCTATCAAGTATATTAACGTCGCTCAAGCCTCATGACACCAAACATTCACAAATTGATACGAAGGGCTCCATCACGTATATTAATGAAGCTCAAGGCTCACCGCACTGAACATCACAAAATGGCAACTTTGCAATCTCTATGCCAAAACTATCGAACTTGCTGAAAATGATCAATCTTCCAGGCCATCCGAGAACAGCTTAATGGCAAACAATTTAAAAACTAAAACAATACAAAGAAAATCTAAGATGCAGCAGCAACAGTCAAGAACAGCATAATTGTCAAGTAAAATGATTCCTCAAAGTCCAAGCTTTCCTGTGAGATTATTCACCTACATACTCGTTATACACATTACACAAAACATCATCAAAACTAAAACATCTTATAAAAAAGCATGCATTTTCATCATGCCCACTAAACTCTATTGATAAATAAAATTAAAGCCAGCCATATTCATATCGTATGACACCAACCATCAATCAATCCCAACAAGTTCACAATAAAATCACCTTCACGGCGGGCCTCACCCTCACCCATTTTCTCACATTCATCAGATCAAAATTGTTAACCACCAAACACAAAACAAAGAATAGCTAGCAATCGACCTTGCTTTCAATTGAATCAGACAGGAACATATCTTTTCAGCGCCTGCTTCATCGCGACTGCCAACCCGACCGCAAGCCCGCCAATCGCACCCGCCACAGCGGCCGCCCTCGGACCCGAAGCCGCCTTGTAGATGGCCCCAGTAGCGAGCCCAGCAGCCACACTGTTCAACACATCATCAGTATCTCTCACAGCGACAATCCCACTCTCTATCCCGGCATACATGAGCCCAATGACCCCGGCCCTGTTACCCCATTGCCGACCATTCAGACCCGAAGCGTTCAAAACCCGGTTCACCCGTAGCTTGAGCGTGTCCCCCGGCTCGGAGGCTCGGACCCCCTCAACGAAACCCTTGGCGGCGCCGGTGGTGGCACCGGCTAAGTAGCCACAGCCGGTGTAGTAGGTGAGATTCTCACCCCACGATCGGCGTTGTCGGACGGATTCTTCCTGGAAGAGGTATTCGGGTTGGGTGGGGAGCTCGTAGAGCTTCTGAACTTGGATTTGGAGATCTTGATAAGGGTTGTACAGGCGTTGTTGGTTCGATCGATTTTTCTCGTCATTTGATTGGTTGTTGGGATGATTGAAGGCCATTCTTTGGGATTGAATCGAAAATTTTGTCGACAGATCGGGTCAGGGTATTGAATTTGCAATATGAGGGATGATTTCGGAGGTTAGTTGTGGCGATTTGAGTCTCTCCCTCTCCCTCTCTCTCTGTGCGTGTATAGGAAAGAAGTGATTTTTAGGGTTTGAGCAATTTGGCGGTGATTTGGGTGGAGAGAGAGAGACAAGAGAGGAGGCGGCGAGAAGAGCAGACAGACAGGGGAGCTCGCGAAATGGGAATTGTATGACACGGAAACCTTAACTCGGTTTAAAAGATTCCTAGAAAATTCAACACAAACATGCTATTAATTTTTTCAATTTTCTACTAAAAAGAAAGTTTTCAAATAAATGTGCAACTCTGCTTTTTTCTTTTTTTTTTAATAAAAAAAGCAACTAGGGATTTTTTCCCTGTTGCAACCATCATAGTTCATGCAACTAGGGATTTTTTTTTAGGACGATGTGAAACAACTTTATAAAGATTCATGAAATAAAATATAAACAGAAAATATGCGTTGATATTGTATGTTGCAAAATTCTTTATTGTTGACACTAAATGAAAAGCTTTTGTGTTGAAATACACATTAAATAATATTTATATTTCACCAATCTAAAAAACAAATTCAGCATTAACAGTGCTCCCAAGGAGGAAAATACCATATAATAACTCGATCACCGGACAGCTCGAGCGAGAGAGGGCAAGGGGCGCCGTGAGGCTCCTCGCTGCCCTGTCCCTCTTTTTTTGTTCGTTTCCCCCCGAAACGACATCGTTTCAGGAGTTGACTCGTTTTTTTACTGGATATTTGCGAGTGAAAAAAGAAAAAGGGAAAAGTTGGGGAAGAATTAGACCCTAGCAAATGAAACGTTAGGCAGGGAGACATTAGCCCAATGTCTCCTAGCCCAGTTCATATTTTTTTTTAAAATTTTGTGTGTAATATTTGGCTATAAATTAGTGAATTTATCTTCATTTTTCCCACACAAAATTCACTCACTCTCTCATCCTCTTTAGAAAATTTGTGACTTTTTTTTGCATCTGTATTGAGTTAATTTATTCAAGCATGTGTGAATTTTTTTTATTGAAACTCATGTATTTTTTTTTAAAAAAAATTATGACCCTCTATTTAGTTGTCTTGCCAAATTATTATGTGCACATTATTTTTTTTCAAAAATAATAAACCCAAATAACCAACCAAAATAAAAAAAACTACATCAATTAAATATGGTTAAATATGGGGTCCATTGATATTCTTTTATTTGACGAGCCAAAATGGTGAGCCTTCTATTTGAGAGAGCGAGGATGTGAGGCAAAAAGTTGGAGAGAAATTTGATGTGACAATGATAGGCCCCAACTAGTGAGCCCAAAAAATTGGTTCACTATTAGGGGGTGGTCTAAGCAGTTTTTGTGCTACCAGCAGAAAAGACAAATTGTAATTTTTAAGAGGCCAAACAAAACACCCTTTAAGGTCAAAATATTTTGTGGACAACTAAAAAAGAATTGACAAATGGAAAATACTCTCAGGATTATTTAGCTCATTTTCTGTTCTTGATAAAATTATGGTTTACATATATCAACGCAAGTTTGTGCATGCTCCAACCCCATCTGTCATCGCCCTTTTTCCCCGCTCATGATCGTCACAACATGTCCCTTTCATTTTACAAAATGAATAGATTTACAAAATGGATGGACATCAAATGGATTAGCAAAATTACCATGGTCCTAAATGGGACTACAAGATTGATAATAAATGTTTCTGAATCCACTTTGTAAACGGGCCAGTCCAAACTGTCAACGGGCCCATTATGACCCGAATCGGTCTACTTTATAAACGGGTCCGCTCTAACCCGCCTCGACCAGGTCCATTGTCTACCTCTATTAATTCTGACCCTTTTTCTCCTTTAAGTTCTGCTGTCTTCCGTCTCCTACCCAATCCCCACTTCTTCGAGGTATTTGTTTTTTTATTAAAAAAAGCTTTATTAATTTTTCTTATTTTTCTTGCACCATTTGTGACATAGGACCTCTGTAATTCGCATGTTTAGCCTTGTCTTTTGATCTGGAATCTGAACATTATTAAGTTTGAAAGTAACATTGATGATTATCATTGATGACGATACAGGGATACAAAGGGCGGAAGGTTTCTTCAGTAACTTACTTGTTTATTTGTGAACTTTTCCTTTCTCCAATAGATGAACACAATTCATTAAATAAATAATCAAACATGGAGCAACGATAAAAATTATTGAAAACGTCTTATAAGTAATCCCCACACCGCATGAAACAACAGGAGTTGCCCAAAGTCTCTAAAATTCATTCAAGAGAATCTTAAAGAAAATTCGCATTTTTGACATATCGATATCGATAGGGAAGTCTTTAAGCGCACCAAAAGGATTGCCCATGCAACTTGCAAGGATTTCCAATGCGACTTTGGTCGCAATTACTTTGCGGTCACGGTACGAAAAAAATTGCTCTAGTACGAAAAATCACGTTTCGTATCGTAACAAAAACAAAGTTCAGTTAAGTTCAAAACCTTTACGATGCGGCCGTTTCGTTGCAGACCGGCCACATTTTGAATTCATGCGGCTATTGCTCAAAATGCACTAAATGCAACTCCAAGTCATCATGCATCCAAATTTCACTATTTAAGGCAGCGCGCACAAGCAAATCTTGACGCCACTTCTTTTGCTCAGCTCAAAAATTTAATCATAGATAGAATATCAAAACGTATTTTATCGACTCAACCCTAAAAACAATCATCATTATCTGAAAGGCAACAGGTCCGGAGAGCTCAAAACGTGATTTCTAGCAGTCATCGGCAAAAAATAGAGTTCCTATGAATCTGTTATAGATGATGGAACGATACATATATTTATCGCTTTGGAGGAGTTTGAGTAAAGATGCCATGCACCAATGATTTCGTGTAGGAACTGCTCGTGATTCGTGACCATTTCGGGATGCCTCTAGGACCGAACACCTTCCGATTCCGATTTTACTTGCAAAGCAAATGAAAGACCGGCACCCAGGCCGGTCAGTACGATTTCGCCAATCTGAAAATGGTTCCTACCTCATTCTTCGATTCTTGAGATCCCCAACTCTGTATAGCATGGAAAGCTACACGACCTACTGGAACAAGCTCTTTAGTCTGTCCAGTGATGTCGATGCCCTCCTGTTTGTAGGTTCAAGTACAAGGGCATATCTAAAATCTGCAATGTAGAAACATGTTTTATTCACCAAAATTGTGATTCAACACCAGATAAAACATATTAACTTGTGTAACGAAGTCCCTGAACTTTGATGGCATCTGTCTCTCAAGGACAGCCGGGAGAACATTCTGAAACAGAATCCGACACAACAAAACTAACAATTGTTGCTTTGTTTGGCCTTAGGAGACTGATCACTACGTTTAAGGATGCATTCATAAACTTGAAACTAGTCAATATTGTGGCACAAAGATTAAAATTGATCAGCGGGAAACTACACATGAGAGGTTAGAATTAAAAAAGAGCATTTTATTATCAAATAGATATAAATTATCAAATATTAGTATACATTCATGTAGGAAGTACGAAGCAACATCGACATTCTTCCCAACTACTTCAGCCAACCATTTTTCCTTAATTCATTCCTTGTCCTCTCTGCAGGAAGGCCTCAAATACCAGTGGACCTCTCTCTCTCTCTATCTGTGGTCTAGGGGAACGGAGGGTAGCAACGGCAACAAAAACTATAATTCACGCAGCAGGATAGCCAACTTACAATCCAGGTGGCTTGTATAGCTATTCAACATACCAGCTAATGATCAAGAAAGAAAAAACCCCATCCCTCACCCCTCCAAACAACCCCCCCCCCCCCAAAAAAAAAAAAAAAAGAGAAAAACAAAAACCCCCTTCTACCCCCTTTCTTTCTGGTTGCTGACCTGTGTTTTTTTTTAAGGGGGGTGGAGCGGGGGGAGATCAAAGAAACGGCAAATACCTTCAGTGGCTTCCCTGTAGTAGCCAAGCATTTCTCTTGCTGTTCCTCGGCGTAAATATGCCTTTATATTCTGAGAAGAGTCCAGATTTTAGAATACATACAAAATCAGCTTAAGGTGACTGCTCATACCCCATTCTATATTATGCATGATTCAATTCTTCATTCAAATAAGGGGCAAACACCAGTACAATAAAATGGAAAAGGGGTACAAAGCCTGAGATTCAATGGACTCAGGGCCTCGGATTTAACCACTAGGCTAAAACCTCATTTGTCATTTGCATGGTTTGATTAAGACAAGGATTCAGATATCGGTCAACAAAAATCTGACAGTCCTCTTTACCCTTGGTACTTTACCAATTACCAGCACTGGAATTATTTATTAAAAAAAGGGTATCCTACTTATTATTATTATTAACCATGGCCTCATTAATTAATGCCCATAATCATGTAGGGGAAAAAGAGAATGAAATTTGTTTTATTAATGTAAATTTAGAAACCATATAGACACCCATTAAAGGAATAGCAGCAAACAAATAAAAAGGAGGGAATAGGTAACCAAGCTACAGGGGAAATTGTCATACGAGGTGAATGACAAGAAGAAAAACAAATGGAAACGGATTAACAGAATGCACAAAAAGGAAAGATAAAAAAAGTTGAAAATGCTAGTAATTATTAAAACAGAATATAGTTTGCTAACTTGCTGTACATGAACTGCAACAATGATTCTATTAGCTCTAAATTCCTCTAATGATGATCAGCTAATCGTCTGTCCCATTAAAAACTACACTGCCTACAGAGTCACTAGTCTTGGGGGCTGGAATAGAGAGAGTGGGAACATGGCCTTTCTTTCTTCTTTAGACGGGAAAATATAGGAACACGGCCTGGTATTGACGAATGAAAATCAAACATCTAACCTTGATAAAACAAAAATGGCACTTGGACAGTATAATACAAATACCTTCTTATCAAGGTTGATGGCTTTAGTGCAATCTCCCTCTGCTTGGACAAAGCTGGCAACATACAACGAAACTTAGCAAAGATGAAAAGACACAGACCTACAGAGTAGACTCAACTATGATCGATCAAAATAACAAATCCTCCACATAAAATTACAGTACCTTCCAAGTTCTAAATATGCCGCAGCCCGGTTACTGTAGTATGTTGCATTGCTTCCATCGAGCTTGATAGCTTCTGTGTAAAAACCAATAGCCTTCTGCCATTGTTTCTCTTTAAATGCTTGATTACCCTGTAACAAGGAAAGCATGGATGGAAAAAAACAAGATAATTAGCAACTAAAGTATGATGGATACATGCAACTCAAACAGGATATCCCTATGGTTTAATTAGTTTTAGAACGGAATAACATTCAGATTATCTTCTTCATAGCATTATACCAATTCCCTTTCTTCTCTCTGGTAAGTGGATTGCAGCCAAATGTACAATGACAAAGCTAGTTGTGCTTGGATTCTGGATCATATCACATACAGATCCTTGCTTATTGGTCAATACTAGCTGTAAGCATATTGCAGAGTTTATGGAGCTCCCAATCGAACAAGAGCTCCCTAACTGTCAGCTTGCATTGACTTGAATTGATGATCACAACATACATAAAAGAGAGAGATTATCAACAATAGGAAGACACACAAGACTAGAAGCTACTGATCTGGATATGAAAATTAAGTGGGATCACCATGAACATTACTTGAGTACGGAAGTTTGAAGATTCATCCAATAATATTTGTACCCAGAAAGATTTTGAATTTGTAATCCTATCACTAGCATAATATACAAATCAAAGTTTATACTTCATAATAAATATGTGCACATATCCAAGTTGCTAAAAATTATGAATAGAGCATATCAATGTCACTGATAGATTTCTTTCTAGTTTCCTTCCTGGATGGGAAGTGTTCAAAGATATGAGCACCCTGGCCATTCCAAAACGGCCATCACGGCCATTCTGATGTGAAATGTGGCAAACAAAACAAATATTAGCAATTCACAGCATGCTCAACTTCAACCACATTTGGGCACGGCGATTGCTGCTTTTTGATGCCCTTATGTAAACACATCACGCAAACCCATAAAGATCATAACAAGGAGACATATAAACCTATCATCAGCCAATAGTAAAGTTTTCCAGTATTAAAGAAACAAGAAGCAGTGATGCGTGGATTGAAACACATCAAGGGAAAACATATACCGCAGCATCAAACACAAAAGGAATGCCAGGAAGAGCTAAGTATGCAAACCCAATAACACTACCAAGACCTGCTACACACCGAGGAGATATCACTAGAACCTACATGGAGCAATTCTAGAGTATGAATCCATTATCCCCATTCCTCATAAGTTAAATAAATTTAGTCCGATGATAGCCTCCTCCCACTTCATTAAATCTAATCGAAGAACCTGACTCCAGTTTTTTGTCTCATCTTCCTCGTCCTCTGCTGCTGTCCAGCATGTAACCCTTCTTCCTAAGGCTGTCATGATCAGTTTTGCGGCTTGCACCTTTTCAAATCAGCCATCTGCAACGTACTCCACACCATGCAACAAGTATGGCCTTACAAATATACAAATGTTCTCCCTTCAGTTTAACCAGAACCCCACACTGACACAAGACTCCAGAAGCACTCTTCCAATTTCCCCATCCCTACGATCATCAGTCTATCCTTTACCTTCCATGATTGACTTATGTACCCAAGATCGTATCTCCCGAACACTAATAGTGACATAATGGCGACCTTCCCTTCCATAAAACCTCCTTCCTTTGAACTTGAGTTCTACATTACCGTATTTTCAACACCCTAAGTATGCATTCCATTTGGAGGAACTCCAAAATCCTGGGAAACCTTTGTTTTCACAAGCAAAAGCAAATTGATGTCTCCTTTGTTTGGTAGGAAAAAAATTATGGTGAATGTAAATCAAATGCAACTCTTTTTCCCTTTCTTCTGCATTGTAGCTGAAATCAAGGCCTCATCCCAAGGAGACGATAGATAAGAGGGGGAATGGAGAGGCCTTGCTAGGCAAGTGGTTGTGGAGATACATGAATGAGAAGGATAGCCTGTTGAGAAGGGTGATTAGGAGCAAATATGGGGATAATGGTCTTGGATGGTATGCCTGCAAACCAAGTGGTGCTTATGGGCACAGTTTATGGAGATTCATTCACAAAGGATGGGGAAGATTTTTTCATCATTTTTCCTTCAAGGCTAGTGTCGGTTGTTCTATTTTGTTTTGGCACGACCGTTTGTGTACGGAGGGCCCTCTACGTGATACCTTCCCCTCTCTTTATGTGCTTGCGGTAAATAGAGATACTACTATTGCATATTACCGCCTAGCACTATTGTGTGGTCTCCTGTTTTCATCCGTGATGTTTTGGTGGATGGCACTATCCTTGCCACATTTCTCAGTAAGTTGAGTGAAATTTCACCCCAGGACTCACCTGATGTGGTTACTTGGGATCTCAACTATAAAGAATTTTTCACTGTTAAATCTTATTATCTTAAGCTCCTTTCTAATTCTACCTTCCCTATGGAGTTTAGATTTTTGGGGCGGTTCCCTTGGAAAATCATTTGGAAGACTTTGGCTCCCTTGAAGGTGTCAGTTTTTGTGTGGGAAGCTTCGCATGGGAGTATTTTTGGGGCAGTTCCCTTCAATAACATCACCTACTGCTACATTGTCAATTTGCAAGGGCTCTTTGGCAGTTATCCTAGTTGCTTGGGAGTCTCCTAGGTTGTTTCGGATTTTGTGAGAAATCATCTTTTGGCTAAGGTTCTTTTGGTAGGAAAGTTAAATAGAGAAGCATCTTATTGATCCCACATGCGATTTTTTGGGCTATTTGACGAGAGAGAAACAAAAGAGTCTTTGAAGAAGAGGAGACACCCCTTCAACGAATCAAAGATATTATTATCAAGACTCTTTTTTTGGGACAGCGAGAACTTTTGTGAATCTTCTTTTGATGTAATTGATTTTGTAGATAGGTTTCATCTTGGGTGTACATAACCCTTTTGTAGGATGCCTGCTTGCATCCATCCCTTTGTACATTTTTCAATTTAATATATTTTACTCTTTTTCCTTATCAACAAAAGAGGGGGAAGGGAGAGGCACATTAGTTGTAATAGAAATGAGAAAATCAACTTCCATTCTTTGAAAAAGAACGTCAATCTTTCTTTCAAGAGCTGTTCCTAGAAATTCATTTTCCAAATTGTGCTAAACATCAGAGAAAAGGAGATTCATTTTCTTCGATAAGCGTTTTCTCCCCAACCAAACACAATCTATATGAATCCTCTATACAGCAGGCTAACCATCCACATGACCACACCTCCAACTTCTTGTGTACTCATCTAATCTCAGCACTTAGGACTACAACATATAAAATACACCATTGCACATCATATTGATCACTTTAGTGAGCTCATCCCATGCAACCAAAAATCAATACAGTAAAGAACCAAAAATCAATGTGGTAAAGAAGTGGTCAAGTTGGGGGCAAGTCAAGTTAGTCTCTAGCAATATTGAATAAGTTTTCTTTTTATACCACAGATCCTTCTTTCCCAACAGGAAAGAAGAAAGGGAGCGTCCTACACCTGCCTTTGTCCAGCAAAGCCGGCCTAATAGATGGAAAAAAAAATTCATCATAGAAAATGACTGGAGCGTAGAACTGGATAATCAGAAACAACCAAAGTCCCCATCCAGACACTCGCCGTACCTTCTTCACACTTATCCTTAATAACTTGAATATATGCATGAAAACAGCAACACCCTTCATCTCCTGGCATCTCCGAGATACCTACTAGGCACATTGTCATAACCCATAAGCTTTCTCTAGGCTGAGAGGAGGGGGGGGGGACATGTCAGAAACTCTCAGTCTCTGAGATGAGCTCTTAGTCTTCCTTTGAGATAGATTTCTTCAGTTGTTGATTGATCTTCCCAGCATAAAACTAAAATAGTCCTCTCAGATGAATACATCCCTCCTCAACGCCCTCCAGATCACCCTTTCTCACAGTTTCATAGTATGACAAAGTAACCTAACTATGTACCAATTACAACTGTAAATGTCACATTTTGTTTCATAATTACAGGACCACAATAATGAGCCTCCTTTCGTCTAGCATTTTAATAGTCTTAACATTAACTTGACCAAACCCGTTTCCAGATCCTTTTCACCTGTGTTCTTCCATTATTTCATTAGGATATCAACTGAACCAACTGCTTATATTTCTTCACTTTTGCAATGCCTCTTCAATTTTGGTGATTCAATTACAAAACCTAGAATTTTGATTATCCCCAGGGCATCTAATTCAGCTGCTGGATGGCGCTAAGTCTCTCATCCTTATTTCTTTTGCCATTAGCAATTTGAGCACCCATTTGTGCCTTTTTCACCAATTTTTTGTACAATCTCTCACATACTTCCCTTTAGGCTTTGCTGAGCGCCCTCTTCAGTTCTTTCTCTGCCATTGTGTAACACACTTGGTTTGCCGCTTTTTACTCATCCATGTTGGTGTACTTCCATCAGAGCATATGCAGCTTGCTTTTCTTCAACTTTCTTTTGAACCTCCTCATTGGACCATTAAGGCCCTAACACAACACCCCCCGCCCCAACAAAAAAAACAAAACCAAGGAAAAAAGGTTCCCATGAGTAAAGCTTTCTATGGATTCCAGTGCTACCTTCCATATGTTGTTTGCATCACCATCTCATTCAAAGTCCACTTCTAATATCACCTTCTCATTCAACTTTGATGCATTTCCAATAATCAAATTCCACTATGTAATCCTTGCGCAAGTATAAATGGGGGGGGCGCCCGGGCGGCTGCGCGCGGCCAGAACAAAAATATTAAATTAAGCTCTAGGAATGAGCCTACAATTCTTACATTATCATATTAGATTGTTATTGATACATGAATTAGACATTATCAAACACTCCTCTTCCTGAGATCCAAGTAAGCTATCAGTGCATCAAATGCAACAAATCTACTATAAAAGTCTGACAAGACTGCTGTCCCTCCCTTGTTTTTTCTCTCCATACCAAAAATCCCAGGAGGACCTATCATACTCATCAACCTTTATATATGATCATTGAAATTTGGCATTATTCTCATATATAATTGTCATTTATTACTATCCTCCGTTCCGATGGATGAAGATGGTAGGATCCCAACCAAATTACCCATGCATTCCAAAATAAAATTCTGAGTACCATTTACATAATGCATGAGCCCTTTTAGTTAGGTTGATAAGAAAAATCCTCAGACAAATACTAGACCCCCCCCCGGAAAAAAAAAGAGCACGCACACACAGACACACATGCGCACACAACATAACATAAGTAGACACGTGCACATAATAGCAGTCCTAAGCAGTGACTTGGAGGCATTTTTCTTTTTTTGATAAGGACTTCGAGGCATTTTTCACAACCAAATTTTTAAGAACAGTATGCTTCCCAGACAAATTGTTAATACATCAGAAACACCAAAAAAAGGGCACAAAAGTCAACTGACCTTTTCTTTCGCGATCTCCGCAGATTTCTCCCGACTGATTGTATTGGGCGTAGATTTAGACTTCGAAACCGCTTCTCCTTGCTCCTGAAGGGATGCATACATAGATTGCACTGTGTCCAGTAAAAATCGATCACCTCCATGCCTTGCTATAAACGATACTGAAACAGGACACCTGTTATGATACCCGAGTGGTACAGTCACCTGTATTAGATGACATCAGGTCAAGCTACAAGCCAGATGATGTTATTGAAGGCAGCATACAGTAGATCATAAACTTCATACGAGCACAAAATCAACTCTAGAAAGCAACAAAGAAAGAAGCAGAGAGTTTACCTGACAACATCCTGACAAGCTGGCTATAGAAAGCAGACTGAATAAACGGCTAAGATAGACCTCCAAGGACATGTCCTTTTTACCGACTTTTGGAGGAGGATCGGCAAACGTAGGGATAACAAGGATTGCATCATCCTGTTGAGACAATCAAATGGAACCAGAGATGAGTTAAACAGGTAAATGAAGGAATTGAAATCAAAGCACACTTCAAACATGGCTGAACTCTTGGGAGTAAAACAGATATTTCCACCTATTTGAGGCATCACACAGTCTTTTTTCATGTAAAGGGTCTCACTGCGCAGCTTTCACGATGTTTAGACCATCAAATTTTCGAAACCAAATAATTGATTCCTTTCATGTATAATCTGTACAAATAGGAATGAAGCAAAACATCTTGCCCAGCTGCCCACTTCTATCTAGTATCTGGTAATCAATGCCTCTTAATTCTAAAACATCAAAAAGCTGGTTCTAGAAACATTTGACCAACTATGTGGGGTTCAATTCCCACTACAGAGAAGCTTTCTCTCTACAATACAAACTCTCAGCACACAACAAGCGCAAGGCTAGCACGCACTAACATGTGCATGGCCAGGTGATTTAAAGTGATGGAAGTGGTGAAGACTGAGGATTGCGCTAGGCAGCAATCAGACAACAACGTACAAAGGGGGGCGGTGGGGACGTTTTTTCATGAGTAAGCAAAAATATGTTACGAAGACTCTTAAAGCGACATCACTCATGCACAAAGGGGGCAAATACAAAATAATCCTGCCCTTACACTCTCATGATAATAATTTCAAAAGGGAGGAGGGGGGGAGATAGATGTGGATCACTATTCAGCACTTCATCACCGCTATACAAAGTTCCAAAAAATAAAGCTTAAACTCCTAGCAAGACATGAATTTGCCCTCAATAATCATAATTCCTTTCCTTCCAAATACTCCATTAGAGAGCCAATGAAGCCATTTTCTAAATGCCTAAAACCCAGCTTCTCTTCATCATCCCTTCCAACTTACCAAAAACTCTTTGCTCACCTAGACCCAATAAACCCCTACAGAAACGTTTCATCATCATCCCTTACAGTCCCATTTAGAGGTCTTTGGCTCCTTCAAAGGTCTCTTGTTTTTTTGGGAAGCAACGCATGGAAACATATTGGCTTATGACAACCTTCAAACGATGGGAATGATCTTGGTGAATAAGTGCTATATCTATAAAGGGGAGCTGGAGTAGGTAGATCACTTGTTCCTTCAGTGTTTGTTTGCTAGGGCACCTTGGGATCTTGCTTTTAGTTGCTTGGGTATTTATTAGGTTTCTCATAATTCTATTAACAACCATCTTTTGGCTTGGGAAGGCTACTTTGGTAGGAAAGCGAAAAAGAAGGCAGCCTTGGCCCTTCCGATGTAACTTTTTGGAGCACCTGAAGAGAACATAATCGAAGAGTCCTTGAGGGAGACAAAATGTTCCTTGAACGATTAAAATATAATTTCATTAAGACTCTTCATTTTTGGGATAAAGAAAACTTTTGCACATCAGCTTTTGATGTAGCCGATCTTGTGGATAGCTTGCGTATTGGATATGCATAATCTTTTGTAGGATGCCTTCTTGGCATCCCTCCCTTCTTCCTTTTAATACGTATTTTTCCGTATCAAAAAAAACCAAAAACCATAAGAAAAATGACAAATGCATGGAGATGAAGCTCACTAACAACGAAGAGGAGATTAGCCCATTCTTCATCCTGAAGACACAAACGACGCCTGCTCGCTAACTTGAAATTCTTTTCTTTGGACCCAACAACACATACAAAGTCTTCAAGAAGTAACCACAGCACATGCTAACAAAAATAGAACTCGTATCCACTGTAAGTTCAACACAATAAGATCCACCTTTTAATGAGACGATTTTCACATGCATTCATGGGCAGTGCCAGTGACACAGTGTCCATGTAAAGGTATCAAAATTTCAAACTGAAAATATTCTCCTGTTGAGTAAGTTAACAAACCATCAGCTTCTTTATTTAGAAGTGTGCAAGCCTAACCTTCAAAAGTGAATTCAGTGCAGATCGCATTTCACTCCTAACTGCATGCAACTTTTGGATCTCCATCTTATCAATAGCATGGCCTTCAGCCAGCTGCGCTCTTATAGTGGCATCTATTTCAGGTTTCACTGAACTCATCCATTCTTCATGTGTTTCCTTGAACTCATGCCTATATCAGAAATCAGATATGAAAACTACAACGGTTCCCAATAAAATAAAATAAAAGTTGACAATCTACTCAACATAAGAACAAAATTAGAAACAGTTCATTGGAAGGGGCAAGCAAAACCAAACAGTAAATAACAAATCATAACAAAAGGGGACCCGCCAATGAAAACAGTCCTTTGAACAATAAAACCATGATTCAATAAGGATGGCAATAAAACCATGATTCAATAAGGATGGCCAAGACACAACTCATCAAAAATCCATTATTATTAATGAAGACCCTTCAAATTAAAAAGCAAGCAACATCATAAGACAGGAAACTAGGAGGATTATTTTAACACAATTTCACTGATTCTTTAAAATAGTATTGATGAATAATAAGCTACTCTAGCACGTATATGCAACCCTGGACAGCAGGATGCCAGTGCCACTACAGCATTACCAAATGGGCCCCCTAGAGCTGTCCCAACTGGCAGGACAAATAGAAGTCTACTCTACCCTTAGAACAACACTAACAATGTCGAGATATGCATGGCAAGATGACACAATGTTAAAAGATAATAGCTACTCCTCTTCATGAGTCAGGACGAGTAAAAGACAAAATTCATTGAACTTGCTCGGACTTACACGCCATTAAGATAAGCTCACATTGAATTACATTTAATGCTTTCAATCTTTGGCTCACAAGGCTATTTCATCCAACAAAACAAACTCTAATTAACATTAAAAATCAGACAGGTACAATTTCTCCTTCGGAATGGAAACATACCTTAGGAGGATTTGCATCACATAAGCAAGCGCACTCAATGAAGAAACCTTGGCTTCACCATTCATTTTGTCGCTTGAAAATGCCAACAGACTCGGGACCTTGGTGCTTAAATATGTGCCAAGATTTTCATGCCTTAAAACTTGCCCTGAAATACTGCTAATCAAAATCACGGAATGGAACTTGCATAGCAACACATAATGTTATCAAGAAATTAAAATCAACACCCACTTAACAAAGGTTTAATTTATGGTGAACTAATCCAAAAAAAGGGGTGCTTAATTGACGGCAAACAGAACAACTAAAAACCTACCGTAGTATTCAAGTAAATATAATTTTAGGAACCCTTAAATTGTAATTCTGAAAAAAAAAAATCCTCTCTGCTTAGCGATGCAGAAAAAACATGCAAGCCTTAGACAGACTGGCAGAAGCCAACGAAAAAGCCCCACAGAGAACTCGAAGACATACTTCCAAATATCTTTTCAGTGGATCTAATCACAGGCTGAGCGACCCGGTCAACAGGAATTTTAAGCAGCTCAAAGCAGTCATCTGCAATTACTATTTGCCTAGGATTGCGTGAAGCAGTAAATTGCAGTTGCATCATAACATAACCAACACGCCGTAGCACACTGGGATCTCTCGCAAAGCAACCTGCGAGTAATGCAGTTATTTATAAGTCAATTTGCAGTCTGTGAGATATGTTCTTCCTGATTCATTAGTACTGATTACAGCAGATAAATCAGTATAGCTATGCAAAATCAACCATAAGAGTAATAACAACACTGGAGTCAACATATTATTTGCAGTAGCAGAAAGTGTAGCAGCAGCAGCTGACTAGTACAACCAAGACTTTTTTTTTTTTTTTGGGTAAGCAATCAAGAGGTACGTTAAACGGACACCAAGGGGATGTCACCCATGTACAAAAAGGGCAAATACAAAAACATTATGCCCTTAAGCTCTCATCCATAATGGATTCAACAAAAGCCAAAAAATTTAAATTTTTGTTACCACTGAACCCGACACTCCAACTATACAACATCCTCAGAAAATAGAGCTTAAATTCTTGAAACAACAAGGCTCTGTCCTCAAAAATAAGACGATTCCTCTCGTTCTAAGTAGCCTACCAAATAGCCAAAGGAACCATATTCCAAACTCCAAGGACCCAACTCTTCTTCATCCTCCTCCTCCAAGCCACTACCACATCTCTCCCATTAGAAGGTTGAACCCAACTAATCCCCATTAGAGAGAGAGATAAATCCCAAAGTGAAAAAATCCACCGACAATGTACAAGGAGATGATCCACAGCTTCTTCCTCCTCCAAACACATGGAACACCTACTTGGACCACTAAAATTCCTTCTTTTAAGCATGTCTTCCGTAGGAACCTTGCCTATGGTGGCTGCCTACGCAAATAAACACACTTTTGTGTATGCTTTAGACTTCCAAATTGACTTGGCAACAAAATCACGACCCTCTAAGGCTTTAAATTGTGTGGACTAAAAACTCTTGATGCTAAAGGACCCCTTAGAGTTTAGTGGCCACTAGCCACACAATCTCATCATTGCCTTGGGACAAAACTGCTTTGCCAACAAGTACGGCTAACAAATTACAAATACTGTCCTTTTCCCAATCATTAGGACTCCTCACAAAAGTCAAATTCCAACGGCTAATGTCACGATTCCAAGAAACTACTTCTTGCACTGTGGCATACTTCAAACGAGCCTGTTAATGATAATCCAACACAAAAAATGAACTATATGGAGACAGAGACACTTAAAAAGAGTTTCGATCTCCTTATTGGTAAATGTGCCGTCAGGAAGTCTCAAAAGACCATGCATGACTTGTTCACTTGACAAAATGCTTGGATTTAACTAGTAGTGTTGGTCCATTGGATTAGTAAGCCGTAGCTCTTTGGAAGCTGTCACCAACGACCTGAGTTCAAATCTCACCTTTTTGTAGGGATGAAGCGAATATGGAATGGAATGGGAAAAAGATGAAATTCTTGATATCAAGGTGTGAGAATGAGTAGAGTGGAGTAGAAAGGAATGCGAAGGAATGGTATTCATCCTCAAGGGGTGGAAAGGAATGGAACGGAGTGGTAGGGGATGGAAAGGAATGGAACGGGGGTGGGAGCCAACATTTGCCCACGAAAAGAATAGGCCCGCACTGGCCCTTTGTGCCTCCCTATACACCAAGAAACTAATTGTGCGACATAGGTTATTCAAGGGAAGCTAGTACCTTGCTAGGAAAATCGAAGAAGAAAGGAAAAAGGTACTCATTATCAGTCTAAGATTCAGAATCAACAATATTTGAGAGATGAGCAGTACTCAGGATGGTCTACATCCAGTGCCTTTCCACACACCAATTACAACTCCAAAAAAAATGTTCCTGAATGAAAGAAAGTTCCATGTGAAAAAAGCACTGCTCTCACATTGAAAGCAAAGCAAGCATAAGAACTTCATGAAAGGGTGAAACAATGGAATAGAAGTAATAAATGAGGGAATATTTCCCCTCTCGCATTTGGTGATCCCCAGTCCATGAGGAAAGATGCAAGATGAAAGACGATCTATGAATTCAAGTGCAAAAAGGATAGCCCACAAGAATCAAGGGTTTTTGGGGGGGGGGATTTAACCATATCAGGGATTTTCTTTTTTTTTTTTGAGGAGGGTTTGCCCATATACTATTCCAGGTGATCTTTTCTAAAAGATCACGTCAACAATAGCCTTCCATGATATTATATCGTTAGGATCAACATTTCAGAATTTGCTCTTCCATCATATTTATGCTAAAATGCTGCACCTCATAATAAAGGTTCTTATCTTGTTTTTTTTTTTTTGAGGATAAGACATAATAAAGGTCCTTGTCAATACCATTTTAAAATTCATGACTATGAGAACTTATTCTGCGACAAAGAATCATCTCAAGCATAGTCGATCATACAAGCATACCAACAGTATCCAGGCTTGTTGAAACAGGGATAATCCCTGCATGAGAAACAGCGCCCTGTGATGACTTAAATCCAATAACGTTGCAAAATCCAGCTGGCAGCCTTACACCACCTATCGCATCCATGCCTACAAACCATAAGTAGAGACCTTAGGTTTTGCAAAACATACTCAAAATTCATAAGGCTAAACATCTCCAACAATATTTTAAAAGAAAGCATGAACATTAGCTGTAGATTCATTGAACACATTTGCAAACAATACACATAAATTGAACAATGTTGATATCATCTACGGGCTGTAAACTCCACAAAACAAGAGTGCAAACGAGAAACCAAATAGCAAAAACAAAGAGTGAGGAATTTTGTCCAACAATTAAAGCCATGCCATTACTTCAAATGAACTCACTGTTCATATCACCAATTGTGTTGCTATCATCCTATCAACTACTAGACCCATTACGTAACCATTTAATTCAATGTTTTAAAGATTATTTCATCAAGTCTCACTATTTTTGGGACAAAGGGATCTTTTGTTACGCCTCTCTTGATCTCTTAGATTTTGTGGATACTGTGCATATGGGATGTGTATAGCCTTTTGTAGGATGCTAACTTTGCATCCAACCTTTTGCTAATGATATATATTTATTCTTTTCCTGATCAAAAAAAAAAAAAAGAAGTCGGATACATTTTCCTGCTTCACTATAGCTCCAGAACTCTATGAGACCTAGTTCCCAAAGTCGTCAAGCTTCTCATCTTGTTTATCTGACTTGAAATAGCAACTATGCCCTTAAACTTCAATCTAGGTCCCAGAATTGCTTTACCGTCTCTATGTATCACCCATTTATGTGCAATACAATTAAGCTCTCATATATACATCACCTATGTTTAAATAGGTTGCCAGTATGATTTTAACCAAATGTACAGGATCTATTAAGAGCAAAGAGAAACTAACACTTCATCAAGTAACACCAATACATCCAACATCCATACTAAGCGGACTACCCCCTCTCAGGAGGGTAGAGATGAAATGATGCAGTGAAACCACATCAGGGGAAAACAATATGATGAAGCTCACCTAAAGAGAAGTCAACAAGATTGGCAGCGACAGCCACAGCAGCCCCACTACATGATCCTCCAGGTACCCTATCAGAAGCTGCAGGATTTGTGGGTGTTCCATAGTGCCTGTTTTCTCCAGTGATACTGAAACAAGAAGTTTAAAGGTCCAAAATTAAACTGCAAATATGGTCCAAGTCATCAAATAAAGAATGAGCATCCAAAATCAGAAGATTTATGCCTAACAGTCTACAATTATGTCAGAAGATTCACAAGAGCACCCTATTGTTTGTTTTAGTCCATCCCATGATGTCATTTTTTTTAAAATAGTCCATCACCTCATAAGAGCATCCTTTGTTTTAATCCATCCCCTGATAGCTTCTTCACTAAACTACAGATCTGGATGGCTTTCTCCTAGATCGTAACAGTATCAACATATGTTACATTGTCACTTTTATTGTACACTAGAGTTCTCTACGACAGATATTTGTTCAATTATTCTTATTAATCTCAGAATCTTTCAACAAGAAATGCCGTCAAACATCTCATGAGAAAGCCAAAGAGGACAGACCCAAATGCCATCTCATCAATAATTGTTTTTCCAACACACGTAGCACCACCTTCAACCACAGCTGAGACCACAGAAGCAGTCTTGGAAGCAGCCTCATGAGTCCTAGCCCAATCCGGATTCCCAAACCCAGTGACATATCCTTCAATATCAAATCTGCAAACCAGACACGGAAAGTATTTGAAAAAAGGACGACAAATAGATATATATATATATATATATATATATCTACTTCACGAAACATAGCTATGCATCTAAGTGATACAATTAGGCAGCACACATTGAATGCAATTTGCAGGCAACAAATGCAAGCAAGAATAAAAGGCAAAAACTCAACAAAGTATATTTTAAGAAGGACAGCGCCACTATTTGATGATTAAGCACTAGCTTGCTACACATGATTTTAAACCAACCACATCATACTACAAGAACCAGAGAAGTGACTGACTTAGAAGAGCCTCTTAAGCAGCAACAAGTTGTCAGCAAAAAGAACACGAGGTACAAGTCCCCTATGGAAATACTAAATGAAGTCTATCACAGCATTAATAAGCCTCTGATGAATAACACTCATTTTGTCATGTATGATGTAACATACTACTCTCTCCTGTCAACAAACGAATAAATGAGCAACAATCCACAGTCCAAAAGCACTAGATGAGCTCTCGCGCACGCGCGCGCGCACACACAAAAACGCACATACATGCACGTGCAGATGGGCACTGTCAAGCATGCACCGACCCGACACACCCCACCCACCCAAAGGAAGAAAGCAGAAGAGCATAGATGGACAACTCTTTACATTACATAAAGCACCTAGACTGCCATTTACATGCTGGCAGGAGTGACAGCTAGAATCGAAAATTAATTACCGTTGAAGTAGGAATCATATCCACAGTGGAATAAGAACTATATCTGAGAACTTCAGGAACTCTTACTGAACACAGTCCCAAACACTGGTCCCAAGCAACTCTTGTAAAACATGTAAGGCTAGAAGAGAGCCTGACAGTCTATAATATTATATAGACAGAGCACAGACTTTTCATGCACTTGGTAAGAGGAATGGCTCCAGCTAACATTGCAGAAGGACACTTGAAGCATAGGCACATAGCTTAATCAACTAAGACCCATTCAGAAGCATAATACTAGGTATTAAGTGCGGGACTGTGTTCATCACCAATAGGCTAGCGTAGAAATGCTGATAGTCTGACACATAGAAACATGCACATTTGACCAAACTTTATTGACAAAAACAGTACCAGTTAAGCAATATACATATCAGTCTGGTCCTGTGTAACCTTCTCGCACGTCGTTGGAATTGAAGTCATCCAAAGATATATATCAACATGGAGTTCTCACTGAGCAAGCTGACTGTGCTATTAGAGGCTCCCACCATTTTGACAATGTGCTTAAAATTATCAACAGGTCTTGCTTCACTGTTCTATCCTTCAACAAGACTTTACAGGGAGAAAACTTTTGCAGCTATTGCCAAACGAAGTTGTCCCTTCCTAGAGTGGGCAACAAGAAGAAGAGAAAGAACTATCCCATAAAGTCAATTATCTCTAGAATGCAAAGCACCAAATCATAGAATACTCCTTCAGGTATAATATCAGGTCCGCATTCCATGAAATTATTGAAGTTCAGTGACAACTAAAAAGAGTAGAGCAGATTTGAACAGAATAACTAACGAGTGATGCTCCCAAAATATATCAGTTGCGTTCGGACATTACCCTTCTGCACAAAATCTGTAGCCTATATTATGCTCGTATGAAACTGAACTAACACAACATCCTTGGCAATAGAAAAATAAACGAAATATATAACACTAGGGCTAAATTTTGATCCGCAAGCAAGGTTGTAATCAAAGGCACTGGGTAGGATCAATCCTTGGGAGAGGGACACTTGGACTAGAATTATAGAAAATGCAAGCAGACTCTAAAACCATTTCCTAGCCAGTTCAAATTCATCAAGAGTGCAAAACTGTCTTTTTTTGTAAGAAAACTGCAATCTTACATTAAATATCACCTCCTTCAGCTACTCTTACACAAAGTAATCAAATACCCAAGTGACAAAGATAAGCAAATCACAACAAATAGCAATTTCTACCCAAAAACACGCACGTAAACAAAAATCTACAGGGGAAGAACAATAAATTAATAAACAAACAAATTTAACCAAGTTCATGATAGACAACACTCAAGAAAGCAACGAATAACATGAACTTACAAATCAGAAACAGCGAAAGTGAGGCCAGTAAGGGGGTTAGGAGCTTTAGGAGGAGCAGGTTGAGGAGGGGGGAGAATTTGGAGCCTCTTAATGAACGCCCCAAAGTCTTCTCTAACAGCCCTTTTGAGCTTTCTGCTCACAAGCAAAATACCAGCCAACCCCAACCCAAGTAAGACCCATATGTTGGCTGAATGCGACGCCATAGATGTGATGATGGGCACCTCAAAAGGGATGAAACTGAGTCGGGGTTTAGGGTTTCTGGGTGTACGGGGTGGCCAGAATATCTGTAGGGATTAGGAGGGAAGAGAAGGGAAGGAGGGAGAAAGAGACACACTCCCGAATGAATCCAGAATTGGCAGTGGGTGGGCGTCTACAACCGTATAAAATTGTAGGTACGCAAATATCAAAGTAGCGGTGTACGGATTACAGAATGGATGGATGATTCAGCAGGCTGCTCATTGAAGGTTTCAAGGGTAATCATGATTGAGCATGGTTGATTTATATATTTTTTATTTTTTTGATTTGTGATAGTATTAATGCCAAAGTGTTTATTTATGTTTGTATCGAAAAATAAACTATTGAGTAATTAATTTATTAACGTACTATAAATATTTGCCACTATATTAAATGTGAATATATATTTTATAGTCTAATTTTATACGACATTGTCTTATGTTATATCTTGATAGTAAAGAGAAGTCGAATTTTGTTTCTTGACCTTTCAGGAATGTATCATAACGACAGTGAACCTAAAAGAGTGTATAATATGGTAACATGTTATACTCTGATAAAGAATCAAAGAAAAGGTAATTGTAGTGATATTTATGCCTCATGTGAAGCTCTTAATACAATTTTGTGCAAACATTATGAGTCAATTGTTTATATGTTATGACTCATGCTAAGTATGTTTAGTGTAAAAGTGCTCTGTTTGAGTCATGTAAAATAATAATAGGCGTGCTCACTTTCATCCGACATGTATATGAAATGAGTAAAAACAAAAGATGGTAAATCTTATAATTTTTCATGGAACTATGAAGTTGTAGGAAAAAACATATTCAAATACACATGTACCCCCCCCCCCCCCAAAAGCTTAGCGAGGCCTTTTCAAACATGTATATGGAATAATCTATAGTCATCTACAAAACATATCCATGGGTTCCAATTAGTGTGCTGATAGGATAAATATCAACACGAAATGATATATGATGATATTGAACATTTGTCCACGACAACACGGCATGGTGCATTTGGAAGTAAGTTGTAAGTTGTAACTTGTGTCATTCAAAAATGAAGTTGGAACTTGAACGAATTATGTGAGATGGTATGATTATCCATATTGCTAAAGACGCGATGTTGTAAATGCATGGCATTCACAGTATAAGTTTATACAAATATCCTCAAACATTAAAAAATACGTCGACCATTAGAACACGTTAATGGAAACCAGTCTGAAGTTTTTCATCTCGACCATTTAATTTTAATTCAATAGCTATAATTGTCACACATCATCAATCTGAACACCACGCCTTACCCACTGGCCCACATTTCTTGTTAACATTTACACCATTTTGTGATTAGTCATGGCTTCCGCATTCAACCATTGTCCACTGTTGCACCAACCACGGCAGTGATCCTTACTAGCAAGAGAATTATGGCAGTGGCTCATTAGCAACCTTTGATTACTACGGTGATCGAAATGTCAAAGCTCATCCTAACTTTTTACACATTAGTTTCTCTCTAGTATGCATGCATCGTCAAATATGTATCCACACATGGTCCGTTACATGAAAGCTTGCGCATTGTCGGCAACCACCATCATTAGGCTTGTTGGTGTGCTATTTTAGATTTTGGAGGTGAATTCATGCCTCATACTAATTGGATTAACACTAAGCGCCTGCCCCTTGTGTTTGTCACTTTATTAACAATGTTTCAATACAAGCAGTCGACAATTTGATCGACCACTAAGGATTCCTGAAGTCAAGAATTGAGATAAGTAGGGGCCATGTCTTTGGGACCAAATGAGGTTGCCAATGAGTGTCGATTCCCAATTAGTAATTGAAGCCCACCAATGGCCGCTGTGGTGGCCACCTATAGTCCAGAAGTCAAGAGTGTCGGTGATTGGTTTCTGGTAGGGTCCTCATTGTGAGAAGAAGCATATATGTTGGGAGTTAGCGCATGTGGTGGAGTGACCAAATGATGTAATGAACTCTAGTCGTTAGATTGAAAATAAGTAACCTAGATACGTTATTTACATTCATGAGCTAGAGTATGCCCCCTTTTTTTTTAAGTATGGCAAAATGATTAAAATTTAAGTGGTTTAAAACTTAACATAATGTCTCACTTGATAACTCGTTGAGGAAATAACACTTGCATGTTACCAATTTAAGGCGTGGAGGGTTGAATATTGAAATTCATTATTCATTGCATGTGACTATGGAAGAGGCAGCTAACGTTTCTTCCTCCTAATTGAAAAGTGGCCTAACAATTGTGGCAAGTGGCTTTATTGTGAATGTCGTTTAATGATAAGATTGTTTGAAGGAAGACAACCTTAATTGATACCTTATTTTTATTCAAGTTTATCACCAATGGACATTGATTGCTCTGTTGTTTAAAAATACCCACATAGGTCTATTATTTTGCGTGGGTTCCCACAAATTCCTTCCTTTATAAAACTTCTTCCAACACCGTTTCCATAAAATCTTACTCATTCTCACCCCTCCCAGCCCCTTCAAGTTTTATCCCACTTCTTCCAACATTCAACTGAAAAAACCGCACTCAAAATAACAAGCTCTCATTGTTCGAGTCATTTAAATTGAAAAAAGAAAAAAAAATGAATATATATATGCATGAGATCTATTTGGATGATTACATTTATGTTGAAGTCAATGGCAAAAGTGACGTTTGATCTGACATTGGCGTCCATAATCAGGCGACGTCAAGATTGATTTTGAGATGTTAGCTCTATGTAGAGAAGTTGATGCAAGGCATCCCATATGTGGCTTTGTAAAACACGCATATTTGTATGAACTTTAGAATATGATAAGGATTTCATTATAACACGTAACAGCATTAGACAAGTAACACGCATATTTGCAACATCATTAGATAAGTACAGCATTAGAAAATCATTCGTGAGCACATTGTAATATTTACTAAAAAAAATAGTTGTGCATCCAATAATAATGAAATTGATACCTTATTTATATATCATAGTTTGAAATATCTATCTATATCTATATAACTATTGAGCGATCATATCTTAGCTAGATGTTAGTTGATTACTCATTGGATATAGATATTGTTTTCATTTCTCTTTTTTAAAATCATGAATAAAGATATTAATTGCGACATATATTAGTAAGAGTAGTTAGATCAAATTAATGCAAGCATTCAACTTATAGGTTTTACTTTGTATGGAAAAGTTACTAACATTACAGGTTCAGTTGGGCGGAGGGAGCGTGGTGTCAGTGGTGTCAACTGACACCCCTCCCCCGCCGGAAAAAAATAGTACTATGCTGGAAATATAAAACCCCTCTAAATAGATATTGTTGCAAATTTGATTAGTGAGGATGTGTTCAACCCAGTAGTGGTAGTGAACACGATTTGGTAATTTGGTTTAGGAGAATGTCGGTTCGAATCCTATTGGTGTTGTGTGTGCAACTTTTTCTTTCTTTTTTTTGGTCAGAACCTTTGGTCAATAACATTCTCTAATTTAAAGTTCGAAGTCTATTAATTATAGTTTAGCACTTTATTTGATTTCAATTTATTATTCAATCCTTAATTTATAAATTATTTTTTTAAAGTCTATTTATGAGTTTAATTGTGAATTTAAATTCTAAATTTGTTTAATTTTTGGGGTTTAATTTCAATTTTGGATCAAAATATATAAATATTTCAAAAAGATAGCACTTTATTAATCTCAGTAATTGAACTTGTTAATTAATCCTTTAACTTGAGGTTAATTTTCTTTTTTAGTTTTAATTTATGACTTTAATATGCCAATTTTAATTTTAAAGTTGTTTAATTTGTAGGTTACTTTAAATTCTAAATCAAAATATATAGATATTTCAAAAATATAACTGAAGAATCATCATTCTGCTCAAATTCTAAATTCGAAAACTCACTATTGAATGAAGAAAGTGGAAATAATATCACTCAACCACAATTATCATGGGCGGAGAATATTACCAATATCATTTTGAAAAATTAGGATTCAAAACAGTTATTTTATCATCGTTTCATCAATATATATTTTTTAGGACCCCCCCCCCCAACAAAAAAGATATAGTAGTATTAACACTAATTGAGAATGTGTAAAAATGGTTATCAACTCTTTGATGCTCTTTGAAGCTTTTTGTATTTCTACAAGAAATGTGTTGATTCATTATGGTCATGTTCGGCAAAGTTAGCTGTTTAGGTAGCGGATAACGGTTCAGGTAGCGAATAATTGTTTAGATAGCGAATAGTATTTCTAATTTAGCGCCTGTTAGCCGATAGCTGTTTGGATGAGTGGTTTAAACTAATATGTTTGGTAAATTTAGCTGTTATGCTAGTTGATTAATGTAAATTGACATAAAAGGATATACATAATTTTCAAAGATAAAATTTTTAAAGGATATTTTTTGACTAAAAAATATGAAATGCTACTTCTAAATATCAAACATCAATGATATTAACTTTTCAAAAACACTGCTTAAAACGCTAAACGCTACTTGAAATGCTAGTCAAAACGCAAGTTCACCGAACACTAAAAATTAACTAATTAGTATATTGACTTGATCAAAATACTAAACGCTACTCAAAATGCTATTGTCGAACACGGCCTATATTTGAATTTATTTTAATCAAACTCTTGTAATTGTTGAATATCTTTAACTAGGATTTTGTTTACACGCTTTCATTGGTCATTTGGTCATACTGTTAATTCTGATTGCTACACGTGAGTGGACTAACACATTATCAAATCTTGAGATATGTTACTCAATCTGCCAATGACATGCTTCGTTACTTTTTTGTCATGATTGCTTCATACGAATTTTGTGTATAAGCTTGCCCGTCATTGTATCTAATTTGGCACCAAAAAAAACAAGGATTGTAATTATTACTGGGATTCAAAAACTATTTTTCTAACCCTGGATACTGAGAGTTCGTTTGATCCTTAAAAAATTTGGTAGAAATAAAAGTTGAAGGAAAAAAATATGAAGGAAAAAAAACTAAGAAGAAAATGAGTTTTTTTCTCTTGTTTGGATTGAACAAAAAATATAAGAATTTGGATGAGAATTTTGAATATTGATGAACTACTTGAATCATGTTGATATCATCAAAGCAATGCAAGGTTGGAGAAGGTTGGGAATCTTCCTCACATTTTTATGAGAAAAATTTTATCACTTGTTTCTAACAATTTTTCCACATAACTTTCCTCGATATTTTTTTCCTTTGTGATTTTCTTTAAACCAAACACAAGAAAAAAAGTAATTTTCCTAAAAAAATTTCTTTTCACAAAGCTTTCTTAGGTCCAAACGGAGTCTAAATGTTTTGTATTAACAAGCGGCCATCCTACATAGCATATGAGTTGATAGATCTTATTAATTTAAGTTGTTATTGATTTATTTTTATCATTACTTATCAATAAGCAATAATAGCATTATGCCATCTAGTAAATACATAAGAATTCGAACATCTATAGAATGAATGCAAGTAGTATTTTGAAGAGTTAATTAAAATTAGCGGAACATATACTTTCACAATTAGACTAAACTTATATTTATAAAATATTTTAAATAATCAATTGCAAATAGGCACAATTAAATTTACTTTTTTCATAAGTTATATTTAATAGAAGCATAATTTTAACTGTATATACTTTAGTTATTGACATTAAGTTATATTGGATTCTTGACTATTGTTTATGAAAATAATTAATTTATTTTGGTGGACACTAATAAGGATCTTGCGCATTTATATATTTATTATAGATATATTGATTTGTTATATAGAGATTTGTTCAAATATAAAACTATACCAATCATGCAAAGCATGAGTTTAACACTAGTTGCTTAGAGCGTTGACAGCGGTTGCCTCACGTGGAAACATGTGGAGCCTGCGTGTCATCGGCATGACAATTGGAAGCTGGCAGCAAGGGGAATGGAGGGGGGGCACACATGTCAAATTGTCTGTGCGGTCCCCCTCCCGTGCCACTTTTTGTGAGTTTTTTATTTTTTATTTTTTATTTTTTTTGAAGTAATATATAATTTTTATATGATTAAAAAAATAGGTTGTGTGTTATAAAGTGGGTCTATAACAAATATTTTTATTGAATGATTAAAATTGAGTTATATGGGTTGGAGAAGTGATGAAATGCAAGTTACAAAATTGTGAAACTTTTACTAATGTGGCAGGTCAGAGTTCCAAAATTCGAAACTCCACTGAGAATGCTCTTATATTGATGATGCATTTGGTCCCATCTTACCATAATATATTTTGTTTTGTTTTGATTGGAGTGCTAATGAGTTGTTAAAGCTAATCCATCTAAAATTTAAAATATTTTTTTGATAACAATTCTACGGATACTTTAAACTGAATTACACCCACAATGTATGTAAATTATTACCTAATTTCGAATCCATGTACTGCTGCTACTTCAACAAATATAATTTTTTAAAAACTCGTTTCAATGCACATCTTTATCTTGAAGAAAAAAAGAAAAAGTAAGGCAACAATTTGGCTCAGCTGAGCACGTTCCTTGGGCTTAGTTCCAAATCCAATTCGATGACCATTGCCATTACCATTGCCTTCTGCTGTCAATTTCTGCGCTCATTCCCTTTCCTCACACCTCCATGATCGGATCCTTCGCATGGCGAGACGAAGTCACGCAACCGAGCTGGGTTGCATAGCGTGCGACGATCTCAGCGAACTGGGTGCCGGTCGAGAAGGTTGGCTTGTCGACAACCCCTTCATTCTCTCAGCTCTAGACACTCACTCTCTCGCTCTTGCCAACAAATCCTTGATTCTAATTCTGGGTTGGTCCAGTGACCCGTTTGAATCCCGAGTGAAGATCCCCCCTACCCTTTCCCCTATTGATGCCGAGTTCATCAGCGCCATTGAATGGCTTGTTTTCGATGATATTCGGGTTCTTGCGGTCGGGACTTCTTCTGGGTATTTGTTGATTTATTCTTTGGATGGTGGGTTGATCCACAAACAGGTCAGTTTCTCCGTTTGGGTTTCTGTTTTTATGTGAATCTGTGTTTAGGATTTTTGTGTTGCTGGGGTTGATAAACGTGCGTAACTAGAGACTTATGGAGTCAATCCGTCAATGTAGTTTGTGTTTTTGTGTCTGTTGTTTAGAGACCTGGGTTTGTTTGAAGGTAATGGTATGTTCTTGGTATATGATCTACATGTTTAATTGTTTATAATCTACAGTTGGTCTACTATGGGCCTCTATGCTGAGGAGATGTAACACATAAGTCTTATGAGCAAGACTATAGTTACAGATTCCAATTGGCCTTTCTTATATGTATATATGGTAGTCTCGTTTGCATTCTCAACTTGTGAAGTAGTTGAGACGTAGGATGTTAATGCTTTTCAACACAAATGACTGTTTTTGCTTGAGTAACCTTGGAGAGGTAGCATCACCACTGTTAAGCCAAAGGATTCGGGTATCTAGTTCAGGTCAAAAGCCCCCCCCCCCCCCGTACTTCCTTCCCTTGTGGACAAACAATCTGCCTCTAGTTCCTTACACAATGAACCCTTTGTAGTGGACCAGGGGTAAATAATGGCGGAATTTTCTATGTCGGCTTTGAGGCATGTTAAATTTGCGAGGGGCGTAGCAAGAACATAATAAAATGGAACATATAGAATAGAGTCAATAGACAAGCCAAAATGAGTTCCCATCCTAACACCCTGTTCTTTTCGTTGGTAAATCCAAACTTATTAACTTCAACCAACATCAACCCACTTCAATCCACTTCAATCTACTTCACGAACTTCATTAAAAAAAAAATAAATTACCAACTTGAACCCTCTTTCCATTATTGTAATCAATTTCGACCCATCATACCAAAAAAAAATAATTTAACCCAGTTCAACCAATTTCAACCTACTTCAATCTACTTCAACCAACTTCAACAAAAAAAAAATAAAAAATCACTTCAACCTATTTCAATCCACAGCTACCAATCTCAACCAACTTCACCCATTTATCAACCCATATTTCGCAACGAAAAGAACATGCCCTAAATGCTTCACACAACAGGTAGAATTATATTATTGGCTGAATCTTGAATACTCTCTTTCTTTGGCTTCTTCTGGTTTTTTTTTTTAATTATTGTTTTTCTTTTTACGTGGGGATTGGGGTTAACATGGCCCACCTAGGGGCCCTGTCACTCTTTGTGGCACTTTACCACCGGAGTGCTGGGGAGGGGAGAAAGGGGATTGTAAGAGAACTTCCAAATGAGCCTAGTGAGGTTTGAATCCCATGGTCCTTTAAGGAAGTTGAGCTGAAAATCATAGACTAGCCTATTAGTGGCTCCCTTTTTGCTTAGTTTGGAATGTTATAGTTTTAGCAGCACAAAATGACATTTGTTTGGTTTTGGGAGAGCAATTGACAATTTGACATTAAGTCTTAGACCTTAGAATGAATGAGCTGTTCACTGAACTATGCTTGCACGAGATGAGGAAGACGGATAAGCAAACTCTGAAAAGTTATTGACATGTTCACGGTTTGTTCGTGAATTCATCATAGTGCTGGACTAGTAGAGTCCTCTGCACAAGTTGAAAATTTTTGGAGAATCTTTGTAATTGGACCCAAAGTCACCTATTGCATTAGGCATGGTATACTTAGTTCTTGGCTTCTCGGTAAGGAAAATTCCATCCATTGTTGCTGAAGTTTCTTTGATGACTTGGTTCTTGTATCTTGTTCTCCTATAGGCATCAGATTGAACTTTGTGTTGGCATCTGTGTGTGTGCGCGTGTGTGCTTTCCCCCTAGGTGTTTGGAGGGGGGGGGGGGGCTGTTAGGGTACATATGCATGCATGCTTTTGTTGGAAATGGTAATTTAAAGGGGTTTTCCCCCATATGGAGAGCCACCTTCGTGAATGGTGGGGATCATCATTGTAAAAAACATCTTGAATTTTGCATGTACAGGAATGTTTTGTATCAGCTAGCACTAGACTAGGACTATACTGGTAGTTGATTGCTATTGCATCATATGTTGCTTTCTACCTATCGTTTACTAGAAAGGTACATAGTAGATTGTATAGGTGAATATGAAATCATAACCCTGTTTCTTTGAGACAGCTTGGGGGGGGGGGAGGATATCGGTTTGCATGGTCTTGTATAAATTTGCTTTGAATTATGCAGCATTGCTGTCCTCATGCATACAAGTAATAGGATCACATGTATGAATATTTTGTGCTTTTAAAAGCCCTTAGATTACTGGTTTTGTCACCTGTGTGCTTGTTGGGGATAAGGCTACTAACAGTGGACATCTACAAACTCCTTTTGTGGCTGGGAATTTTTTTTTTGTTTTAATTATCTGCTCAATTCTCTATACAGTTAATATATCCTGCAAGGATTATGAGGCTTAGAGTCCGTGGAAGAAAGAAGCATATTGCACAAGATATTTCAAATGAGGAGGTCTGCATTGTTATGGATGGAGTGCTAGCACGTTTTGATGGATCAGATTTGCAGGTAAATTAATACATTGTGATTGTGGTACTGTGTGAAACTTGCGTAAGTTATGCTTATTATTTGATCTTTGTATTATTAGATTTCTGTTATATTTGGTCGCTTTTTGCCCCCAGTAGTTAGCAGTGGATATAACTTGTCTTTGCCTTCTCTCCCCTTTCCTAAGAGTCAAAATGACTGAGTGTCTTTTGTGCACACAGGCATCCCTGGTTAGAGTGTTAAAAGAATAACAGACGGAATTAGTAGAGATTCATGACCCCCCCCCCCCCAAAAAAGAATTTGTGAAGAACCAATTGTTCTTTCACACGTCATTCACTATTGACATCCTCACCAAGTAGTTCTTAATCTTATATGCTTTCCATGGTCTTGATGTAGAATATGTTACAACATTGGTTCCAAGACTTGCAAAATAACTTCTTGGATCACGCACGTAAGGATAGAGACTTAGATGGTTCTTTTGAGAGACTGCCTTACCAACTGTGGAGTGTTAACAAATACGGAGCTTGTGCTGATGCTGCAATTACAGGCATTATGCCACCTCCAATGTTGGAATTTGAGGTAACTGCTGTTCTTTATTTCTATTTAATCTTTACTCTTTGGATGGTTGTTGATTGGACGTACTCTTCTTGTCCCTGCTGAGTTTTTCATTGTACTATCAGAACCTCGGTCATTTCACAGGGGAAATTACCTTCTGTTATCCGAGATAAGGCTCATTGGCTCAAAATATGGTTATAACTTTTGTTTACAGTTAGATTTAGTTTCTTGTTCTGCTTAGGGATTTAGGTAGTATTTTGCTTGTTTTCTAAACCTTCCAGGACGTTATAGACAGATGCCCTGTTTTATGATGTAATTGTCCCCATTGATTCCCTATCAAAAAATTGTCCCCATTGATCATTGGATATTGAGGATATTATTGAATATTTCTTTCTTTGTTGACTTCTCTGCTTTTATTTCCTAATCCTTTCTGCTTTCCAATATTTCCCACTCTCTAATATTTGCTCTTTGTCCCTTTTGGCTATAAGTCCTCCCTTCATGCTTGCTATCAGCGGCATTTCTTACGATCACCTGAGCTTATACTTGTAAATGCTTACATCATCTGAAAACCTAACTTGAATCTGCCCAAAACCCTTGGTTTTGAACAGAATTTTTTAGTGCAAAACTATGATAAATAAGCTTGAGATTTTATGAATGCTTTCTTGCAAAATTTAGCAATATTATGAATATATGAGCCTGCTATTTGAAGCTGCTAGTAGCTTGTTCATGTTATAAAGACTGTTTGAAATTATTCTGGTGTGTGAATCCAGCTGCTTTTGTTGTTGAGCAGTCAAGCCAACGTTACTACTCTGCAGTTACTATTGGCAATGATGCTGTTATTTCAGCATACAGGTAATCAGTTTCATTGCAAAGTCTCTCACTTTCTGTTTTCTGCTTCCCTTTTTTTCATGGTTTTTGGCCCCCCCGGGGGGGGGGGGGGGAAGTACTTGCTTTTAAAGGCCCTATCCTTCTTTGACTGCCGTCAACCTAGTCTTTAGTGTATAGTCCTCCATGAAAGAAAATTTTCCATTATGAAACAGGGTCCATTATGAAACAGGCTTTCAGAGGACAAGAGCAGGTCTCTTGTAGGAGCTATCCTGTCAAAAGTGGTGCCTGCAACAGTATCAACAATAGTCTCGTTCTCCAAGTTGATATGGCGAAGTGAACAATCACCACCAAAGAAATCAGAGCCGAAGCCTCAGCCATTTGCTCGAGGTGAAAATGCTCTATTCAATATTGCTTGAATTGTGCCTGTGCTAGAAGATACTATTACACCTTAGTGGGGTTGAAACAGAGGGATGTGATTAAGTATAGTTGCCATATTTTATATTGTTGTTTCCTGCTATTGATTACGTTATTTGAAAAGGACGCTGAAAATTGAAGCAAGAAATAACCCTGTAAACCTTTATGTGTAATATCGGCCGAAGGCCTATAGTTCATCTGCGACTCTTGAATCAGCTGGATTTTTGATAATACTGAAATACTATTCTGCAAAGGGCTTTGTTCATTCTAGTTGATGCTTGCTGAAAGATACAAAGATGAACTCATGAAATGCTTTGGAAATCAGAGGAGGAAACACAATCAGACCCTAGCTAAGTGCTTCCCGGTTAGATGGGTTCTCTGTTATCTAAATAGCATTTAAGCCATGTTGAGGAACTCTTCATAAGCTTCATGCAGGAAGTTTGCTGTCTAACGAAGCCTGTTGGCAGTTTAAAATATGAGTTGGAGGAGAGCATTGGCTATTAAAACTGCGGCTGATCTTGGATCTTAGATGAATTGCAGCTAGCAAATAAGATTTACTAATTTTTACTGAGAAGGATCAGGAAGCAGCCAGAATGACAACCCAGACCTATTTGTGGGATCTCAGGATGCTGTATTGATATTCTGTCACAATGAAAAGGATTGGGTTTATTGGAAGTACACTAGGACTTGCCCTCTTCCTTCTTGTGGGTTTGGGCTAGTTCACTTCATCTGATTTGTTTGGATGTTTTTATGAAAGCCATGAACTACTCAGTAGACTCTGAGATTAAAGTAGAAGTCGTGATTTTCAGTAAAGTCTTGAAATATTTCAGGAGAACTTTGCGAAGTTTCAACAGAGCTCCTAACTTTTAGTAGAGCTGTAACTTTAAGTAGAACTGAAAATTTTTACGGTCTTAATTCTTTTAAAAAGATGGGAGGTTTCCATTGAAGATGAAATCAACATAACATGATTCGCTTCATCTAAAATTTAAACTACAAGCCTCTGAGTAATGTGGAGCATGTCTCTTCCATCCTTTATCTTAACTGGTTGCATCTTTGATTTGGGTTCTCATTTGGTCATTGAACCCTTACAAAACCATCTGATTAACTGCAGTGTGTCTGTAGTACAGTAGCAACCTCTTCCCTAACTGATTGATTTTTCACTTTCAATAAGCTTTTTGGCATGTATTCTTGGCCATTTTATTTTAAATACCCTAAGTTGCTACAAGTTATACATGAGTTCCCCTGTCTCCAGTGATATTGTTAACACAAAAAGTAGATAATTTAGATGAGTATTTTACTGTTGACATTTTGATGCATAATTTTCAAGGATAGAAATTTTTGGGTAATCTCCTATTTTAATGCATGTATTATTGATACTTCCTATGTAACTTTTTGAGATTGAATCGCTCTCTCTCTCTCTCTCTTTCTGCCAATTCATATATCCTTGTGATCATTACTGAATCTTTTGAGATTGGCCTAGGCATGGTACAGCTTGCATGTTTATTGGTTGATGTGCAATTAGCTTTTTTAAAGTTCCTATCATCCCCTTCAGTTTCATCTGTCAATTGAACATCTTCTTCCCCTTTGATGTCATTTTAAACTCTGCGGTAACACTTGTTACTGTAACATTTGTTTCCACTCAGATGAGGGTTGTGTTATGGCTTCCAACTCTCAGGTCCTTGTGAGAGTTGGGAGTGAGAAACGGGCATGTTTTCTTAAAATGCATCGTCTGTTGTCTCTGGCTTACTTTTTTTTTTTTAAGAGTTCCAAATTTTCATTTTATGATGCAATCGAATTGTCGTGGCTGATATGGTGTCATTATGTGTGACAGCCTCTCCATTGACTTGTTTGAAAGATCCGCCAAGAAAGGGGGAAAAGCTGACGTTGTCTCCCAGTGGTACATTGGCTGCTATTACTGACTCACTTGGCCGTATACTGCTACTAGATACTCAAGCTCTTGTGGTGGTGCGACTATTCAAGGTATCTCAGCTACATACTCTATTTGGAGGAAATCTAATTGTTAATCATGCTTGTGACTGCTTTTCTCCAGGGATACCGTGATGCCAACTGTCTTTTTATGGAGATGCGGGTTGATAAAGATTCTGCAACAACTTCTTATCATGAACATGGGAAGAGTGATTATTGCTTGTGCCTTGCTATCCATGCTCCTCGGAAAGGAATTATTGAGGTATCTCTCCGAATCACAGCATGTTGTCTCCTTGGTCATGCATATGTGGATGTAGTTATACAGTGTCTGACAGTAATTTTTCATTCATCTAGTAATAATGATAGTTAGGGTCACATTGTGAGGTTTGGGTAAGATCACATATTCCAATATCCTTCTTCTGGGTGTTTACTGTGGTGGCAGTGGTGTAGTATGAAAATTTTAAATTGTTCTGCTACATCCAGTTTCCTGAGATAATAATCTATTAAAAGAATCAATAGAGAGAATTTTTTTCTTGTTTGAAGAAAAATGGCAGTACAATTTTGTCTGTCAAGGAAAGCATGGTCAATCAAGGATCCCTATGGCAGGGTTGAAGTTGTGCCTGCCTTCTGTCAATAGGTCGGAACCTCATGAGATGCACTAGGAAAATGGTGTGCTTGTCCTGGTATACATATATGCGTGGTTTGCACCCGGCGAGGGGGGTGGGGGGATGCCAAGCTCTTTGTGTACTTGGAAGCTAGAAGTGGTTTCATATGATACTCCAAATAAACTACAACGGTACATATGTTGTGTACATATATCAATAATATTGATGTGCAGTTTAATAGCCCCTGGGATTAAAATTTGGAGAACCCTAGACTTCCTGAAGAGTTTTTGGGGTGATTATCACGTCTTCAGGCAGGTATCTAGGGTAAAGACCCATGTCTAACAAACACTTATGAGAGCTTAGGGCATGAGTCTCTACAGTAAAGGGTGTTTAAATATGAACATCCTCGCCCTTTCAAACATAGATCTCCAATGTAAAAACAATGAGTGATCAGGTACTCTATCTGTTCTTCCACTAAGTAGAGAGTGATTCTGAAATTCTTAAGATCTCCAATATTGCGTTCCCTTCCAAAACGTAAACATTCCTCCCTAATCCCCACCCAGTCCCCACATAGGATTAACAGTGGGTCGGTCGTGTTGTACACAATCTTATCCCTCTATTAGAATTGAAGATATTGTTTGCGCTCGGCCTTAGATTTGGAAGACTTTCATAACACAGTTTTAGCTTTATTTGGGCTTCAAATCACTCTGTCATAAATTCTGGAGGTTCAAGTGTTCCTAGGAACTATGGTGCAGCATAGTTCAAAGTTGGAAACTCTTGCAGCTGCCTTGAAAGTGGATATGGTTTCCAGTTTTACTAAACTTTTAAATATTCCAAAATTAAAAGTTCGAATAAAAATATAGATATGTATATTTTTGTGTATTTCAGGATTACTATATTCAAGAATCTCTTTCACAATGTTGAATGCCTGACTCTTGTTCAGGGAATGTTCTTTATGTTACATCTGAGTTGATATGAAGTCATTAAAATAGCCAAGTGAGGTTTGACTTTCTAAAATTTAAATATTTCTTTATGCGGATGCACAGTGTTCTCTGTAAATGATTGAGTTCCTAGTGCCTTCTCGTTACAGACAAGGGACAGTCGACTTCTTATGGAGCCAACCTAGCTAAGTTTTATTATTTTTGTTTTTGTACTTTTCTTAGTCACACTTAGGAGGGGGTGGATTCCCCCCCCCCCCCTTCCTGCAATGTCATGACTTTTCTTTGATGGCAGCTAAGCTTTATCGCTGTACTGCTATTGTAGCTTCACGTTTGCACCAATAGTGCAATTGTGAACATAAGATTACATGCAAGCAAAGAGGTGCCCATGAGGGTAGCCAGTTGCAGACCTGTGTTCGGGACTGGTGTCAGTGGCACCTGTTAGCCAAATCTTCTTTGAATTCTTCATAAAGGTCCTTAAATGTTTTGAGGACGCTCACAAAAGTTAATGGGTGCTCATTGAGTTCCAAAAGTTTCTAGTGGATGCCCTCATGCAAAATTTTCAGAGCTGCCACATGTATTGTACACTCTTCATTAGCAGGTGGGAAAACATGATCTTTCCCTGTCATTTAGTACTAGACTGGTCTCTGTCTTTCTCTTCATTCCTTTTCTAGGAGCCATTACATGGCTTTAGTTGCCTCTACTTGAATCTTCTAATCGCAGATCTATGGCAACGGATCTCATGGCTCTCTTTTAAATGCAATATAACGAGTACCAACCAATCTTCTCTCTTGTTGACTTGATCCTGCATATAGAAAGCCTGTACTGACTGTTTCATCTGTTAATCAGTGGCATCTACAACCCCAAAACTGATTGTACATGATTTGCTTGAACCAGCCCGATGCCGCACTGCTCTAACTCTTCACTTCCGAGCTTCAGTCAGGCTTGCTTTTCATCCTACTCCTGCTGAGTTTGCAAAGATGTGAAAGTTCCTTATGTTTATACATGAAGAATGTGATAAATACTCACGTTCTGTATGTAAGGTCAATGGCTTGAACTCTACCACTTGCAAGGGATCCCTTACCCCTGTATTAATTTTGCAAGTGGGTCTTACCCTTGCTTCCTGGAGCAAGACAGTGGGGCCCCCCCCCCCCCCCCCAAAAAAAAAGAAAGTAAAATTGGCGTAGGGAAGCATGAGTAGAGTATCTGAAGCCTACATAGTTTTTATTTTTTTGATAAAGCAATTTGTTCAGGATCACTTTGTAGCAACATTGGTTTGTCATTCTTCTTGATTGGTCCAAAGAGGATGATCTTCCTCCCTCTCTCCCTCCCTCCTTTCTTCTGTAAGATTTCGGCTTCCGTTCCATCGGTAGAATGGATGAAAAGACAGCCGGTCTTACTCATCAATAGAGGGCAAAAGTAATTTTGAGGGTCGGCTAAGCTAGTTGTTAGAAGTATCTGGGAGTTGTATCAGACACTTGAGCTTACACTCTCTTGGCTACACCTGCGCCCCGCCACCGCCCCCGCCCCCCCCCCCCCCCACCCAAAACCAAAAAAAAGAAACAAGAAAATGATCTTGGAATCAAGTGAGAAAATTTCAGTTACTTGCTGAAATAGAATGTGTTTCTTTTGTTCTAGTGACTAGTCAATACTGAATATGAAGCTCTCTTTGGTGTTTGCTATCTGCAGGTGTGGCAGATGAGAACTGGTCCTCGGCTTCTAACAATTCCATGTGCAAAGGGAAGCAAGATTCTTCAGCCAACCTACAGATTCAGCTCACCGATGGGTTCATCCTCTTCCTCGTTTGTCCCATTAGAAGTTTTCTTGTTGAATGGAGACTCTGGTCAATTGTCAGTTATAAACAGATCACCCCATTAATTTGATTATATTAAATTTTCTTCCGTTGTTGATTTGTTAAAAAGGTCACTCATATATATCAAGACAGTACTTTATTCATCGCATTTTACAAGGTTGTGTAACACAACGCACCCCTGTAAAATGGGATGAAGGGAGTATATCAGATATATGCGAGAACAGAATCAGTATACCATGGTCCATAGACGATCTAGCAAGATGGTCATGTGACCCATGAGCGGAATTAACCTTTGATGTGCCATGCATTTTATGTCAGTGCTGGCATGTATTGATTGTCTTCATTATTTGAGGCTGATCAAAATGGGATTTTTGCTTCACTGTTTCATTAGTCTCTTCCTTTATGTTCTTTGCTGTGCAAGTCAGCACTGGTGAAGAAGTGATCTCAAGAATTGAGCAATTGCTCCTTGGTGGCTGATGTTGCATCTCTCTCTCTCTCTCTCCCCCCCCCCTCTCTCTCTCTCTCTCTATATTGGTTGTTCAAGTAGGATGGGGTTGTTCAAGAAAATAGAGACGTTTGTCTCTTCCTCAAAATTGATCACTAAACATAGTCTTGATGATTACTGAAACTAAAATTATTGATTACCAAACATATCTGTTACAGATTGTGCTTATAATATATGCGTTTACGTATGATATTAATTAGTGATTAATATATTTTCTTGTAACGATCATGAGAGTTACATATGTTTGGTGATCGCCTCTATCATTGATATATGAGTAGAATGCTTCATTTATATGGTGATTGCGAAATTACGACTTGTGATCACTATAAATATGTTTGTTGATAAAACATTATACATTCAATTTTGTGTTAGGTGAGCCTTTTTTTTTGTTGTGTGCGGTAAGTTTAGCTTCATTTTAATAAAAAAATATAACATATTTTTTAAAAATTTACGATATTAGTTAGCGATTAATAGATTCAATTTTAGTGATCATCACAATTATGGTTAGTAATTAATTAATTAATCTACCTATGGTGAATATAATGAACATGTTTGTTGATCATAAACTATATACTCAATTTTAGTTAGATGAATTTTATTTGTTGTAATTTTAGCTTTATTTACATAAAAACAACATCATATATGTTTTTATTATGATATTAATTAGTGATCAATAGATTCAATTTTAGTGATCATTAGAAATATAGTTGGTGATCAATTAGTCTATCTATGACGATCCTTATAAACCTGTTTGTTGACTATGAACTTTATCCTCAATTATAGTTGGGAGAGTTTCATTTTTTCATGTGTTTGAGCTTTACTTTTAGTAAAAATCATAGTATATGTTTTTACTTATAATATTAATTAGTGATCAGTAGTTTTGGTTTCAATGATTATTAGTACTATATTTGGCAATCAATTCTGAGTGAGAGACAGAAAGTATCTCCATACACTCATCTTATTTATCTCACAGAGTAGCTCATCCTATCAAAGTATGTGTATATATGTATATGTATATGTATATGTGTGTGTGTGTATATATATATATATATATATATATATATATATATATAT
>JACYFF010031957.1:116472852-116515659 GCA_017589665.1 Selenicereus undatus | reverse complement strand
TATATATATATGGGTGACTCCGATAGGATGAGGCTGTGGGTAGGATAAGTATGATGAGGTGATCAGTAGCTATTGTTCTCGTGATCGTTAGTATTACCTTGGTAATCAACATACCTTTAAGACAACAGTGATCAATAGCTATTATTTCAGTGATCGTTAGTATTACCTTGATGATCAACATACCTTTAAGGCAACGAGATCAGTAGCTATTGTTCTAGTGGTCGTTAGTATTATCTTGGTGGTCAACATACCTTTAAGACAGCCTTTGAAAATTTGTTCAAGATATGCTGATCATCAAGGTAATATTAACGATCACTGATACAATAGCTACTGATCATTACTGATCACCTCAAAGTACTCATCCTACCCAAAATCTCATCCTACTGGAGTCACTGAGGTACTCCAGTAGGATGAGCTTTTCCATAAGATGAATATGATGATGCAATCTTGGTCGTTTATTCTGATCTAAGGGCTGCGAATAAATGTAAACTCACATGACTTCTCTTTCAACACTTTTCTTTCTCTGTCTTCCTCGTCGACCCATTATTTGCAATTGCTCCTTTCTCGCTGCTTGCCTTATGCCTGGCTCCTTCGCTCGCTTCATCCTTCTCTCCTTGTGTCGCTCTTACTCTTGATTGTGTAATGTGTGTTTGGCTGCAATTTTCGAATTTGAGTTCGTGCAAGAAGGAGCCATAGTTGATGCTAAATTTACCAAATAGATGTTTTCAAAATTAGTTCGAGTGAATTGCGATCAGTTGGTTCGTTCTTGCTAGGCTTTAGTTGTTTTTTTTTGCTTTAACACGCCCTAAATTGCGCGAAATATCTAATTTTTCCTTGATTTAAGTAGATTGGTTTTGTTTAGTTGGATTTAGGAATGTTCTCTATATTTCCTACTGTAAAAGGTCATGAAAATATGATAATGTTTACTGGTTAGTTTGTGTATAGTTTGAATCATAGGTATAGTTGATTCGAAATTTGATCACTAATGAGGTATGCTTTGATCACCATTATTACGCTATCTGATGACTACTTTATTTACTGCTGATCATCCTATTGGAAGGAACCCATTTTTGTGAAGTTGTACCAGTATTTGATGACTCCATGAATTAATCACTAACCTTATTCTATTTGATCACCAAACATACATGTAGTGATCACCAAACATACCAGTATTTGAAAATGATCAGTGAGCAATGTGTGTGTGGTCACTAATATTGTTCCTACTGATCACTTATCTTATATTTGTTGATCACTAGATATTATTCTTAGCGATCACCTTATTATAGAGGATTAGATCTTACCAAAATGCGAAAAAAAAAAACCCTGAACACTGAGTCATTTGATCATTAGTCTAGAAGCAAGTGATCACAAAACACATGACTACACCCAATACACAAGGAGAAAATTTATGCTGTTAGGAAGGAGTAGCATATGTGGTCACTAATTTTATGTTTATTGATCACTAACAACATTCAGGTTGATCACCGAATTTACATGTATAGAATTATAAGCACTGATTGAACTAGTAAACAATATTATAAAATTTTATGACTAATTTTATGCTTATAGATCACCAATAATATGCTTGTTGCTTAGAAAATTTAAACTTGTTGAAGGAGACTCTTTTTTTGATACTATTAATCAAATATATGGCAACAAGTAGTCATCAGATGGTCACTGTCGAAGACATTAACCAAGTGTAGGCTTTGCAGAGTGTTCCTTTATCACAGACAAACTCTGGTGCGTTGCTTATGTTAGTGAGTTTTTGTTGGTGGCAATTTTTGTTGTTAACGTCCTTTGCTTTCTTAATGTTTACCTAGGACATGCCAAGTCATCAACTCCAATAGTTAGTGATTCGTCGATAGATGGCAGTGGCAAGTGGGAATCGAACTGTGATGATAGGACGCTTGTGCCGAGGTTGGACATGGTATTTGATAGGGTTAAATACTGTCTAGAATTCTACAAGAGATATGCTATTTATGTGGGCTTTAGTATCCGCAGCGGTCCTACCGGAAAGAATAAGGCGGGGTAGTATTGGAAGTGATATGTGTGCTCTAAAGAACAATTTCGTCAACCTGCAAGTAGGGGTGTGCAAAAGCAGTTAACCGGAGTTTTGCTTAACCGAAAATCGGTTAACTGGAGTTTTCGGTTCAAAAAAATTCCGAACCGTAACCGAACCAAAAATTTCGATTAACCGTTTTTTGATTAATCGAAAATTTCGGTTCGTCCAAAACCCCGAACCGTAACCGAACTGAAAAAGTCAGTTAACCGGTTTTTCGGTTCGGTTAGTGGATTTTTCGATTCAATTACCAGTTAACTGTTCACAAATAATAAAAAACGTATACTTTTTTATCTAAATTTTTTATTTTTTATGTTTAAGTTCTTTTTATAAAAATTAAATTTTGGTTACCATTTATAAATAATAAAAAAGTGCACTTTCTTACCTAAATTTTTTATTTTTTCTGTATAATTTTTTTAAAAATAATTATTTTCGGTTCTGGTAACCGCCGATTAACTGAATTTTTAAATTATCCAAACCGAAAACAGAATTTTTTTCGGTTCGGTTAACCAAACTGATTTTTTTTGAAAAATTTGTTCGATTAACCGGTTTTTCGGTTCGGTTTTTTCAGTGTTTTGATTTTTTCGGTTTTGGATTTTTTTGCACACCCCTACTACCGAGATGCTAGAAATTGCTACGATTACGCCTGAAGCCATGCTCCAAGCTAGATACGGCCCTGAAGGGGGGAAACTGAGGCGAAAGCGGGTGGAGACAAGAGAAGGGTATTGAGCTCATATTCTTTTGAGGTCCATCGACGATGGAAAGTTTGAGATAATCAAATTTCATGCGGGGCATGTTCACCTCCTGCACACCCAGCAGGAGACAGTTCCTTACTTCAAACAGAAATGCCAGCTCCGTGCATAAAGACATGGTATGTAAGTACGCTCGCACTAATATAGGACCATCAAAGGTTTATCACCTCTTGAAAGAACAGGTTGATGGGTATGAAAACATTGACTGCATGTAGAAAGACTTCCAGAATTACCACAAAGATCTAAAAGCTCTCATTAAAGACATAGATGCGCATATGTTTATAGATATGTTGAAGAACAAAAAGGAAGTCGACCCAGGCTTCTTTTTTGGCTATCAGGTTGATGAAGACAACCGATTAAAAGTTGAAACATGTGTTCTGATAAGGATCTCTGAGTAGAAGAAGTTATGCCCAATTTGGTGATATCCTGTCGTTTGACACGACCCACAAGACTAATAGGTACTCAGTGGTGTTTGCGCCCTTCACCAGACTAAATCACCCCAGGCAGCTAATTTGTTTTGGTGCCAGTTTGTTGAGGGATGAGAAGGTGGAGTCATTCCAATGGCTGTTCAACAACTTTCTTATTGCCATGGGCAGCCACATGGCGAAAACAATAATCATGGACCAAGATCCGGCGATCGGACAAGCAATAATCGATGTTTTTGAGACATCGATCCACTGATTCTGCATATAGAAAATCATGAGAAAGCTCCCTAGAAAGTGGGTTGCACGTTGAATAGCTGTGAGGATTTCATTGAGCGCATCAAGGGGTGCATATGGGCATCGGACTCTCCCGATGAGTTTGAGGAGTCTTGGGGTACATGCTCGAGGAATTTCACTTAGCCGACAACGAGTGGCTGGGCCAAATATACAAGATTTTGGAGCTTTGGGTGCATGTTTACTTTAAAGAGGACTTCTTGAGCGTATTTTGAGGACTACATCAAGTTCTGAGAGTCAAAATCCTATGTTTAGTTCCCTAACGTGTCCCAATCTCAGCCTGGTGGAATTTTGGGTCAGATTTGTGCACGCTGTGAAGTCACAACGCAATCGTGAGCGCAAACCTGAAAATGTTTCTTTAACATCATTTCCAGAATTGAAGACGTCCTATGGGATTGAGAAGGATGCGAGGAACATCTACTCCCACACGAACTTCTATGTGTTCTAGAGACAGCTATACATCGATCAGATGTATTGCAATGTGCAAGGTATCACTAATGTAGAAGACCTTTGACATCAAGCACAATTATGATAACAAAACAAGGATCCGTTATGTGGTACACAATGAGTAAACTTTCGAGTGCCAGTGCTCATGCCACTTCTTCGACTCAGATGGGATTGCATGCACTCACATGCTGCTCATTTTTACCTTCAATTTACTAAGAGAAATTTCGCTAGCTTATATCATTAATAAGTGGACAAAGATGACAACAAAAGCACCAATGCATAAGTTCGATAGTGTTTTGGGAGATGCTTGTGGAGAAAGAGTCGCACAAAATAAGCTCACAAGTGATGTGTGGTCTCAGTTTTACAAGTGTATGGATTTGGCTGGGCGCACCCCCGTCAAGTTGCAGTTATTGTTAAGTTCTATGATTTCATTCGAGCATAACTTTAGGACATAGGTGGCGAGTCAGCGAGTAACACTGCAACCAATTTGCAAACCTACTTTGGATGTGTAGTGCCAGACCACATTGCGATACATCCAACCCGGACGTCCATAATTAAAGAAAGAGGAAAGAAGATGAAGACGAGGGTTGAGAGGGATGTTGAGCGCCAATCATGCATGCGGATGTGCCACTGTTGCAATCAGGTTGCTTTATATGACAGTAGAAACTGTTTGAAAAGGAGATGCTGGTGCACTATCTCTAAGGTATATATGGTTTGTGTGTTTCTTTTATTAAAAAAAAACAAAAACAGTTTTGCCAGATTGAAGGTATTAATTCGTGATCAGTAGGATTGCTTTTACCGATCATTAGTGTTCCTTTTGATGATCAGCTATTGAAATGATGAAAATGTGTTTGCAAAGTTGTAATATATGTGCTCACTTAGAAGTTTATTTGGTGATCAGTAGAGCTGTGTTTGGTGATCACAGGATCTTTTGTGGTGATCACCATAAATATGTTACTATTGCATGAAAAATATTGTCAAGGATACTTGTATTTGTGGTTTATGATCATAAAAAATCATACTATATGTTTTTATGGATAATATCAATTGGTGATCAACAAATCCAATTTTGGTGATCATAATAGCTGTGTTAGGTGATCGTTAGAGCTATGTTTGGTGATCGCTATATCAATGTATAGTGTTCAACAGAAACATATTGTGAATGATCAATATATCAATTGTATACGTCTTGGTGATCATTTGAGCTATGTTTGATGATCACAAGATCTTTTGTGGTGATCACCATAAATATGTTGGTTTTTTGCTGAACATATTTATGTTGTATTTGTGTTTTATTCTAGTCAAACATGATAGTATACGTTTTCAAAGAATATATCGTTTGGTAATCAATAGTACCAGTTTTGGTGATCGGTAGAGCTATGTTTGGTGATTACTATGTCAATCTATGATTTTCAATAGAAATATGTTGGTTTTTTCGCCAAATATATTGTGAGTGATATCTTGGAAGACCGTTATTCTATTGTATTTGTGTTTTATTCTCATCAAACATCATAGTACACGTTTTTGTAGAAGATATCATTTCATGATGAATAATTATAGTGTTGGTGATCGTTACAATTATCTTTGGTAATCAGAACATGTTCTTATGCTCACACCATAAATATGTTGATTTTGGGTTAATCATATTCGTTAATATGTTTATTTTGCTGCATTTGGGGTTGACTCTCATCAAGATAGCAGCATATATTTTTATAAAGAATGAGACCTAGTGTCTTATCAACAAGTCTAGCAATGGTGATCAAAAGACGTATGTTTGGGATCGCTTGAAGTTTCTTTGGTGATCACTGAATGTTTTTTGGGTGATCAACATCTTCTTACTTGTAGTTGCTTACTGATTAATAGGTCACTTCTTGGTGATTATTAGTATTGCTTTTGGTCATAACGAGAACTACAGTTGCTCATCAATAGTAATGCTGTCAGTGATCACCAGATGTATGTTTGGTGATCATTCTTTATATCTCTATTAAATTCAGTTCCATGAAAATTTGCATAAACCTAAATGGCATAAAATGTTACACAATGTATTAATGTGTTACATAATATGCAAAAACATAATTTTCAATTACAAAATAATTCTTGCCCATTGTAAATTGGCAACATAGAGAAACAGGATATGGATAAACCTAGTCCTTCTTAGCAGCTTCCTTGAGATTGGGATAAATTGTCCCGAATTGCTTGAAATTTTAGTTGTCGTGAATCTTGCCCTGTTGTCCTCATAGGTGACTATGTCGTGATAGCACCGCACCCTCAAAACGTTGAGCTTTGCATCCTAAGGACAAAAGATAATTCATGATGAATTAGTAACATCCTTGTTTTTTATTTTGGCAGCAAAGTCAATGTTATGCTATAACACTTACATCGTTTGGATTCAGTCCAGACTGTCACTTCTCTCCTTCCCCAGAGTAGTTCTCCATGTGTCTCATACAAAATATGCCACAATCTGTGACATTTGTACTTGACCTCAGCGGCATCTTCAAACGTACCGCCTTTAGTTTTTTAATAATATCATGTTTAGGATGTTGTACACCCTGTAGGTAAAGCTTGAGTATTTTGCTCTGCACAAATTTTCCAAAAATTGCAAATTATTAGCATTGCAATGTAATGACATTGGCATAGTTATAAACAGTAAAGTTTTTAGAAATCACCAACTTCATCAGAAAGTCTCCTTATGCAACCTTGAATGTTGCTCTTATGAGCATGTTATTGATGATCTTAAGCTTATCGTCCCTCAAGTTGTAGCAAAGTAAAAAGAAATACCTTCTATGATAGCCTCAGCTAAGAATCAATGTCCTAAATGTAAATCAAGCTCGCTAAGAGTCCAAATTTCAATCAACTAATAAGGGCCTGTTTTTTTCATTGGTAAATTTGGATTGGTAAAAGGGTGAAATAGGTTGGGGTAGGTTGAAGTAGGTTGAGGTAGGTTGAAGTGGGTTGAATTTTTTTATGTGATAAATTGAATTTGGTTAAAATAGTAGAAGTGGGTTGAAGTGGATTGAAGTGAGTTGAAGTGGGTTGAAGTAAGTTGAAATAGGTTAAGGTTGGTATTTCAGAATTAACCCACGAAAAGAACAGGGCCTAAATTGCAAGGTATCAAGAGGACACACGTACATAACATCCCCATAGCATAACTGAAATTGCTAAGCACATAATCAAGCAATTGCAACAGGACATAGTCATTAACAAAGCAAAGCAATTACAATAATGAATTTGAACTACTACTCATAAACTTATTGCTAAAAATCATCAGTCCTAGAGGAATTTGTGATAAAATAAGCTTGAATCATAATATAATGTCATCCACATTCAGCATCAAAAACATGATAAAGAATAACAGACTAGAGAGTTGCCACATACTTAGGACTTGTGAACTGTAGGATAGATAGCATGAGGACTAAGGCCAATGGGTGTAGTTGTGCTAGTGGGCTCTGACAAAGGAATTAAGATGAGGACGCAAAAAATCGAGAAATTAGAAAACAAAAAATTCTAACATTGAAAGCAAATCAAAAAATTAAATTGTGCTCAAAATTGAAACCCTAACATTGCAATCAAGACAATGGCAATCTTCGACGGATGAACAGGCCACGTGGTTGGCTATTGAGATTCCTTATTGTACCATGTTGACCACCCATGCAAATGCTCACAATCAACTCATATCAGGTAAAGAACAATACCAAAGTGTAGGATCATTATTCTAATATGTCTCGTTTTGTAACATTGGAAATTAAAACTATGTTGGTGCATCCAAAAATTTACGTGATATTTTATCTATTTTTAAAATCGTATTTAAGTTCTTTTTAATCATTATATCAAGAGAGCAGTTTGATTAAATTTATTTCATATAGTGTTATGGTCCATTATGACATCCTACTATATTCGATACTTTACCTAGTGAAGATAACTTTGACATAAACCTTGAGAAAAAAATATTCGCATACTTACCTTTCAACGAAAGGGGAGAAAAATGTAAAATCAAGTTTACAAATAACTTATTTGAAAGAGGAGGGGAAAAAACACTATTATAAATGCCATACCATACCGCTCAGAGCGTATCGTATCGGTCAAGAAACGATACAAGTTATTATCCGGTTTTGTACCAATCAATATCGCTCTGTATCGTCAAATACTGAATGGTACTGGTATTTTCGATTAAATACCGCCAAGTGCATTAAAATTTTTAATTTTTTGTACTTTAATTTTTAAAATTTTTTGAAATTCAAAACGGTATGGCCCTGATACAATGATATATACATTTAGAATGTCTCGTTTCAGTGGAAAAAACGGTACAATGATCAGTACAATATTTATAACTTTGGGAAAAAAAGAAGAAGTAATAATTAGTTACAACATATATACAATTTTTTTGAAGTTCAATTCTTTTGAATTGGAATTGAGCTATTATCCGTTATAAATGGATAAATTTGGTTATGATATCAAAACATTTGAGCCAAATTATATTAATAGCCATAGATATATTAAGGCGCTTGTTATCTAAATTTATCAAAAAAAAAAAACTTATGCACTTTCATTAGTCATAACACTCATGAGTCATGACCCCCAAGTCCTCGATCTCCTACTCTTCTGATAGGCGTTCGCCACCGCAACATATGAAACCTTACAAATCCTAATTTGCTCTTCACCTCTTTCGCTTTGTGTTGCGGCGTCCAAAGCTATGAAGTTCTTCCTTGAGGATTTCACAACTTCGACGCAACTAATCACCGCTGCCAGGACCAACACACCCACCGCCATCGTTGCCACAACCAGATTCGTCATCTAATGGCTTTCCTTCAACTTTATTCATTGTTTCTCGTGAATCTTGGTAGTAATGTATTCTTGAAGATGGATATCCAGTGAATAAACTGCATCTCATAGTTTGAATTGGGAGATGCTTTAACTGTTTGAGCTAATTAGCTGTTATTTGCACTTGATTTAGTGAAAAAGGGTACTAAAGAATCTATCTTTTTCTATCTCTCTTGATTTTCATGTCGAATTTCTTGATTTATTTAGGCTATTTTCGACGTAGATTCCTATTTCATGGACGATTTCTATCTATGTTCTTGTCTCTTTCTATCTCGGATGTTAAAGACCCATTTTCCTTTAAGAATAAGATCTTTTTAGCTAATTTGCAATAAACCACTGGAAAAATCCAAGTGGAGGAGACGGAATGTTAAGGCTAGGTTCTGAAGCGAATTTTTGGTGTGATGTGTGACTTTTAAATTAGGTTCAAAATAAATCTCTTTGTTTTGCTCAAGATTACAGGAACAGAACCTGACCGGTCCAGCCGTGAGCCGCCACCCTCAGCGGTCTAATCGGTGCTTCAACTCGTCTGAACTGTGAACCGGCCAAACCCGCCATGAACTGGAAGAACCGTGGTTCAACCACTATTTCAGCGTAACTGGGCTTTTTGCTGGGCCAAGTAACTTTTTCCGGCTGGGTTCAGTTTCGAAGGTAAGACAGAAACCCTACTTCCAGTCTGCCAGCGCTGAATTCTCTCTCTTCTTTCTTCGTCTTCTCCACTCCTCGACGCTCCTGCGTCTCTGCCAGGCCACTCTCTCGTCTCTCAATATCAATCTCTCTCATATCTGTCGATCTGCCGGTGGTACAGTGCGTCTGTCGTGGGTCTTGCGCGCAACCAGCCATCTCTGTCCATCTACGGCTGCTGCTTGCTGGGGTTGGCTACTGCTGTCGCGGTCTCGGTCTCGGTCTCGACTCTCGCCCATTCAGATTTGAGTTTGCCTCAGACTCTCAGACGTACATAGTGAGCACTGAGCAGTGAGCACCCTCATCTTCTCTGGCTCTCTCTGATTCTGTTATTCATAATCTGATTAATTTCAATTTTCATGTTCGTTTTTCTTTTCGTTTTTGTTTAAATTGGGTGTATTTGCTGCAGTTGATGAATAATGAATATAAAGGCTTGAAGTTTGAATTTCGATTGAAATTTCAATAATGATTTTGAATGTTGACATATGTCAAAGTGAAACATGCTTCACTTCAGTTGCTCTGTTGCTGGAAACTTTACTTCATGTCTTCATCTATTCATTTGCTTGAATGCTTGAACTTCAGTTGCTTCAATAGCTTAAATGGATGTTCTGTTTTTGTACATGTGAAATTTGCAGAAACTAGTCATGGGGGACTATAATAGCTCACCACCTTCGGCTATTCCCCTGCTGTAAATGCACAATCAGTTTGACAAAAAACTGATCCAGCTTGGGTTCATGTAACTGAGGCAAAATCCAACGAAGGGAAGAGGCTATTGATTTGCAATTTTTGTATGCGAATTTGTGCTGTGGACTTTCATTATGGACATTGTATGACTTTTGTTATGACATTCAAGTTTGTGTGTTTGTTTTCACCTTTCTGTATGTCGTATGTGGATTATGGGAAGTTGGGAACTTTAGACATTCTTGGATGCGATGGAAGTTGGAAGATGCTAACATGGATGTTGCGTAATGTGTTAATTTTTAAAATTCATTTTTATTCTTAGCTTATGTACATGAATAAAGGTTTGAAAGCGGGAAAAAATGATTTTATAGGGAATGATTTCCAATTTTACATGGAAAAACATCTAAAATTTCAAAATCCGGTCCAATCCGATCCAACCGGTCTAACTGATCCGACCATCGACCCAGTCTCATGACTAGTTCACTCTCCGGTTCGGGTCTGGCAACCTTGGTTTTGCTTAGCGAAGTTTTCTATTAATGGAAAATTAGAGGGCATAGGCAATTATTGTTCTGTTGTGTTCTCTCTCTTTTTTGATCCCCGCTTCCAATTTATCATCTAGGAAGAACCCTTTCAACCTCATCAAAAGAAAAAAAGAATGAATTTTCTCCTTTTAATGTGCTAATTCCCAATGTAACAAACGTTTTGCTGTCTCAGCAAAAACTGGAAACTGGAAAACAGGGGTTGATGTGCTCTGTTGAACTCTTCTTTGTTTGGTTTGATGATGTGTATAACTTGATATTGATTGGTTTAAGTGGTTCTTCTTGCTAGGCTGATTGAGAAAGCTCTGAACTTGTTGGGCTAGTTTATACAGAAGGAAGATGGGTTCTCGTTTTTGGACTCAGGTTCGTATACCTCAGATATTGCCGTTCATTTTCACATCTACAGTTTTGATAGTTCTCATCTATGGATCAGTGAACACCAACTCTGAATCGCATCCCTGTTTCTGGTTTTTTAGGGTGACAGTGACACTGAGGAGGAGGAGGAGGAGGTGAGTGAATACAGTGATAGTGAAGGTGAGGTCACTCAGGGTGGAGACTCTGGTGCGCCTGCTGCTGGAAACAAGTATCTGCAATCAGATGATAGTGACAGTGATGACTCGGATGGCCAAAAGCGAGTTGTTGTTTCAGCCAAAGATAAACGGTTCCAAGAGATGAACGCTACTGTTGAACAGATAAAGAATGCCATGAAAATCAATGACTGGGTGAGCCTGCAGGAGAGCTTTGATAAAATAAATAAGCAACTGGAAAAAGTCATGCGTGTTGCTGAGATGGGCAGGGTCCCTAATGTCTATATAAAAGCTCTTGTTATGCTAGAAGATTTCTTGAATGAGACCTTGGCAAACAAGGAAGCCAAGAAAAAGATGAGCAGCAGCAATGCCAAGGCATTGAACAAAATGAAGCAAAATCTGAAAAAGAATAATAAGCAGTATGAAGAGCTAATGGCCAAATATAGGGAGAATCCTGAGGTAGAGGAGGAAGAAGAGGAGGAAGAGGATTCTGAAGGGGATGATTTTGGAGAGGATATTGAGGATCCCTCTGATGCTCTTGGATCAGAAGCAGAAAGTGATGATGATGATGATGACAAAGGAGGTGATCAGGACCTGCTGGATGATGATTGGCAGAAGAAGCTTGGGAAGAAGGAGAAGTTGATGGAGAAACAGTTTATGAAGGATCCAAGTGAAATTACTTGGGATATAGTCAATAAAAAGTTTAAAGAAATTGTTGCTGCTCGTGGTAGAAAGGGTACTGGAAGAGTGGAGCTTGTTGAGCAGCTCTCCTTCTTGACTAGGGTTGCAAAGACACCTGCGCAGAAGCTGGAGATTCTCTTCAGTGTTGTGTCTGCACAATTCGACATCAATCCTAGTCTCAGTGGGCACATGCCGATAAATGTGTGGAAGAAATGTGTTCAGAATATGTTGATCATTCTTGACATTCTCACTCAGTACCCAAACATCTTGGTTGATGATACAGTTGAGCCTGATGAAAATGAAACCCAAAAGGATAAAGACCATAAGGGTACAATTCGAATATGGGGGAACTTGGTGGCATTTCTTGAGAAGATAGATGTTGAGTTTTTCAAGAGTTTGCAGTGTACTGATCCTCATACACGTGACTATGTTGAGAGGCTGCAGGATGAGCCTCGGTTTTTGGTACTGGCCCAAAATGTCCAAGAGTACTTGGAAAGAAGTGGCAATCTCAAAGCAGCTGCAAAAGTAGCCCTGAAGCGTGTTGAGCTTGTGTACTACAAGCCTCAAGAAGTATATGATGCCATGAGGAAATTGGCTGAACTGTCAGAGGGGGGAAATGATGAAGCCACAGGTGATGAGTCTAAAGGGGCTGATGAAGTTAAGGGCCCTCCGTCCTTTGTTGTAACCCCTCAGCTTGTGCCCCGGAAGCCTACTTTTTCGGAGAGCAGTAGGGCCCTGATGGACAGCTTAGTTTCCCTCATCTACCAGTATGGTGATGAGCGAACTAAGGCTCGTGCAATGTTGTGTGATATATATCATCATGCGCTAATGGATGAGTTCTCTACTGCTCGCGACCTGCTGTTAATGAGTCACTTACAAGATAGCATTCAACTTATGGATGTCTCAACCCAAATACTTTTCAACAGGGCTATGGCTCAGCTTGGTCTTTGTGCTTTCAGGAGTGGACTGATTTCTGAAGCACATGGTTGCCTTTCTGAACTGTATTCCGCTGGAAGGGTGAGAGAGCTTCTTGCCCAAGGTGTGTCACAAAGCCGCTACCATGAGAAGACTCCGGAACAGGTAATGATTTTGTTCTTTGTATGATGTGTGCTGTGTTGTTGGAAAATCTTTCTCAGCTGCAAGTCTTCTCATTGCAATCGGTGCTGGTGGGGTAAATGGGACGGAAACTCAAATCTGCTTGATTGAGGAACTAGTATCCGAGTAAAGATCCACATGTGATTGGAAAAACGGAGATGATTTTTTAAGCTAGTTGGGTTGTTGGGTTCAGGTTGTGTTTGTCTTCACTTGTTTTTTTTTCAAAAAAAGTTCTTTCTGGTATGTCTTTTCCGCAAAGAACTTTCCTCTACTTTTTCATTTACACATGCTGTGTGTGGGTAGTGATGGAACTGGACTGGATCAACTCCGCTGTTTTTAGCATTTTGATATAATGCTGTGTTCTTTGATCGTTTGTGCTGAGTCTCCCCTACATTTCTTCGTTGGTTTCATTGTTTGGTTGCTTTCAATATTCTACCAGGAGAGGCTAGAAAGAAGACGCCAGATGCCGTACCACATGCATATCAACCTGGAACTCTTGGAGGCAGTCCATCTGACTTGCGCAATGCTGCTAGAGGTTCCTAACATGGCTGCCAACACCTTTGATGCCAAGCGCCGTGTTTTAAGCAAGACTTTCCGTAGACTTCTAGAAGCGAGCGAGAGGCAAACATTGACCGGTCCACCCGAGAACGTCCGGGACCATGTCATGGCTGCATCCCGAGCCTTGATCCTGGGGGATTTTCAGAAGGCCTATGATGTCATCACGGCTCTTGATGTCTGGAAACTTCTGAGAAACCGGGAGAATGTCCTCAATATGCTCAAGTCCAAGATCAAGGAAGAGGCTCTGAGGACGTTCCTTTTTACCTATGCCTCTTCATACAACTCCCTGAGCCTGGACCAGCTGGCTAAGATGTTCGACCTCTCAGAGACTCAGACCCACAGCATTGTCAGCAAGATGATGGTGAATGAGGAGCTGCATGCCAGCTGGGACCAGCCCACGCGGTGCATCATCTTTCATGAGGTTGAGCATACCAGATTGCAGGCTTTGGCATTCCAGCTCACTGAGAAACTGTCAGTCCTCGCTGAGAGCAATGAGAGGGCCATGGAGGCCAAACTAGGAGGTGGTTCATTGGATGGTCTGCCACTGAGGAGGAGAGAAGGACCAGACTATGCTGCTGTTACTGCAACTGGCGGTGGTAGGTGGCAGGACAACTCGTACTCCCAGGGAAGGCAAGGAGGCCGCTCGGCACATAGCGGGAGACCATTGGGTCCAGGTCAGGTCAGCGGAGGAGTGTATTCGCGAGACCGTGGTGGACAGTCAAGAGGAACAGGGGGGTCTTACAGTAGGGCATCCATGAGGGGCCAAATGGATTCATCTGCCCGTATGGTCAGCCTTAACCGTAGTGGAGTTGCCCGTTGATCTCATTAAACTTTCAATATTTCTCTCTTTAAGTGTTGCTTTCGAGAATATAGCGTGATTTTTGCTTATGACTTTTTTGAGGTTAGGTTACTTTGAATTGTGAGACTGCTGTGTAATTAGGTTGATCTTTGTGATGAACTCTAGCATATTAACAGGTACTATTCACCACTTCTGGCATTGCTGCTGTCTTTCCATTGATGTGTTTTTTGGGTCATTTGGGACGTTTGCAAGATCGTTGTCAGCGCCCAGGCAATTCTCCGATGGTTTCACTGAATGTGGGCACACTATGACACTATACTGCGTGTCTGCCTGAATTTGTAATGTTAATAGCCTGCCTGACTTTATGATCAAAGTTGTTACTAAATTTTTCAGAATATCTAAAGAGAAACATCTAATTAATTGACACTCACAAGACTGTCAGCCTGTTCATGGGCATAAGTTTGCCCCTGCAAAAGAGAATTAAATTGACACAATCCCTTAGACTTTTTGTCAACGCTTTAGTATGCTAGAGATTATCAACAAAGGCACACAACTATGGCAGGAAGAAGCTGAGAGATACAATATCAATTCAATTGTATGTTTTCATGGATGCTCAAAAGGTGGCTAGGAGGTTGTTAAAGAGTAGCAGAAGTAGTATTGAAGTTGGCCGAATATGTGAACCTTGTAGCCGTGCTCAAATACCTGGGCAAAGAAACACATATTTTGTTTAGCTCAGTAACAGTTGCCACTGCTTAAAGTTGAGAAGCCACTATACCATAAGCATGATTTCATATTTATTGTTCCTAGTAACATTGCACGTTTTCTCTTCATCAGCATAATCGTTACCTTGATATAGCTCAGTTAATAACTCGCGTTGGATACCTGTGTTGATAAGTTTTTTCACATAATTCTTCCTATCAAAACTAGCACAAGGTCAATTACTGAAATAAACTTCTTAACAGCATATGTCCTAACATAAGTCATTGCTGGTTTTGGTTGCTTAGGCACTTCATGAGGCTAAAGTTTACTCTCAAGTTGTCTCTTCAAGATATCCTGTCCAATGTCCTAGACGAGCTCCGTGTGTCGCAACAAGTCAACAGCAACTTCATTCACTCTGAAGAAGGAAACTCATCACACTTTGGTTGCAGATGGAGCCCATATGGGCACTCCCTCGTCCGAGGGTATTCAAGATACCCAAATTCAAGCTGCGGTCCATTTTGACATGGAAGGTTCAGGTGAAATCCAACCAGTGTCTCTTGCTATGTTGCTGTGTGAAGCTGTCAGAGACAAACGCGTCTCTGTCGATATGGTTTCTCCTAAAGCCAATGCTGTTGAGCACTTTGATATGGAAGGATCAGGTGAAATCCAACCAATGTCTCCTGTCCTGTTCCCATGTGAAACTGCCAATGATAAACGTGTCTCTGTCAACATGCTTTCTCCTCAAACCAATGTCATTGAGCTCTTTTCTGAGCATGGACCTGAAGCAAGTGCCAATGCTCCCAGTGAGGCAGATACCTTTCTGAAGAGGCAAGCATCCAGCTTTAATCTTACTGAGGTGGCTCAGCTGCTAGATGAAGATGATGATTGCTCTAGCTATATTCCTGAATCAAATACTTCTCTGGTGACAGTTGAAGGTTACAGGGTAAAGCCAAATTTTGCACCTATTCTCCAGGATATCCGTTTGAAGGTTACAGGGTAAAGCCAAACACGGGGATATTGCTGCTAACAGCGGTAAGAAATCCATTGCTTTCAGCTCCTTGCTGGTGGAGAATGTGTGTAGCATTTTTCAGATACAGCAAGCAACAGAGTTTATGTCACTCACCCCAATGGAAATTGACTGGCTCCTGGATCTTCTCCGTGACATGGAGTCTAATGATGTCGAAGTTAAGTGGCTCCACCAAAGGATTCATGAAATTCAGGAAGCAAAGCGGGTGTTGAGGGAATCTCCAAAACTGAAGCTGACCAAGAACCAGAGTTCCCTTGCTACTAAGATGATAAAGAAAGAAATTGAAACCCATGAGGAAGAGGTGTGCAAGCTTCAAGAGAAGATAAATTCCCTAAAGGCTGAGCTGGAAGGGCTGACGAAAGGAAGCTGGATGAGGTGCTCTCCCACACCAAGTCCCTGGTGAAAAGGTTCTATTACGGTTCAATGATTGATGGTTTACTGTGATGGAGCTTTCGATTTTCTGAACAAACCTAATTTACATGAAGACTCTAAATATCCCGGTAACATCCTCTTTTGTTGCACCTTTCTTGGACACGGCATTTATTCTGTTTGCTTATGCTTTAATCTAACACAAAAGACCATCTCCTGAGCTGGATCTCTTGCTGCCGGCATATCCTTCATGTTGTGCTGATATGTTAATGAAAATGTGATTATGTGCTGCACTCAAATCCTTCTGTTAGTATGGATGACTTCTGTTATTAAGAGTCAGTTACAAATTCCTTTCGCATGGTTCCATTAGTTATGTGCCTGCTGCAGCCTTAGTTATCTTGATTGATTTATAGATTTTATGTCAGAGGATATTGTTTTCTTGATCTTACTCTTAAGGGCCATTGTCATGGGACACATTTTTTGATGCACATGTAGGTGTTAGTGTGTTACAATACTAAACCTTTTAGCTACTGTCAGAGAAGAGATTAGGGACTGACTACCTTACCTCGGTATTTTATCATGCATAACAAAGAAAATAAAAAGTCACTAAACTGACATTAGGGTTGCATGATTGCTTGTTGAAATAAGAAACTTAGAGATCCCTGTTACTCCTTGCTGTTACATGAGGATACAAGCTTCAACTTGTAACCCTCTCAAACATATATTGTTTTTCTGAGAGAGGGAGCAAGCAAGCAATTAAGCATCTTGCTCCTGTCTTCCTGAGATTTTTTCTTTTTCTTTTTTTTTGGGTTTTTTTTTTGGGGGGGGGGGGGGGGCTCCCAATTTGTCCCTTGAACAAGTCAAAGGGGAGTCTTAATCATTGTTGAGTTGGCAAATTGTTGAAAGCAAAACTATTGTTCTCAACATATTGCTTTATTAGTTTCATTGATGCCTCAAGTTTATGAATAGAACTTCATCAGATTTCGGCAGACCCTTCTAAGCCAACATATTCTTGTAGTAGCTTTTGTCGACATAGAAAGAGGTAGCATTGTCTAACACAAACTAGTTGTACTCCCACCGGACTGTTGCCACCAGTTGTGAGCATATGATTGGTCTAGGATGGCGTAAGGTTGTCTGTTGCCAATTTGGTTATAGAACCTTTGCCTGAGCCTGGTGCACCTTGCATCCCCAGTTGAGTGTCCTTCCTTCACAGAAATTATAGCCTATAGGGGTTAGCAAAAAGCTGACTACTATACTAGTTGAACCCTGTCTGAAAAATTTGTACAGCATCTTTATAGCCTTTTCCTTGCGAGGACTCGGACCCAAACATGTTAGCCAAATGAGGATCATGTGTGCCCACTTGTAGATTTCCTTTAGGATTTCTTTTTGATATCCTAAAATTGTGGGGTTCGTTTCCTTCTGAATCCCAGTTGTTGGAAATGCTCTAAGTCCCATCAGCACTGCCATCATGGGAGACTTTAGAGGAATAGATGATCATATTTTTTTTTCCCTTTCCAAGATTTGCAATTGATATTATGTGAATGTCAACCTTTTCAGCTGTAAACAAAACACTAAGATGGCAATAATTGTGGTTAGAATTCCTGAAAGGCTGAAATTGCAACCAGATCGACTGTCAAGTCTCTCAAGCGTCAACCTAGTCAGAATAGCCTGAAATGTGTTGTATTAGGAGCAGCTAGCAAGGATAGATTGTGTTCTTGTTAGCTAAAGATATAGATATTTCGTATCATTTTCACTATGGCCAAATGCTGATGCTGTTTACAAGGAAAGCCAAGTCTTTGGCAACTAAAGCCGAAATATCAGCATAGGACATCGTCAAGGGCTCTTTTCTCTGAGTGCAGCCTTGAACTTGTCAATCACCTCAAAACACGGGGCTGAGTTGTGGTTAGGGTTCGATCTCTGCTAACTTACGATGGTTCCATTCCTATCTAGCAGACTGACCCATCACACACGGCCTGCAGGCTGAGGTCACACTCACAACTCAACACATACGAAGCGTAGTCAACTATTGCCTTATATTTTGAGTAGAAATCAAACATACTAATAGTCTACTGGTTTGAGTAGTGATGTACCGGAACTTATACCATAGTGTCATATATGATCTACAAAAGTTAATCTCGTGCATTTTGGCTGGTACAATTAATAGTGCCTGATATAAGATAACAAAGATAGATGCATTTGTATATTTTGATTGACGCACTGTGGGTATTTTAGATATTAGACCTGCACTAACCAGTCATGGACAAGGAGTTGAATTTAGGAGAGAGAAGTGGTGAAGTTGGTTATAACTTTTGTTTACAGTTAGATTTAGTTTGTTGTTCCGCTTGGGGATTTAGGTAGTATTTTGCTTATTTTCTAAATCTTCTAGGATGTTATAGACAGATGCCCGGTTTTACGATGTAATTGTCCCCATTGATCATTGGATATTGAGGATATTATTGAATATTTCTTTCTTTGTTGAATTCTCTTCTTTTATTTCCTAATCCTTTCTGCTTTCCAATATTTTCCATTCCCTTAATTTTCTCTAATATTTGCTCTTTGTCCTTTTTGGCTATAAGTTCTCCCTTCATGCTTGCTATCAGCGGCATTTCTCCCTTTCTGGAACAAATACGACCACCTGAGCTTAGACTTGTAAATGCTAACATCATCTGAAAACCTAACTCGAATCTGCCCAAAAACTTTGGTTTTGAACACAATTTTTTGATGCAAAACTACGATAAATAAGCTTGAGATTTTAAGAATGCTTTCTTGCAAGATTTTGCAATATTATGAATATATATGAGCCTGCTATTTTAAGCTGCTGATAGCTTATTCTTGTTATAAAGACTGTTTGAAATTATTCTGCTGTGTGAATCTAGCTGCTTTTGTTGTTGAGCTGTCAAGCCAACTTTACTACTGCACAGTTACTATTGGCAATGATGCTGTTATTTCAGCATACAGGTGATCGGTTTCATTGCAAAGTCTATCACTTCTTTTTTTCTGCATGCCTTTTTTTCACGTTTTCTGGGCCCCGGGGGGGGTTAGGTACTTGCTTTTAAAGGCCCTATCCTTCTTTGACTGCCATCAACCTAGTCTTTAGTGTATAGTCCTCCATGAAAGAAAATTTTCCATTATGAAACAGTTTCCATTATGAAACAGGCTTTCAGAGGACAAGAGCAAGTCTCTTGTAGGAGCTATCCTATCAAAAGTGGTGCCTGCAACAGTATCAACAGTAGTCTCTTTCTTCAAGTTGACATGGCGAAGTGAACAATCACCACCAAAGAAATCGGAGCCAAAGCCTCAGCCATTTGCCCGAGGTGAAAATGCTGTATTTAACATTGCTTGAATTGTGCCTGTGCTAGATGATACTATTACAGCTTAGCGGAGTTGAAACAGAGGGATGTGATTAAGTATAGTTTCCATATTCTATATTATTGTTTCCTGCTATTGATTACATTATTTGACTCTTGAATCAGCTGGATTTTGGATAATACTGGAATACTATAGTACAAAGGGCTTTGTTCATTCTAGTTGATGCTTGCTGAAAGATACAAAGATGAACTCATGAAATGCTTTGCGAAATCAGAAGTGGAAACAGAATCAAGCCCTAGCTAAGTGCCTCCCAGTTAGATGGGTTCTCTGTTATCTAAATAGCATTTAAGCCATGTTGAGTGTTAGTGGCAACGTCCACTAAGCAGAAATTAAGGAAAGCTGAGGGATTTTAGGAAGCTATTTTTAGTAAATAGCTATGGTTAAGTGCCATATAAAAACCCATCTATTTGACAGAAATCATACAACATTCATTCAGTATTTCTGTAACTCCTAATTTCCACTTCTCTTAATCAGAAACGTGTGTTTGTCGGTTTTGGGTCGTGGTCACACATCCGGGACTCTAGTAACCATCGGGGTTCAGATCGTGGAGCAAAAGGGGTCAAAAGGATCAGTTCGCTTCCGCCGTTTTGGGTACGTCCTAAAAACCCTAAGTTGATTAACAGTGGTATCAGAGCCGTTTTTGATGGTTTTTGCTCTCGATTTTTAGAAAAAACATGCCTAAGTTTATCTGTTGAATTTATGCATATTAGTAGTTTTTTTTTCTTCCTCCTGCCAAAAAAAAAACCATGCTCTGACCCTCGACCTCTTGTTTTGTTTTTGATCGTATTTAATAAAAAAAAAAAAACAGCAAAAGGGGGAAAGGGTGGTTTTAGACGTACCATCAGCCGCCGCCGAAACTGACCTAGAGGGGTGGTGCGTGGGTAGCACGCGCCGCCGAGAGAGATGGTTTTCTCTCTTTCCTCTTCACTTTGCCCTCCACGACCCCCGATCCCCGAGGTCACCAAAACGCACAACCGCCCACACATGACGACGTGTGGGTAGCACGCGCCACCGCCTGAGTAGCGCGTTGCGCGCATGCCACCTACCCACATGACTACCGCTGGCCGATCTATGTGATGGTGCCGGTGGTTTGTATGGAGGGCGACCAGAAAGAGAGATCGAAGGGGTTTTTTAGAAAAGGGGGGTGGCGGCGGGTTTTCCTCATTTGGTGTTTTTTTGGGGGTTGAGGTACCGGAAAATGATCGGGGAGACCAGCAGGCCGGCGAACATCGGGCTTGGTGCCCGGAATCAATGGCAGCTGGGCCTTCCCAGGCCTTTTTCTGGCACGAACCAAAAATCAAGGGTCGACGGGCAGAAAATGGGACGCAGGCTAGGTGCTCAGTTCCCATGATAGCCGTGGCCTCGCCTGGTTCTGTCCATGGCGGCCGGCCGAAGCATCGGCAAGTGAGAAGGCTAGAGAGGAAGAAGGAGGAGTATGGAGAGGAGAGGTGAGGTTTGTTAAAGGACCCTCCAACCGACCCTTAAATGGCCTCCCCCTTCCCCACACCCATGTTTTTAAAAGAAATGGACCGGCCCCTTTTGTAATTTTTTTTTATTTAATAAAAAAAAGGGGAGGAAAGGGGGGGTCTCGTTTTTTTTACAATGGTTTTAAATTTTAAAATTTGGTTTTAAAATTTAAAATCATGCTCAGCCTCGAAAATTATAATAATGTGTTTATTTTTATTTTTTTATTTTTTTTCCTGGGCTAGAGCTGTTTGGTTGTCTGATTGTATCATTCTAAACATGCCTGTTTAATATTTTTTTTTTTAACACATGAATGGGTTTCGTGTATGTAAGCTTGTAACGATAGTTTTGTGTAAACTTTTGGCATGTAGACTGATACGTATATATATATATATCGATATGTGTTCGATTAATATATGAAAGATTAGTTCTTTCCTATTTAAACATAAATAAATGTGTTTTATGTTGTGTTCGTGCAAATATGATTTGCATAAAACCTAAAACGTCTATGTGATGATAGAATATGGAATGTTAATGTGATTAAACATTGTATTCATGAGAATGTGTTTTTTGTGAAATATTAGTAATCAAAGTATCTCATTTTTGGATTCATGTGATGATTATGAGCTTAGCGAAATTTTCGAACGTATAACATGAGTTGTAATATTGAGTTTTCTTTGGTTACGTACAAGATATGCCTAATGTCCATTTTTTCTTAAAATTGTAGATATGGCTTCTAAGACTTCTATGATTGGTGAGTTGACCACCAATGAAAAGTTGGATGGGTCCAACTATGACATGTGGCACCGGAAGATTCAGTTTCTTCTAGAAGAATGTGAGGTGTTAGAGCACCTCACAACCACAATGTCAGCACCCTTGACTAGAGACAAGGACGACAAGGATATTACTCATACTGATGAGTATAAAACCAGCTTGGTTGCGTACCAAGATTGGTGTAAAAAGGACCGTAAGACGCGTTATAGTATGCTTTTCTGCATACATAATTACCTTATAGGTGAGTTTGAAGTTTATCCCACTGCTAAAGAAATGTGGGATAATATCCACTTCAGGTATGGTCAAACTTCGGAAACAAGACTTCGTGCGTTGCATCTTAAGTGGATGACATACACGATAAACTCGAACTGAAGTATAACCGAACATGTGCGAACTTTGCAGGCCATGCTACGGGACCTAAAAGATGGTGGTGTGGACATTTCTGAACGCGAACAGCGGACAAATGTGCTTCGTGCACTTCCCGCTGGGGACGAAAAATGGAAACCGTTCATCACCATGATGACTCACAACGAGAGCATCAAAACGTTCGCCGACATCACCAAGCATCTTGAGCTGGAAGATGAGCGCTTGAAGGCTTGCGCTCTTCCCCCTGTAGCTTTAGTGGCCAGGGTGGACAGGCCTAAAGGCAACCACTTCAGACGAGGGAAGAAGAAGAGTCTTCATCCCTCCAAGAAACTTGGCCCTAGAGGCGGTATTGCTAAGAAGCAATCAAAGGCCAAGGCCAAGGTGACGGATAAAATGGCCCAAGTGACGTGCTATAACTGTAGGAAGAAGGGCCATTTTGCTCGGGAGTGTCCCGAGCCTGCTCAGGTACCTTCTTCATTTCCTACTGTTGAACTACTTGTATGTTCCCATGCATTCGTTGCTAAATCCTTTCCTAATTGGATTGTAGATTCGGGAGCAAGCAAGCACATAGTTCGAGATTGAGTTGGGTTTGTAGACTTTCACCCTTGTCCGGTGGGGTTGCAAACTGTGACTCTTGGAAATGGCACTGCAGAGGACGTTCTAGGAGTCGGAACATATCGGCTTAAGTTGCGTGGTGGGAATTCGTTACTTCTTCACGACACTCTCTATGCGCCTGGAGTCCGATGTTCCTTAGTGTCTTATGTCTCTTTGATGAAATTAGGTTTTCAGTTTGTTTCTTGTATTGACGGTTTAGACATTTTTTATAGTGACAATTTGTTTGGCCACGCATCTTTGGTAGATGATTTCCTTGTTTTGGACTTGCATAATGAGTATTATAGTGATAATACGTCTTCTGTTTTTGTGTCATCTGTTGATTCAGACCATGATTCTGTTGTTTGGCATGCTAGACTAAGCCATATTGGTCAAGAAAGAATGACTAGACTAGCTAAAGAAGGTCTGTTAGGATCGCTTACTAAAGTTAGGTTACCTAAATGTGAACCTTGTTTAACTGGCAAAGCAACCAAGAAACCTTTTGGTAAGGCTTCTAGGGCGCTTGGTACCTTAGATCTCATTCACTCCGACATTTGCGGACCTATGAATGTAAAGGCACGTAATGGTGCCATTTACTTCCTCACTTTAATTGACGATTACTCAAGATACGGATATGTTTATCTGTTATCACATCGTCATGAAGCTTTAGATGTGTTCAAACGCTTCGTATTAGAGGTAGAGACTAAGTTGGATCGAAGAGTTAAGACTCTTCGGACTGACCGTGGTCGAGAGTACCTCTCTGATATGTTCAAAAGTTTCTGTGAGGAAAAGGGTATAGTTAGACATCTTACGATTCCTTACACTCCACAACAAAATGGTGTTGCCGAGCGTAGAAATCGTACATTACTTGACATGGTCAGGTCCATGATGACTCAAGCTAATCTCCCAATTAGCTTTTGGGGTGATGCGTTGCTTTCAGCAACTTACATCTTAAACAAAGTACCCAGTAAGAGCGTTTCGACTACTCCATATGAGTTGTGGAACGGTCAGAAACCTCTTTTGGACCATTTACGACCATGGGGGTCGGCCGGCTATGTGCACAACCTGACTCATAGATATGACAAACTTGGTCCAAGAGCCACTAAGATGGTCTTTATTAGATACCCTGAACATTCAAAAGGTTATGTGATGTACGGAGAACATCCTAGTGGCGGCATGAAGGAAATTGATTCCTGAAATGTCGACTTTCTTGAGGATGAATTCCCAACTATTGGTGAAGTCAAACAGGACTTACAGTTGTATGAGTTATAACCCAACCTACCTCTCGGTGAAGGGGAAGATATGTACACTAACCGTATCACCAAGGATAGGGAATTTTTCCCTGATGCTGGAGATAGTGGGAGTGTACCCATCATTCCTGCTGAAGGGAGCTTGTCTGCTCAGGATGTCCAACCCGAGAACGAGGAAGACCCTCAATCTCCCGTTAACGGAAATAAAGATAGTCCTCATACTCACCAACCCATACCCCAAGGGGTTAGTGGGAGTGACACCACTCCTATTCGAGGTTCTGTGCCTCGAGGGACTTCTCCTACTCAAGGTTTGGGACCTCGAAGAAAAAGGGGGAGAGAAGAGTTGGACCCTGAACAGACAATACAACCAGGTCCTAGCATAACCCGAAGGAGTGAGCGCAGAAGAGTTCCTCACCGATTTTTCCAAATCGAAGAGAACGTTTTCTTCTGCATGCCTTTGGAAATAGAGGAGCCCACCTCTTATGTAGAGACTGTTGACTCACCAAATAAGGAATAATGGATGGATGCCATGAGGGATGAGTTGGACTCAATGGCTAGAAATGAAGTTTGGGATCTAGTCAACCTTCCTCCTGGACGTAAAGCCATTGAAAACAAGTGGGTTTTCAAGGTAAAACGTCGGGCGGATGGGTCAATTGATAAGTTCAAAGCCCGGTTGGTGGCGAAAGGCTACACCCAAGTTGAGGGAGTGGACTATGAGGAAACCTTTTCTCCTGTTGCGAGATTAGCCTCTATTCGCCTACTTCTAGCACTAGTTGCCCATCTGGACTTAGAATTGTTCCAGATGGATGTGAAGACTGCTTTCCTAAATGGGTCCCTTGAGGAAGAGATATATATGGTACAACCTTTTGGTTTCGTATCAAAAGGGCGAGAAGACAAAGTTTGTCGTCTTAAAAAATCCATATATGGCCTCAAACAGTCTTCAAGAGCGTGGTACTTCAGATTCCATGAAGCCATTACTGCGTTTGGCTTAACCATGGTCTCAGAAGACCACTGCGTATATGTCAAGAAGACAAAAGTAGGAATTATGTTTCTTACTTTGTATGTCGATGACATTCTACTAGCTGAGAGTGACTTGGAGATGATCAATGCCACCAAGCGGTGGCTGTTCTCTGTCTTTGAGATGAAGGACATGGGTGAAGCTAGGTATGTCATAGGGGTGGAAATCATCAAAGATCGTTCTAGGAAACTTCTTGGTTTATGTCAAAAGACATATATTGAGAAAGTCTTAGAACGGTTTCGGATGCATTATTCCAAACCTGTTGATACTCTGATCGACAAGGGCTTAACCTTGAGTCTAGAACAGTGTCCAACAACAGATGAGGAAAAACAGAAAATGAGTAGTGTCCCTTATGCTAGTGCAGTCGGAAGCCTAATGTATGCCACGTTATGTACGCGGCCTGACATTTGCTTCGTGGTTGGTTTGGTAAGTCGTTACCAAAGTAACCCTGGGAACGCTCATTGGCAAGTCGTCAAAAGGATAATGCGTTATCTTCGAGGAACTAATGACTTGGTACTTTGCTACCAAGGAGGAGACCTAAGATTGAGGGGGTACACTGATGCTGACTGGGGTGGAGACTTAGATGAGTCTAAGTCCACATCTGGATATGTCTTCACCCTGGGTGGAGGAGCCATATCTTGGTGCAGCAAGAGGCAAGATTGCATAGCCCTATCAACTATGGAAGCAGAATATGTCGCTTGTTGCCTCGCCACTCAGGAGGCAGTTTGGCTGAGGAGTTTTCTCCAGGATCTTGATCTTACTCCACGAGTTAATGACTCTGTAGAAATTCGGTGCGACAATACTGTTGCTATCCAATATGCTAAGGATCCTAAATTCCATAGGAAGGCCAAGCATATTAAAAGGCGTTATCATTTTGTAAGAGACGCCATAAAGTCGAAAGAAGTTATTGTAAAATACTTATCTACTATTAAGATGATAGCGGATCCATTAACTAAACCTACTCCAAGAGATGTGTTCAAAACTCATATGATGAGTCTTGGTCTCCGTAGAGTTTAGTTAATTAGGATATCCTGTTTTTTGGGTTTGGACAAGTATGTAATGAACATTTTATTGGTGTTTATATGTTCATTATTTTACTCTGGTTGTTTTGATTAGGCATATCTAAATGTCACTAGGCTTTTTGATTATCTTGTCACACAGATAATCAATCCTAAACGCTTAAGTTGCGGGTAGGGTAAGACTTGATCATATTTTCACTAGGTGTGCAATATTGATTATCATCGTACCTTGAGTGGTACGAGTGATGTGGAGAACTGGTCGCCTTAGTAAGTCTAAGATGAGATTCTGAGTGAATCGAATATAACACAACCTTATATCAAAGCCTGAAGCCGAATTTTGAGTTTTAACCGAGGAACTTGAGTCAGTTCTGAGGAGGAACTGGACTTGTAATTCGCATGGTATAAATAGTGACAGACTCACCTCAGTGGGAGTTATACCATGACACACATTTCATACTGTGTGTGCTTAAGTCGACTTAGCGGAGTGACAACTGATTCCCTTCCTTGTCACTGTGTGATCCCTGAAACATCGGTGTTTCATATAACAATTCCCTTGGACTTAGGGCTATGGCATGAATTCCCAATGAGATGTTGCTACTTTAATACGTACTCTAAGAGTTATAGATTTATGCAGCTCAGCGGAACGTATTAGGAAAGCAATCTTATTGAGATGTAATGTTATGAGTTGCTAAGGAAAACCATTGCATATTCACCATATCAGTCCGGGTGGTTATATTTCGAAATATAACCATGATATATCAACAGGCATAAAGGGACAGCGTGTGCCTCAGGTGATGTCTTGAATGGTTTAAGGAGTTGTCTGCCTTGAAAGTGTTTTGTTAGACTGATGGTGTCTTAACAAAAATCACTACTTGTTTTTGGTCGCACGTTTCATTCCTGGTATGACACGTTTAAAAGAGGGAACAATGTTTTAGAAACATTGTTACGGCTTGGGTGGCCGAGTGGGAGATGTTAGTGGCAACGTCCACTAAGCAGAAATTAAGGAAAACTGAGGGATTTTAGGAAGCTATTTTTAGTAAATAGCTATGGCTAAGTGCCATATAAAAACCCAGCTATTTGACAGAAATCATACAACATTCATTCAGTATTTTTGTAACTCCTAATTCCCACTTCTCTTAATCAGAAACGTGTGTGTGTCGGTTTTGGGTCGTGATCACACATCTGGGATTCTAGTAGCCACCGGGGTTCAGATCGTGGAGCAAAAGGCGTCAAAAGGATCAGTTCGCTTCCGCCATTCTAAGTTGATTAACATTGAGGAGCTCTTCATAAGTTTCATGCAGGAAGTTTGCTGTCTAACAAAGCCTGCTGGCAGTTTAAAATATGAGTTGGAGGAGAGCACTTGCGGTTAAAACTGCAGCTGATCTTGGATCTTAAATGAATTGCAGCTAGCAAATAGGATTTACTAATTTTTATTGAGAAGGATCAGGAAGCAGCCAGAATGACAACCCAGACCTATTTGTGGGATGTCGGAATGCTGTATTGATCTTCTGTCGCAATGAAAAGGCTTAGGTTTATTGGAAGTACACTAGGACTTGCCCTCTTCCTTCTTGTGGGTTTGGGCTAGTTCACTTCATCTGATTTGTTTAGATGTTTTTATCAAAGCCATGAACTACTCAGTGGACTCTGAGATTAAAGTAGAAGTCATGTTTTTCAGTAAAGTCTTGAAATATTTCAGGAGAACCTTGCGAAGTTTCAACAGAGCTACTAACTTTTAATAGAGCTGTAACTTTTGAGTAGAACTAAGAATTTTTATGCTCATAATTCTTTTAAAAAGATGAGAGGTTTCCATTGAAGATGAAATCAACATAACATGATCCGCTTCATTTAAAATTTAAACTATAAGCCTCTGAATAACCTGGAGCATGTCTCTTCTGTCCTTTATCTTAACTGGTTGCATCTTTGATTTGGGTTCTCATTTGGTCATTGAACCCCTTATAAAACTATCTGATTAACTGCAGTGTATCTGGAATACAGTAGCAGCCTCTTCCTTAACTGATTGATTATTCACTTTCAATAAGCTTTTTGGCACGTATTCTCGGCCATTTTATTTTAAATACTCTAAGTTGCTACAAGTTATACATGAGTTCCCCTGTCTCCAGTGATATTGTTAACACAAAAAGTAGATAATTTAGATGAGTATTTTACTGTTGACATTTTGATGCATAATTTTCAAGGATAGAAATTTTTGGGTAATCTCCTATTTTAATGCATATGTTATTGATACTTCCTATGTAACTTTTTGAGATTGAATCACTCTCTCTCTCTTCTCTCTTTCTGCCAATTCATATATCCTTGTGATCATTACTGAATCTTTTGAGATTGGCCTAGGCATGGTACAGCTTGCATGTTTATTGGTTGGTGTGCAATTAGCTTTTTTAAAGTTCCTATCATCCCTTCAGTTTCATCTGTCAATTGAACATCTTCTTCCCCTTTGATGTCATTTTAAACTCTGCGGTAACACTTGTTACTGTAACATTTGTTTCCACTCAGATGAGGGTTGTGTTATGGCTTCCTACTCTCAGGTCCTCGTGAGAGTTGGGAGTGAGAAACAGGCATGTTTTCTTAAAATGCATCGTCTGTTGTCTCTGGCTTACTTTTTTTTTTTAGAGTTCCAAATTTTCATTTTATGATGCAATCGAATTGTCTTGGCTGATATGGTGTCATTATGTGTGACAGCCTCTCCATTGACTTGTTTGAAAGATCCGCCAAGAAAGGGGGAAAAGCTGACGTTGTCTCCCAGTGGTACATTGGCTGCTATTACTGACTCACTTGGCCGTATACTGCTACTAGATACTCAAGCTCTTGGGGTGGTGCGACTATTCAAGGTATCACAGCTACATACTCTATTTGGAGGAAATCTAACTGTTAATGATGGTCAGGGATACCGTGATGCCAACTGTCTTTTTATGGAGATGCGGGTTGATAAAGATTCTGCAACAACTTCTTATCATGAACATGGGAAGAGTGATATTGCTTGTGCCTTGCTATCCATGCTCCTCGGAAAGGAATTATTAAGGTTTCTCTCCCAATCACAGCATGTTGTCTCCTTGGCCATGGCATATGGGGTTGTAGTTATGTAGTGTTTGACAGTAACTTTTCATTCATCTAGTAATAATGATACTTAGGTGATATGAATTTTATGTTTAGTTTTAAAACCCTTTTTACTTGCAAGTGTACAAGGTTAATTGTAGACTGGCGAGTATAGGGGTGTCGATCTCACGAGGAATAATAACGATTTTTAATTTCAACTCTTCCAATTATAAAGAATAAGTTGAATGTGGAGTTTAATTATCAATATGATTAAATAAGCAAAAGAAAAGCAAGAGTGTCAAGTAGAGAGAATTTCAATTAGAGAATGATCTAGGATTTTGGATTTCACCTTTGATGCAAATCTTAATTTTATTAATTCAAATGGGGATTTGATTTGTCTCTTGCGCAACCTAAGCTACAAGCATTAAGTCATAAATTGAAAAGATGAATTATAATTATTAAATAAAATTATTTATCTAGTGGTTTGGTATGAATTATTCTTTTTAGATATAACTCATCTAATTTCTAGCATAGATTATTCAACTTAAACAATTATAATTTTAAGTTCAACTGCATAATGTCATATTAGCCTACAAGGTCTAATATTCATTTGAGATGCTATTGTGATCAACATGATTAAACAATAGTATTAAAATGCATAAATAGATTAAGTTTCAAATATAAACTCAAATTATACAATGAAAAAGACAAGAATTACCCCATAAGAAATTAGCAAAAATAATATTATTATCAAGGATCCATCCTAATCCTAGAAATGAGTAGTTTAGCCGGCCATAGTTAGTGAAAATGTCATGATAATTGGTATATTTCACTCCTTATGCCCAAGCTTTTGTACTCAATTACAAACTAATGAAGCAAACACTCTAAAAAGTGACTCACAAATGAGATGAGAAGAAAAGAGGAAAATAGCCAACAAGACTTATTTTTCTTCTAAACTACTCAACCCAAATGATTTTGTCTTAGAAGATACTCTCTATTTTCTAAGAAAAATAGAAGATGGAGGATGAGAGAATGGGAGAAAGAATGGATGAATGTATGAATGTGCCAATGAATCCAACCCATGACCCCTTTTTATAGTAAAAATTCTCATTCTCTTGGTGCCAAAAATTAATGAAAATAATTCATTCTCAATTAATTTGGCTGTTACATTGCATGAAAAAGGGGTAGTCTTAAGCTAAAGTTAATCAAGATTAATTAGCTTTGACTAGGTTAACAATTGGCTATGTGGGAAATAAGAAAAGTAGTGGACTGATGTGAGTTGGCTATTGGGCTGAGAGACAAGCCCAACCGAGATGTGAGGGACAGGAAAAGAAGAAGAAGTGTGAAGGGGAGAGAAGAGAGGCGCTAGGCCAGGCCCATGTAGAGGAAGAAAAGGAGAAGAGAGAGAGGCTGGGTTCTGGGTGGCAAAGCTGGGCCGCGGTTCACAAGGCCCACACGGGTTGTGAGAGAAGAGGGAGTGAGTGAGAAAGCAAGGTAGCTGGACTGGGGTTTGGGCCACAGGCAAGGTCCAACCATAGCTTGAAGGGAGAAGAGAAGGGGGGAAGAGTTAGGTGCTTGGGCTGAAGCTCCAGTTGGACCGGCTTGGGTTGCGACACACTAACAAGAACAGGCCCAATTCGGGTTGGACTAATTTTCTTCTCTTTTTGTTGGGTTGAATCCTTTTATCATCTTTCACCTGAAAATTATACAACCTATGCATTAGTTATCATTAAAAATATATTTCAAAGACTTAAAAGTAAGTAACATAAAGGATAAAAATTCATATAAAAAATGAATTATCATTAGGGTCACATTATGAGGTTTGGGTAAGATCACATATTCCAATATCCTTCTTCTGGGTGTTTATTGTGGTGGTAGTGGTGTAGTATGAAAATTATAAATTGTTCTGCTGCTATATGTAGTTTCCTGAGATAATAATCTATTAAAAGAATCAATATACAATTTTTTTTTTCTTATTTTAAGAAGAATGGTAGTACAATTTTTGTTATAACCTTATCCGATACCATTTGTCTGTCAAGGAAAGCATGGTCAATTAAGGATCACTATTGCAGGGTTGAAGTTGCGCCTGCCCTTTGTCAATGGGTGGGAACCTCATAAGATGCACTAGGGTAATGGTGTGCCTGTCCTGGTATACATATATGTGTGCTGTGCACCCAATGAGGGGGGGGGGGGGGGATGCCAAGCTCTTTGTGTACTTGGAAGCTAGAAATGGTTTCATATGACACTTCAAATAAACTGCAACGATACATATGCTGTATATAAGATAGCAATAACATAGATGTGCAGTTTAATAGCCGCTGGGATTAAAATTTGGAGAAATCTAGACTTCCTGATGAGTTTTTGGGGTGATTATCACGTGTTTAGGCAGGTATCTAAGGTAAAGACTCGTGTCTAGCAAACACTTATGAGAGCTTAGGGCATGAGTCTCTACAGTAACGAGTGTTTAAATATATTGCCCTTTCAAGCATAGATCTCCAATGTAAAAACAATGAGTGATCAGGTACTCTATCAGTTCTTCGACTAAGTAAAGAGTGATTATGAAACTCTTAAGATCTCCAATATTGCTTTCCCTTGCAAAATGCAAACATTCCTCCCTATTCCCCAGTCCCCACATAGGATTAATGGTGGGTCGGTCGTGTTGTACACAATCTTGTCCCTCTATTAGAATTGAAGATTGTAAGTGTATTGGAAAGATTATGATTTTCTATATATTCTTCTAATCAACGTTACATAAATATATAGCAAAAGACAGATGGTAAAACTAGGAAGGAAATAATTACAAATATTCACACAGCTAATACACCTCCGACTTTCTATCTTTAACACTCCTCTTCAAGTTGGGGCGTATATGTCTAACATGCCCAACTTGTTACATATATTATTAATTGGGGCTTTGTGAAGAGGCTTGGTTAGAATGTCGGCGAGCTAAAGATCTGTTCGAACGTGAATGAGTTGAATACATGGGGGACACGAGGATGTTTCTACGACAAGATCTCGAATTAGATGACAATCCACCTCAATGTGCTTAGTCCGCTTATAGAAGACCTGATTCTTGGCGATATGCATGGCGGCTTGATTGTCGCAGTGTAGCCTCATCAAACCATCATGATGAACACCTAGCTCGCTGAGTAAATGCTTCGTCCAAACTAGCTCACAAGATGTGTTTGCCATTGCGTTGTATTCTGACTCCGTACTGGATCGAGATATAACTGTCTGCTTCTTACTCTTCCGGGATATAAGGTTACCACCAAAGAAGACACAATACCCAATAGTGGACCTTCGACTAGTAGGACAACTTGCCCAATCGGCATCAGTGAATGTTGCGATCCTACTATGTCCCTGATCAGAATATACGAGTCCTTTACCTGGACATCCCTTGAGGTATCTAAGGATCCGAATAGCTGCATCCCAGTGTGCAGTGTGCGGGGCTGACATGAATTGGCTCACTACACTTACTGGATAAGCAATGTCCGGTCGAGTAACTGTTAGATAATTTAGCTTCCTGACCAATCTCCGATATCTCTCAGGATCTTGTAGGGGTGCTCTGTCATCAGGCATAAGCTTGGTCTCAGGGACCATCGGTGAGTCAACGGGTTTGCATCCAAGCAACCCGCATTCTGAAAGCATATCAAGAACATAATTTCTTTAACAAATAAGGATCTTACCAGGAGACCGTGATACCTCAATGCCAAGAAAGTACTTGAGTTTACAACGATCTGTAATCTGGAATTGCTCGCTCAAAAACTTCTTTAATGTCGAGATCCCCTCGACTTCATCATCGGTGATAATCAGATCATCGACATATGCGACTAGGATGATGGTCTACTCCTTTAAGTGTCTATAAAAGACTGGGTGGTCATTAGCACTCCTGGTCATGCCAACCTGACCAAGTGCTTGGGAGACACGCCCAAATCAAGCTTGGGGAAATTGTTTCAGACCGTATAGAGACTTCCGCAAACAGCAGACTTTGAAAGCCTCCTCCTGAACAATGAATCCAGGTGGTTGAGTCATATAAACCTCCTCCTCAAGGATGCCATTGATAAATGCATTCTTGACATCTAATTGGTACAACGGCTAGTGGCGAATACCAGCTAAAGACATACAGATGCGAACAGATGCCATCTTAGCAACGGGAGAAAATGTCTCATCATAATCAATGCCATAGTCCTAAGAGCACCCTTTTGCAACTAAGTGAGTTTTGAGTCGGTGTAGTGACCCATCAGGATGAACCTTGATCGTGAAGACCCACTTGCAACCGACTGCCTTTTTCCAGGAAGGAGAGGACAAAGATCCCATGTTTCATTTTTCCCTAGAGCTGACATTTCCTCCTGCATAGCACGAAACCACTCCGGATTGTGCAAAGCCTCTCGCACATTCTTAGGAAGAGAGTAACTGTCAAGACTAGTAGTAAAGGCATGGTGATATGTGGATAGGGTTGCGTAGGAACAGAAATGGTCGAGTGGATATCTGGTATTGGGGCATTGACATGATCCTTTACGAAGGGCAATGGGAAGGTTAAGATCAGAGATTTGAGGTGGTGGGATTGGAACAGGAATTTGTGGACTAGGTGTGGACTAGGTGTGATAGGGTCAGGTGCTTGTGTAGGAGATTGTAGGGATTTAGTGGTTAGGTTAGGTTCAACAAGAGATGCACAAGTCTCATGGTCCTGCATAGTCTGGACAGAGTTAGTATTAACAAGGAGGTTCTTACCCATTCGAGTATATACCTGAGTAACAGAAAGCGTAGGAGGTGTTGGTGACACGCCACTCTTGAGGATTGAAAAAGAATCGATGTGAACATCAGGATATTTCAGAATAGTCATGATAGGTGGAGAATTACTAGACATAGATAATAGACCAGATTCAGAATTTAAGGAATACGGTATAGACTCCATAAAAATAACATCAGATGAAACAAAGTACTTTCTAAGAGTGGGGCTATAACATCGATAACCTTTTTGAGTTCCAGAATAGCCTACAAAAATACATCATGGGGACTTGGGATCAAGTTTCGTACGACTTGGTCGATTATAATGCACATAACAGACGCAACCAAAGATCTTGGGTGAAACAGGAAATAAAGGTGCAGATGGAAATATGACGTTATGGGGTATTGCACCATCAAGTACAGAGGATGGCAGACGGTTTATCAGATAACAGGCAGTTAGGACCACGTCGGCCTAGAAACGATGAGGGACGTGTCCATGTATCTTCATAGTATGAGCCACCTCAAGTATGTGTCTATTCTTTCGTTCAGCCACTCCATTTTGTTAAGGTGTAGAAGCAAATGATGATTCATGGATGATACCGTTATCACTCATATATTGCATAAATTCATTTGTAAAATATTCTTTGGCATTGTCACTACAAAGAGTTTTAACAGTGGTGTCAAACTGAGTTTTCACGGAAGAACAAAAAGCAGAAAATTTTACAAAGATTTCTTGTCTAGATTTGATAACAAAGATCTAAATTGCACGAGAGAAATCATCTATAAAAGTGACAAAATATCAAAAACCTGATACAGATGTAACTAGATAAGGACCCCGCACATCAGAATGCACTAAAGCAAAGATACTGGTTGACCGACTAATGACTCTAGGTGGACGGAAGCGCAGACATGCTTTCCCTGGATACAGGACTCACAAATTAATTGTGAAATAGTCTGAAATCTGAACATAACACTCCCAGATCTCTAATTCTTTATTAAACACCCTTATTAGCGAAAATGCATCGGAAACCTAAACGGGGTGTTACCGTCGTGTTTCCTTCTTGGAAACATCAGACTGGATATAAAGTCTAACAATTAATACCAAGTCTTCATAAAAAAAAGAAAAGTCAACCTTACAGTGTTCAAAACTTTAACATCACAAATCAAATCTAGTATTGTCTATTACAACTCCTATCATTCATTTCATTTATATTCCGCATTCGAATCTCGTCCTGCTTTCGAGTCCCCAGCCCCAAGCACAACTAGATCACCTGAAAACAAAACATTTTATAACAGTGAGATAAGCTCAGTAACAAGCACCCCTAACAGTCAAATACGCACACAAATCAATTTTGAAAACATTTGAGGGAGGGGGGCAACGATACGTCTTCAAGGCATACAACCCCTTTATCACAATCTTCTTTGATCATCACTTTCAAAATTATAATTCCAATATTTAATTCAAACTGCATCTGTTCCAGAGAACGTTTGGGTGAGCGACCCAGTGGGTCTCATGGCCTGCAGCCGCTTAACTCATTCCTAGCCTACCGCCTCTCAGGCGGTTACCGCTTATCTTTTCCTAGCCTACCACCATTATGGATGGTTACCGATAGTCCTGGCCCACGTCTCAACTGAGCACGTGGCCGCTTACATGCATGCACTTGTTACCCGGGGAAGGCAGTGGCCTTCAATCAATTCAAATCTATTTAACTTACCCCATTCAGTTCTTTTTAATTAATGAGTCCTTACCTCTTACCAGAGGTAGACTTAGCATAATCAGTTCGTTCATACTTAAACACCTCACCCCACAAAACTCGCAATAGAATTCTAGGAATTTCAAACACAATCGAAATAAATTTCAACTCTCATGACATGGTGAGTTTCAACTTCCAGACATAACACAACATTTAGTTTTCATCATGCAGTCACTTTCATTTCATACACCAGTGTTCCTTCAGTTTTTGAAAAGAAATGCTAGAAATTCTTACTTAAGTTCCAAAACATTCATGGTTTTGACAACGTAGGGGAAGGGTTAGGGCATGTTTGTTACCTGGATACCGTATAGTTTACGGGCTCGGTTACTTAAGAAAGTTCACTGCTCTGTACCTGGGCCCACACACAGCCCACAGTCATTCCAGGCTCACTATAGGACATCCATGGCCCTCCCACAATTTGTAAAAGGATTTCTAGATTTTTAATTCATCCAAACCTTAACCCTGGTTAAGGTTCAGGCTGGCCAGTTTCTGAGTTCAACTTCCAGAAGCTATAACTTTGGTTCCCGATATCCAATTCCAATGTTCTAAGTTAATCCAGAATCCTTAAGTCGTCCCCCACATTTCCTGTGTTTGAGGTTTGGCCCGGTTTTGACCCAAACTCAGTTGTTACAGAACGGTCAGTGACTGTTTCCCCATGACAGTCCCTTGAAGAATTTATTGCATTGTGGGCTATGCTACTCACAATGGTCCGATTCTAAAACGGGAATTTTTGTTACATCCAGAAGTTCACCCCCAATAAATTTCGTAATTTTTAGCAATCAATTATGACCTAGGGAATTTTTCCAAACCGTGCTTGCAACCGTCCCAGTTTCAGTTTCTGTCCAGGTTTTTAACCTCACTTCCAAAATCCAAAACTTTTTATCCAGACCACCAAAAATCACGTTCTTGCCCAATCCAGAAGGATAATTTTGTCCAGTAAAACTTTCATGTCCAGCACTTTCCCAAATTCGCGATGTAATTAAGTCTAAAAATTCAAAAGCCGTATCCTATACCTGCAGTCCCCTAGTTTTGATAGTGCTTGGTATTTTGACCATAACTCTTTCAATTTATCTCCGATTCATACAATTCAAAAACTCACGTAATTTTCACATCCTAATCTAACTACTGTAAAAATTTCAAAAGTTTTTAAAGGCCATAATAATTATACCGAATTTTTAAATTTGAGTCAAAAACAGTGTCAATCCTGACCAAATTATTCCCCCTTTTATGCACGGTTTTTACTCACTTCGGGTCACCAAAAATTCACCCATACCCATTAGACATCCTTAAATCCTCGCCCAGACCCAATTATGCCAAAATAACCCACCTTTATTGAGACTAAAAAAAATAAAATCATATTAAAACATTGTTATGAGTACCTTTGATCAAAACCGGATCTAGATCAGCGGAAATTCTTCCTTCGTTCAAATTCAACACCAAAAGTGCTTAGAAAATAACGAAAATTATAGCAAATCTTCAATCACAATGGTCATAAAATTGTAAAAACATAAGGGATTTAAAAGTGGGGGTTTTGGGTGCATGAATCCATGCATTACTTAGCTTTTTCTTACCAACACAAGGGAGATGGACCGGTGGAGGGTGGCAGCTGGCATGGTGGCGGTGGTGGTCCGGTGGCCGTGAGGGAGTGGAGAGAGAGGGGGGGAGGGAGAGAGAGAGAGGAAGAGCGAGAGAGAGGCGTGAGAAAGAGAGTTAGGGTTTTGGGTGTAGGATTTTAGGGGTGGGGGGTGTGCGTGAAAAAAAAGGAAGTTTGATTTCAATTTTTTTTTTCTTGTGAGGGAGGCGGCTGAACGGGGGTTAGGGTTCCTTTTTTTTTGAATACTACTACTACTACTACTACTACTACTACTACTACTACTACTAATAATAATAATAATAAAATGTTAATAACAACAATAATAAAAATAATAATAGTAATAACAATGGATTTTATAAACAAGAAATCAAAAAGGAAAATTTTGGAGATTTTAAAACTTTCAAAAATGTAAGTTTTTTTTTATTTTTTTTATTAGAAAATTCCACGAGAAATCATTTGGCATTGACTTGGGTCTAAGTGGGTCCAAATGGACATAATTTCCCAAATCGAACTTATGGGGTTTTACATACTACCCCACTTAAGAAAGTTTCGTCCCCGAAACTTCACTATGCCGCGACGAACCTCTATTACAACCTGAATTTCTGAGGTTTTATATGCTACTCCGCTTAAGAGGTTTCGTCCTCGAAACTGATACGCACCTGATTATGAAAAAAGGTGGGGGTATTTGTCTCGCATCTCATGCTCCGGCTCCCAAGTGGCTTCGGATGTCTGATGGTTGGCCCAAAGGACCTTCACCAGGGGCACTATCTTTCTATGGAGGTGCTTCTCTCGCCGATCCAGGATTTGTAGGGGTTGCTCCTCATACGATAAATCTTCTTGGAGCTGTATGGGATCAGGTTCGATCACGTGCGAGGGATCTGAAATGTATTTCCGCAACTGTGACACATGAAATACATTATGCACCATCTGAAGATCAGTCGGTAGCTCCAGTTGGTAGGCTACCTCTCCAACTCTCAGTATGATCGGATAGGGTCCGATATACCTCGGGCCGAGCTTTCATGTCTTCCCAAATCTTGCGACTCCTTTGGTTGGAGAGACCCGGAGAAATACATGGTCGCCTACCCGGAACTCAAGTGGCCTATGCCTCTGGTTGGCATAGCCTTTCTAGCGGCTCTGGGCGGCTTTCATCCTTTCTTGGATTACCTTTACTTTGTCTGTGGTTGCTTGGATCAATTCCGGTCCGATGGTCAAGGCCTCGTCAATCTCCTGCCAACATAGCGGAGTCCTACATTTCCTCCCATACAGTGCCTCGTACGGGGCCATGCCAATGCTTGCGTGGTAGCTGTTGTTGTATGAGAATTTGATCAATGCCAGTTGTTCGTCCCATGCGCTCTTAAAATCCAAAGCACAAGCTCGTAACATATCTTCCAAGGTTTGAATAGTACGTTCCGTTTGCCCGTCGGTTGCAGGGTGAAAGGCAGTGCTAAAATGTAACAACGTTCTGAATGCTTCCTGCAGCTTCTGCCAAAATGCCGATGGGAACCGGGTATCCCGATCTGACACTATGGAACTGGGTACCCCGTGTAACCGTACTGTCTCCTTGAGGTAGGCTCGAGCTAACTGATCCAAGGTCCAAGTATTTTTCATGGCTATGAAACGCGCCGACTTCGTTAGCCTATCCACTATAACCCAGATCGCATTGTGCTTTCGTTGGGTCAACGGCAACCCTATGACAAAATCCATGGAAACAGAATCCCATTTCCACTGAGGGACATCCAGTGGTTGTAAAAGACCTACTGGTCGTTGGTGCTCGATTTTTACTCGCTGGCAGGTCAAGCACTTTGCCACATAATCAGCCACCTCCTGTTTCATGTTACTCCACTAGAATGTCTGCCTTAGGTTCTTATACAATTTATTACCCCCAGGGTGTACTGAATGTGGAGTATTGTGCCCTTCGTCTAGGATCTTCTTCTTAAGTGTCTTTACAGTTGGAACATGGACCCGATTATGGAATCATATGTTACCATCCTTATGAATTACGAATCCGGGTGCTTTATCCACCAAGATCTCTTCTCTAATCCGTTCGAGTTGAGGGTCCGTTGTTTGGGTTACTCAGATTTCCTCTATGAGAGTCGGTTGTACCTCTAAGGTACAGAGTATAGGTTTCGACCTCAGGGTAATCACATTAAGCTCCAACTTGCGAAACTCCTCATACAGCTCGCCTGGGAGCGCTAGTAAACAGCTCAGTGTTGGATAACTTAATGCGTCCGCCACTACATTAGCCTTCCCCGGATGGTACTGGAAATGGACGTCATAATCTTTCAGGAATTCCAGCTACCTAGTCTGTCTCAAGTTCAGATCCTTCTGTGAGAAAAGGTACTTCAAGCTCTGGTGGTCGATGAAGACTTCACACCATACCCCATACAGGTAATGCCTCCAGATTTTAAGGGCAAACACTACTGCTGCTAACTCTAGGTCATGAGTTGGGTAGTTTTGCTCATGTGTTTTTAGTTGTCGGGAGGCATAGGCTATGACGCGACTTTCTTGCATCAGCACACACCCGAACCCACTCCTAGAGGCATCGCTGTACACTGTAAAGTCCTTGTCAGCAGTTGGTAAGGCCAGTATTGGTGCACTCGTCAGTTTCTTTTTGAGCTCCTGGAGCGCTTCCTCACATTGCCTCGTCCATTCATATCTAGTGACCTTCTTGGTTAGGTTCGTAAGCGGAGCGACAACTTTTGAGAAGTTTTGAACAAACCGACGATAGTAACCCGCCAAACCCAAGAAACTCCTTATCTCTGTCGAGTTCTTAGGTTTGGGCCAGTTTGACACTGCCTCAATCTTTTGGGGATCCATCGACACACCCTCATTAGATACTACGTGTCCCAGGAATGCTACTTTTCTCAACCAGAATTCACATTTCGACAACTTGGCATACAACTCGTTTTTCCTCAAAACTTCTAGGGTTGTTCGTAAGTGGCGGGCGTGGTCCTCCGGGGTCCTCAAGTAAATGAGGATATCGTCTATGAACACCACCACGAACTGATCCAAGTAAGGTTTAAAGACCCTGTTCATAAGATCTATGAAGGCTGTCGGGGCATTGGTGAGGCCAAAGGGCATCACCACAAACTCGTAGTGTCCATATCGGGTACGAAACGCAGTTTTGAGTATATCCTCCTCCTTAATTCGGAGTTGGTGGTACCTCGAACGGAGATCAATTTTGAAAAAAGTTCCCGCGCCCCGCAGCTGATCAAATAAGTCGTCTATCCTGGGTAGGGGATAACGGTTCTTCACCGTTATCTTATTCAACTCCCGGTAGTCTATACACAATTTTAGTGTCCCATCCTTCTTTTTTACAAATAAGACCGGGGCTCCCCATGGAGATGTGCTAGGTCGAATATACCCTTTCTCTAAGAGTTCATCCAATTGGGTCTTCAGTTCTTTAAGCTCAGCTGGTGCCATCTGGTAGGGTGCCTTAGAAATGGGGGTGGCTCCAGGGGTGAGGTCGATACAGAACTCTACCTCCCTAAGAGGTGGCATGCCGAGAATTTCATCGGGAAACACATCCGGGAATTCCTTCACTACAGGGATATTTTCCAGAAAGGACTTGGCATCCTCAGTGCTCACCGCATGACACAGGAATCCCTCGCATCCTCTTCCTAACAACTTGCGAGCTTTCATTACTGAGACCACTTTCACTCCCACTCTGGGACTCTGACCCCTATATCTTTTCCTCGTTGGGCCCCTTCAGGGTGATTTTTCGTTTTGAACAGTCTATTTGAGCTTGGTACTTACCTAACTAGTTCATCCCCAAAATCAGTTAACTCAAACTTATACAGGTCCGCCAGGAATTCACATTCATGCATTATAAGAGGGCAACCCTCGTATAGCTCCTCACACGACACAATCTTCCCATCCGAGAGAGTCACTGATAGTAATGAAGATCTACGAGTGGGGGGGAGTCCTAATGTCGCAACCAGCCTAGCAGAAATAAACGAGTGCGTGGCACCCGAATCAAACAACACATCTATTAGTTGGGTTAGGAGAGAGAAAGTACCCGTCACAACATTAGGAGCATCCTCCGCTTCCTCCTTTCGCATGACATAGACTTTGCCCCCATTGTTCTGAGGGGGTTGATAGGGAGGTCGAGCTTGGGTTTGCTGAGGTGCCCGATTTTGTTGGATGGGGTTTGCCACCTGTCCTCCCCTGTTCTGATATGGCTAATGAGGTCTTTGCCCTTGCCCTTGACTCTGGCCCTGTCCTTGCACAGTAGGAGGTGGAAGGAGTGGGCAATCTCGAACCTGGTGTTGGTGGCTTCCATAGCGGAAGCATCTCTTCGCCGTCTGACACTCCCTGGCAAAATGTCTTGGTTTCTCTCAAGCGTTGCAGGTCACCTTGGGTCGTGTATTGGGATACTAGCCACCTTGATTGAAGTTGCCAGAGTACTGGCCCCCAGCTGGTCGACGGTTCTGCTCTTGTGACTGAAAGTTTTCCCGGTTATCCCCCTTCCTTTTGGCTCATCGTTGCTCATTGAAATAATTACTCCGTTCCTTCATCGCTCTCTCTCGTTGACCGCCGTATCATATAGATCAACGTAGGAGGCATACTGACGGACGGACATCCTCTCCTTGAATGTAGGGTTCAACCCGGCCTCAAACCGGTTCGTCTTCAGCTTTTCATCAGCTACGAAGACTGGAGCGAATCGTGAAAGCTCCATAAATTTCGAGGCATACTCGAGTACGCTCATGTTCCCCTGCTGCAGTTGCATAAACTCGCCCTCCTTAGCCTTTTGGAGGGAGATAGGGTAGAAATGATCCTTGATCATCTCCTTAAACTTGTTCCAGTCGAATCCTGATTCGTGTTGTCTCTCCCTCACCGTGGCCCACCATAAGTCAGCCTTGTCCTTCAAATAGAAAACCGCAAAGCCCACCTTCCATTCCTCAGGGCATTGGAATGCGTCGAATAGTTTCTCCATGCCCCTAATCCAGTCTTCGAAAGTCTTGGGGTCAGGAGTGCCATCGTAGACAGGTGGATGATGGCTTGCGAACCTCTTGAACATGTAGGAGTTATCCTCCTCTACCCTTTTCTCCCGCACCACCATTAGTCTCTGTATTTGTTCGTTCTGGAGTCGCAGTTGTTCTCCTTGTTTCTGCAGCATCTCCAGCAATAACAAATTGATAAGCTCAGTTCCCGTTAGCGGGTTGGTCTCGTCAATCTGACTAAAAGACCCATTCCCATTTTTAGGACATAGAGCATCCAGTCGTTTCCTTAGGGCCGCCATAGGGATGTCCGGGTTCGTAGGGACCCTTGTCTCAGGATGGGGTCCAGTCCGAGACTCGCTGTTGTGGTTGTTGTTTCCCACCATTCTGATTGGGGGGGAAATATATATATATATATATATATATATATATATATATATA
>JACYFF010031957.1:116424335-116464727 GCA_017589665.1 Selenicereus undatus | reverse complement strand
TATAACCAAATGAACTTTTCTAATCTTTTAACATGTGTCACTTTCATAAATTTTCTAAAATAGTTAATAGGTTTGTTCTAAAAGAAATACAAGTTAATGCCTGAAATTGTTGTCTTTTCAAAAATCAAAAAATATAAATAATGTTATTTTTCATAATTTAGCTTTTTGAAGAGTTTTTTGGCTAGAAACTAGAAAGAGCTATTTTGATCAAAATTAGTTGTTTGACCAAATAAAAAAACTTTTTGGTAAAAGAGCTTTTTGGGTCCAAAAAAGGTAATTCTATGAGTTTTTTGGAAGAGCTTTTGAAGAATTAACTTTTTGTTTCACAATTTTATCAGAAATAGCTAATTTTACCAAACAGTTTTTCAACAAACAGCTAATACATTGAGCTAACAGCTAAACAGCTAATAACTGTTTGCCAAACAGGGCCGATATTCAATTAAATATTGGCCTTGTTTGGTAAACAGCTGTTAGCTGTTAGCTGTTAGCTATTTGTATTAGCTGTTAGCTGTTAGCTGTTTGAATTAACTGTTTATGTTAGCTGTTTGAATTAGCTGTTTTTAGAAAAAGTGTTTGGTAAAAATTAGCTGTTTCAAAAAAATATGTTGATAAAATTTCATTTATGCCCTTATTTATGAATTAGTTTTTAATGAGATGTGTGTAATTTTTTCAAACTTGTGGATAATTATGTCATTTCTACAAAAAGCTCTACTCAAAAGGCTAATGGGAATAGTTTTTTCAAAAAGAGTTTTTTTGGTGCCAAACAGCTATTGCAAACAGCTCTTTACCAAGCACCCTTTAGCTGTTTGACTTGATCAAAATAGCCAAAATCCTCTCAAATAACTATTTTTTCTCAAAACGTTGTTGCTACCAAACACTCCCATTATATATTGAGTACAACAACAACAACAAACTCCCAATGTGGGTCCCGCTTTCGCGGGGTCTGGGGAGATCCAGCTGTAGGCAACCTTACCTCTACCGGTATTTCTACCCATAGAGAGGTTGATTCCATAAGACCCACAAAATAGCTTTGAGAAAAAGGTTTGAAGAGAAAACGATTGCAAAAACCATAGATCGCCGTAAGAGAAAGGGGGAGGGGGAAAAGGATCCGGATAAGCGAAAAGATAGGGAGCGGAGACATACCTCAACAAACCAGGGGCGCTTGGTGCCTTGGCATCCCGGGAAGGCACGACCTGCGGACAAGCAACACTTACCCACCCCACCCCACACCGCCTAAGCAACTGCCACCTACGGAGTCGGTCCCCTACAATCAGGGACCTTAATCCTGCCCCGCTACAAACTCCTATCCTGAGCCATGTCCTCCGTGAGACCAACAACTCTGAGATCCTCTCTAACCACCTCTTCTAGGCTTTTCTTCGGTCTGCCCCTCCCTCTCTTACCACCGGGGGGGGGTTGATACTCTCGCACCGTCTCACCGGGGCAACCACACTTCTTCTCTTCACGTGGCCGAACCATCTGAGTCTCGATTCCCTCATGTTCTCCTCTATGGGGGCCACTCCAGCTAAGCCCCTAATTACCCCATTATTGATCCTATCCAATCTCGTAAAACCACACATCCACCTGACCATCCTCATCTCGGCTACCATCAACCTTTGTACCTGCGTCTTTTTTAGAGGCCAACACTCCGATCCATAGAGAACAGCCGGTCTAACTACCATCCGATAGACTTTGCCTTTCAAACCCATTGGCACTCTTTTGTCACACAGCACCCCTGACGCTACCTTCCACTTTTGCCAATCCACTCTAATTCGCTGGTTAATATCCTAATCAATGTCTCCATTTTGGTGGATGATCGAGCCCAGATACTTGAATTTGGCGACTTTCGGTATTTCCCTTCCATCCAGTACGATTTCTCCCCCCTCTTCTATCATTCCGCTAAAACAACAGTGAAGGTATTCCGTTTTCGATCTACTCAACCGAAAGCCCCTGGCCTCAAGTGTATGCCTCCAACTCTCCAACCTGTCATTCACTCCCTGCCTGATCACATCAATAAGGACGATGTCATATGCAAATAGCATGCACCAAGGCACCTCGTCCTGGATTCCTCTAGTGAGTTCGTCCAAAACTAATGTGAAAAGAAACGGGCTCAAAGTTGAGCCCTGATGCAGGCCCAAACTAACAGCAAAGTCATTGGAGACCCCTCCCGGGGTCCTAACCCTCGTCCGCCCTCCATTGTACATATCCTTGATAACACGAATGTACGCGGGCGACACTCTTTTCTTTTCCAAACAACTCCACAATACCTCCCTTGGCACTCTATCATATGCCTTCTCTAGGTCAATGAATACCATATGGAGATCCACCTTTCTATCCCTGAACAAGCCCATGAGCCCTCTGATGAGGTATATTGCCTCAATGGTTGCCCTGCCTGGCATGAAACCAAATTGGTTTTCTGAAATCTCTACTTCTTCTCGCAGTCTTCTCTCAATCACCCTCTCCCACAGCTTCATAGTGTGGCTGAGTAGCTTGATACCCCTAAAGTTATTACAATCTTGGATATCTCCTTTGTTTTTGTACAGTGGGATGACTGTGCTGGTCATCCATTCTCTGGGCATCTTAGCGGTCCTGAAAATAACATTGAAAAGTTCCGTGAGCCACTCTAGTCCCACTTCTCCCATAAACTTCCGAACTTCCACTGGTATCTGGTCTGGGCGCACGACCTTTCCCTTCGCCATCTTCTTCAAGGCCTCCCTAATCTCCTCCTTTGTTATCATGACGCCCGCACACTGATCACTACACTCGCCGCCCCTACTACAGTCGTCTCCCCCTCCTTCCCCATTGAGGAGTTTAGCAAAGAACCTCTGCCATCTCTCCTTAATTTCAGCATCTTCAGTCAACACCTTACCCTCTTCATCCTTGATACATCTTACGACTCCCAAATCCCTAGTCTTTCTCTCCCTTGCCCTAGCCAGTTTAAAAACTTCCTTCTCCCCTTCTTTCGTCTCCAATTTATGGTACAGTCTATCAAACGCCTGACTCTTTGCTATTGCCACCGCCCTTCTGGCCACCTTCTTGGCCTCCTTGTATCCAATCTTCTTATGAGCCCTCTCGTCCTCTAAACGGCTGCTCATGAACTCCGCGTAAGCCTCTTTTTTTGCCTTGACTTTCTTCTTTACCTCTTCGTTCCAGCACCAGGCGCCCTCCATTATATATTGAGTATGGAAGATAATTTTCTATTAAACATCAATAGATATCGTGCTAAGTTACACATGATTGTTGGGGCTAGGATTGGGCATCAGTTGCACCATACATTTTTTTTTTAAGTGTTTGCAAGGAATTGGTTCTTAATAATCAATCTGTTAAGTATTATGAAGTCAAATAATAACATTACAATTTGGGGGATAAAAATAATATTTAGCTATCTATTAAGGAAGTATATAAAAATTATTTTTTAATTTATCCTTTTGCATTATCAGTCCTTGGAGACACTTATCCTCAAAACTATCATACATTATTTTTTTAAACCATAGCCTATTTGCAAAAAATTTTACCTGCTTTATATTTTCACAAGATGAGAGACAAAATAAAAAAATTTATTAAAATAAATATAGATAAATAAAAAGTAACAAAACTAGGAACATAACTTAAAAATAAAATTTAATAAATTTTGTGAGGAAACATTGTGAAGATTAATAAATATAAATTGAGATTAAAGAAATTTAAGATAAATTATTTAAAAATAGGAAAGTGAACCATAAAAGTTAATATAAACTTTGATAAATTATCAATAAAATAGTTATGTTTTTGAAATGCCACGATCAATTAATAAAATTTCAAAAATAAGAATAGAAAAAATATTTCTCTACTTATTACGAATAAAAATATCACTTAACTTGCATGCCATATTATATGGCAATTTCCCAACTAAAGAGATCTGTACATGTGAAAAATCACTTAGATCCGGGAATAAAATTTTTAATTCTCGATTAGGAGTAATACATTAGAAGAGTACCGCCTTTTTCATATTAACAATTTTCACAACACTCGAGTCCAAGTTTGTATTAACAGTTTTTAGGTGGTGAGATTATTCTTCTTAATATCTGTTTTTATTGTCATATATTACTCTTAAAAGTCATACGGTAGACAATCTCTATTCATTAATTTCTTACTTCAATCATATCCCCTCCAATTTTTGTAATGATTGCGACAAAACCTTAGAAAATGTTTATTTTACATCCACCACTGACACTATCTATATAATATAATTAATACTATTTAAGACAAGTGTTGGTTAATAAATTCGATTTAGATTAGAGTAGTTAGTATCAAGAAATCTATTATTATTTAAAAAGATAGATGCAATTTATAAAAGGTCCTGCTAACAACTTCAATCCATCTTATTTTATTTTAATTTTTCCCCAGTCATCGATATTTTCCAGTTCTTTTTGTCCCTTTTCTTTTTCTTTTTGTTTTCCGATTATTTATTTGCTTTTATGAATCAGTGTAGGATCCTTCGGTTTTCCTTTTCCACCTCCTTTGTTGTTGCCAAAGTCAAGCTCCAGACGTGCGTCACGTGTCATGACTAATAAACAGACAAACTGCTACTTGCCATTATATACACTGTACACAATAATGAAATGGTAAAAGACTGGCCATTATTATTATTATTATTATTATTATTATTATTATTATTATTATTTTCAGACAAGTGTCAAGTTTCATTTTCAAACACTCAATCAAACACACCCTAAAAAGATATTACATATACAAACTTAGTTTTATCAACAAGTTAATGCTATGCACTAAATAAGGAAATACTTGGCACATAAATGACAACAAGAGAATAATGAGTAGCTTATACAACATCTATGACGATAATATAAAACTTTTACCACAAGTGTCTGTTAGTAATGTATGTAATGTATGTAGCCTTACTTTTGAACTTCAATACTAGGTATACATAACGACATATACACTTTCTTTAGTTTAAAAATCTATCTTTTCGCCGCAAGAGTCATAATTCAAATAAACATAAATAATGTATCACCTTTAATTAATAAATAATCAATAAGTAACCTACATTTGAAATCTCAATCGTGTATTTTATTTGCCACCTACCACCTTTGGTTGAATAACCTAGTAATCGAAATAGTTTTTTTTAATCTAAATAGACAAATCCTAAACTCACCGGTTTTTATTATCGTAAAAAAAAAGCTAAATGATTTGTTTTTTTTTTCTTTGATACAAAAACAAAAGACTAAGGGCCCGTTCTTTTCGTTGGTAAATTGAGATTGATAAAAGGGTGACGTTGATTGAGTTAGGGTGGCAATCGTTTTCTCTTTAACCTTTTAACCTTTTTTCTCAAAACTATTTTTGTGGGTCTTATAGAATCAACCTCTCTATAGGTATGAATACCTATAGGGGTAAGGTTGCCTACAGCTGGATCTCCCCAAACCCCGCCAAAGCGGGACCCACATTGGGAGTTTGTTATTGTTGTTGTTGAAGTGGGTTGAAGTTGGTGTTTTTTGTTGAATTGGGTTGATGTTGGTATATTTTTTGAAGTTGGTTAAAATAGTAAAAATAAAATTTTAAAGGAGGTGGGTTAAAATTGGGTGAAGTGGGTTGAAGGAGGTTGAATGGGTTAAAGTTGATATTTTTTATTGAAGTGGATTAAAATTAATTGAAGCGAATTGAAATTGATAAATTAAAAAAGATCAATGAAAAAATAGGCATTAAGTGTTGATGATATCTGACATATAAAATTACAGAAAAATTACTGATTAAATTAATTGATAATGACATACTAATTATTTTTTAGTCATAATTAAATCCGCAGCTAAATTTTGAAAGACATACCGGTCAACTAACTCTTGAAAGAGGAGTGGTCCACAAAAAAGTAAAATAATTGTAATCTCTCCACCCTCCTTTCCAATCGTCACTATCACATGGATCCACAGATGATGTTCAGACCGGCCACCTCGCATCCTAAAGTGGCGGTCCATCCCATCAAATAAAATTGAATGCCCAGACTCCGCCAATCAATGGAACCGCCCATAGGTATGTCGGTCTCAATTAAACGTCAATTGATTCTAAGGGCCGTTACTTTTATTGATCGATTTTAAAATATTAATTTTAATTAATTTTAATTCACTTTAATTTATTTCAACCTGTTTTAATATATTTTAACTCACTTTTATTATTTTAACAAAGTTTAATTTATCACATAAAAAAAATTTAACCTACTTCAACCTACTTCAACCTATTTAAACCTACTTCACCTTTTTACCCATTACAATTTACCCACAAACAGAACAGGCCTTAAGCCGTGGCGAATTTAGAAATTTTCTTTATAAGGTTTAAGTTTAATATAGTAGGTTACACTTATATAGCGGCATGATTCTTTAATGGTCATTTTTTTATTTATAATTGCTGGTGGTTAAAGGACATACCTTAGGAAAGAGAAAACGTAAGATTTTGTTGTTCAAGAATTGCCCATAAATTAATACAAACAATCAACCGGTGATTACTAGAGTCACCGTTAAATCTAAACCCCAAACTCGAACTTAATTGATAGTAAGACGACCATTATAGAGAGAAGGGAAGATGGGGAGTGTTTAGTTTAGAGTTAATCTCACTAACTCAATTAATTCTTCTAAACTTCTCTTTATATGGCTTTAGATTATGTTAGCCACAACCACTTAAGTGACAACCGTTGACGCCTAACACCCTAGTCCACCAGGGCCGACCAACAATACTTAGTTTAATATACAAAAATCCAATTTATCTTTTTTAGTGAGGTTCATGGACTCCAGTCATGAAAATGTAGATCCGCCATTAATTCTAGGGCATTTTTCTTCAGTTTATAGAAATATTTATTAGTGTTTATTACTAAAATATAATGAATCATACTGAAATATATAGAAATATGTTGAAACATGTTTGAAATATGTTGTATTTAACAATGCTAAATTGTGCTAAAATATGTAAAATGTGCTGATGATAAGTACTTACTATAAATGGAAAAGAATAACCTAATATTTTATGCATATATTATTTAAAATTTGTCAAAAATCTCTAACTTTTAAAATATTATTAAATTGCTGTTATGTAGATATTTAAAACTTAATATCAAAACAGAAATAATTTCAGATATAAAGCTACTTATATTTAAATATTCGCAAATTTCAAAAAATGGATCCCACACTATCGGTCGTCGTTGTGATCGCACTATCCAGATCTCTCCGAAATAATTGACTGCCCATATAAGGATGTAAATGTAACTGGTCCCATTGAAATCCATCAACCAATCTCTCTCCCAATTCCCCCCTTCCCCAAGAAGCCTCTCCAGACATGGGCAGCAATAAGCGGAGCAAAATCTGCCTTTCCATTTTCTCCCTCCTCATCCTCACCGCCACCGTCACCGCCGCACGCACCGCCGTAGATCTGCGGTCAGATGGCGTCAGTGACTCATTTCACGATGTGGGTTCATCGTATCTCCGCCTTCCTACCCTGTTCTCACCACCAGATGAAGGCGGTGCTTGTGAACAGACTTATGGGTTTTTGCCCTGTACCAAGACTGCGTTGGGAAATTTGTTCTTGATTCTCGTTTATGGGTACTTGATGTTCCTTGGTGCCACTTACTTGTCAGACGGGAGTGAGCTTTTGCTTGAGATTTTGGGCCCTGGTGTTATTGGTGGTCTATTTCTTCCTATGCTTGGTGCTCTCCCTGATGCCCTGCTTATTCTTGGTAATTATTCAGACCCCGAAAGATGGGGTTTTTTAAAGCTATGTTATTTGTATTGTCGATCATGCGTGCTGTTTGGGCATGTGTGTTTGATTTCATTAGTTGAAGTTTGATGGGTTGGCTATGGTTGCTTGCGGGTTCTTCCTGATGCCATGCTTATTCTGGGTAATTATTCAAACCCAGAAAAGATGGGGTTTTGTTTTAAGTTATGTAATTTGAATTGTTGATCTTTTTTGCTATTTTGGGATGTGGGTTGATTTCGGAATGATGTTTGTAGCGGAATTTTGATGGGTTGGATAAACAATGAGAACGTGATGAAGAGTGTTTGGCTTGCTTGAGGGTTCTTCCTGATTGCAGTTTGATTTTAGAAAAATCAAATTTTGAAGGATATCACTGCTATGTGCAAGATTAGCGACATTGCTTAGTTTTTATTTTTTTTAGTTTGAAATTTCGCTCCTCTTCTCTGTTTTTGTTTTGCTATATGACAAAGATCAAAATTGGGGGAATGCGATGCAGCTTAATCTAGATAGACTTTCAAGGTTTCAAATGGATCTTCTGTAAAAACCCTCCAATTGTTGAACGATCCAATTGTTGAACGACCACTGAGAGAGAGAGAGAGAGAGAGGGTAGTCTGCTTTGTGGGTAACACTCAGGACGGTCCCGAGGTCATCGCAGGGTTGTTTGGGGTCCGCTGGACCTCGGGTCTCCGGGAGCCTCTGCCGTTCTGAACACCTGCTGCTGGTGGTCTCATCTTGCACTGATATCTTCGTTTTCTGTTGGGGGGGGGGGTAAGTGAAGTCACTGGCGGTTTCTGTTGCTGCCGGTGGGGTTTTTGCCCGTTTCTTTGTCCCCCCCCCCCCCCGGGAAGAGGTCGTGTAGGTCTTTCGAGTGTCAGGTTTGCTTGTTTTGTGTTCTAGTGGTGCTGTTTTGTGCCTCCTCCTTTTCGCTGGTGCTGTCTTTTCTGTTTGCTTCTGTTTTGGTTTGAATTATGAGAGGAGGCTGCAAGAGGTTTGTGGCCATTGAAAGCAAGTCTTTCGATTTAGCTATTGTTGGGACTCAAGAGGATATCTTCAAAATCTATGAGAATGGGATGGGGAGGAGGTTCTTACTATTGCTTTGTCGGCGCTGAGGGCATAGGGCATATTTCGCAAGGCTAAGTCCTACAATTCGTTCAATCAAATGCGTCGAGCTTCAAGTGTTTTTTTTTTTATTTTTTAAATGGAATCCAAGAGAAATAGGGCTGGAAAATATTTGCAATGGTCTGAAATAAAATAATGGTCCAAGATATGTTGTTAGTTTCCTAGCAGGCTGGAATGACATTGGTTGGTCTAGAATTGTCAAATCTGTCACTGAGATTGTTGATTCCTCCATCTTGGAGCCAGCGGGCCATCTTAATATGCCCCCACCTTCAACATCAATGGTATCAACAGTCTCTGCTCTTGGACCCCCTCAGCCTCCACCCAGTCTCTGCTCTTGGACCCATCTCCACCTCCATCTCCACCTCCACCTCCACCTCCAGGTTGCTGTCCCAAATGTGGTTTCGTTGGAGAACCAGCTTGCTTTCTTGGATCTTTTGCTCATGTCATTTTAGCTTGTCTTTGAGCGATGCTTTGGAAGGACTTGAAGAACCTTGAACTTCGATAGAGTCATAGACTTACAGGCGAACTCTAATTCTAGAGGGAAGGGAACATACAATACAGAGAGGGGAGGACGGGCTCCTAGTTCTTTGCCCAGGCAAGTTTGTTCTCGACGTAGAAGCTTGGGGAGTAGAGGTTGTGGAAGTACAGGTGGCATTTCTAAGCCTGTTTTTGAAGGAGGGGTTTCTGCTTTGTGGCCTCCAGATGCTTTATTAGTCCTTGACATGAGGATTTCTTCTATAGATGATGTTACATTTTTGATCCTGCGAAGTTAGAAGTTGATATTAGTGGCTAGCTGCCAGTAACTCTTTAGGTTCTTTGAGAAGGGATGTCGTCATTTGTCCTGAAGTAGGGAGGTATTTGCTTGGATATGAACATTCTTTCACCTTCGAGTTCTTCTAACCATGCTGATCAATTGTGCATCTTCTCTCAGTTTGCCTTGGTTATTTGAACATAGTGTTCATCCCCCTTCTTTGATGGTTAATTCTTTAGCTTCTCTTTTCTCTATGGGTAACCATTCGACATTGTCCGCTCATAATTGGGGTTTGATTTATGTATTGTTTCTTGTGGCTTGCCTCGTGACGTTGTTTGTGATCCTCTTGCTAAGAGTAGTGACTCCCGTAATAATGTTCGTATTTTCGGGGTGAGGGATAATAGTTTTGATAGTTCTCATTACTGGCTTTTGATTTTGATGAGTACTCTGCTGGTGAAGATCTGCATGTGCCCTTAGGTATGGAGTTCTTCTCATCTCCACGACACCAACGAATCCTATTCTGTTGATGATGTTTGGGATGGTGAACAAGTTAATTCTGAAAATGTTTCCAAGTGGATGGCCTCTAAAACTTAGAAGCATAGTAGGGTGTATTGGTGTAGCTTTATCTGGCTATGAAGATGAGATCATTTGCCTTCCATAAAGGATTGAGCTGAACAATGTTATGCCCAAACCTAGTGTGCAGATAACTCTGCCAGCAATCTGGAGGCAAAGGGATTTATAGAGGCTTGTGCTTCTTTTACTGGGACAATGGTGCCTTATGGTTAGGTTTCTTTCTTGGAATGTGAGGGGTTTAAATGATTGGGATAAAACAGTGTTCCTATTTTTTTTTAAGGGATTGGAAATGTGTTCTTGTCTATCTTCAACTGACAAAACTCGAGAATATCCAGCATTTAGATATTTGCAGTATTTGGGGGAACCAAACTATTGGCTGTGTTGCTCTCTTAATGCAATAGGGACAGTGGGAGGCATCTTAGTGATGTGGGCAAAAGCACTTTCCATTTGGTGTCTTCTTCTTGTGGGGATTTTTCAGTCACTTGCATCGTTCGAATGGATTATGTTAGCTTTGAGATTGTGGGATGAGGTGTGTAGTATTAGAGATGGTTAGGATGGACCTTTGTGCATTAGGGGAGATTTCAATGAGATTTTGCATTGTTATGAAAGAAGATTTTTTGATGGCAGTGAAACTCCTCTTGGGCGCTTAAAAGAGGACATCATGAAGACTGTTTTTGTGGGATAGGGAGAAAATTTGCTCTTCGTCTTTTGATGTGGTTGAGTGTGTGGATAGTTTGTATTTTGCTGTTTATAGTCTTTTGTAGGATTCTGGCTATGCATCCAACTTTCGTTATCTATACTATTAATATGTACTTTTTCCTTGTCCGAAAAAAAGAAACTCCAATTGTTTTTATGATTTATCCAATATACTAATCGATTTATGTCTCAGCATCTCAAGTTCAGTAGGTTTCAGATGTGGAATTATTCGTTTTTCGGTTGTATTTTTTAAGTTTTGATCATCTGAATCATGGCAACCAGGAATGTTTGGTCTATCTGCACGGCCCCATCAGGAAACCAAATAGCAATTTAGTAAAATAGCAAACTGTCCACTGTGATCCACTAACTCGAGGATTCATGGCCAGCAATTGTTGTATACATTGTGTTACGCTTGCTTGATGCATCAGTTAAGATTTGCCCTATTTGGTACACAATCAATTGGTTTTCACTTTGATTTGTTTCCCTGCAAGGGTCTTGATGCCTTGCTCTCTGGCAACAGTCCTTCCCATTTTTTATTGTTTCTGGAGCTGTTAAACTTGTAATTGGGGCCTGTTCTTCTCATGTGGGAGAAATCACTGAAAATTCAGATTTCTAAGAATTAATAAGAAAAGCACAGATCCTTGATTGCTGGGTTAGTCTTCTACTTTTTGATGAGCTCGATTATGTTCTCCTATTTTTCTTAATGTCTTACTGGATTCTGCATTTATTCTGATAAATGGGGAGGTAGCTACTATTGTATATCTTATCAAGCATTCCTCGAATGTGTTGCTAATAATCACTTGTTTCATTTTATTGGTTGATTTCATTCTTATCCTCGTGCTTTTCTTTGTAGTTTCTGGCCTTTCTGGAAGTGCAGCAACTGCTCAAGAACAAGTTTCAGTTGGAATGGGATTGCTAGCTGGATCAACTGTGATGCTTATTACAGTCATATGGGGAACTTGTGTCCTGGTTGGCAAGTGTGATATAGAGAATTCAAGTGCAATTGATGGAAAAGACACAAAAAAAATTTAGTTTGCTGGGTAGGTACCTCCATCGTGTGGGCTTTTGGTTCTTTGCTTATAATCAAATGTGTCATCTGTTAAACCCCACAGAAAGAGAAAAATCAGAGCAACTTGTGCCAGACAATATGACTCTTGTATGAACCTTTGCTTGTAATCAAATGTCTATCAGGTTCTGGTGTCTCTACTGATATCTGGACCAGTTATGCTGCACGGATCATGGCTGTTTCTGTATTACCTTTCCTTGTGGTTCAGTTACCGCAAGCTTTTAGTTCAGATTCAGGAAGACACTTGGCAGTATTGATTGCCTTGATAATCTCTCTTCTTATGCTGATTAGCTATTGCCTTTACCAGGTAATTTTGTTTGGAAATTATATCATACAAATGCGCATATGTTAGAGTAAAAATTAATGGACAGGTAATTTTACTTAGGTATGTCATACAAAGGAGCATATGTTGTGTCTCGTAAAAATGAATGGATTGCTATAAGAGAATGGATATGAATTATGATAAATGTTGCTTCTTTGATAATGCTCTCTACCTGGTCTCATTGGATTTTTACTAGAGAATTTTTGTGCTTCTGGGCTGGATTTTGGTTTCCTTGTGGTGGGATCAATCACATCCTCGTTTTCTTTGATTTTATCTGAAAGGCATAGTAATTGGATATCTAGATTCCCTTTATGGAAGAAAATCACATGTTTGCGAACTACATAGTGTCTTTCTCTTTTCGGGTAATTTTTATATGTAGATGCTGCATGAAGTTATAGGTTCTCTGGAATTGCTTGCATTTACTTTATAATGAGCATTGATACCTCTTCAATTGCTGCTTATCCGGTTATCCCTTGTGATGCCAGCTTGCTAATATGAAAAGAATGTTACGTTAGCTGTTCCCTTTTATTTTTTGGATCAAGAAAAGAATAAATATATTTCATTAACAAAATGGCGGATGCAAAGCTAGCATCCTACAAAAGGCTATACACATCCTATATGCATACTATCCACAAAATCTAAAAGATCAAGAGAAGAGTAACAAAAGATCCCTTTATCCCAAAAATAGAGAGACTTATGAAATAATCTTTAAAACATTGAAGCGGCACCTCCACACCCTCAAATAGTGTCTCCTATTTTTTTCGCACCAAATGCTCCAAAAAATTATACGAGGAAATAACCTGGCATTCTTCTTTTTAGCTTTCCCAGCAAAAAAGCCCTCCCAAGCATAGAGGTGATCCAAAATAGAATTGGACAAAACCCAAGAAACTCCCAAGCAACTAAAGGCTACATCCCAAAGAGCTCTTGCAGAAGGGCAATGAAGCAATAAGTGGTTCACCGATTCTGCTCCAGCTTTGTATAACGGTCATCGATTCACCAAGATCTTACCCCTCTTTTGCAAATTATTGTAAGTCAAAATACCATCATGGGCAACCTCCCAAACAAAGAAAGACACTCTAAATGGAGCCAGAGATCTCCAAATAATCTTCCATGGAAAACACATTTGCAATATTCGATGCACAGTTGAAGAAGGCACAGAGGCAAACTGCATATAAGAAGACTTCACGGTGAAGCTCCTTTTAGGATTAAGATCTCATCTGACTGATTCAAGAGAGGATTGCCTGATAGGAATCTCATTCAACTTAATAAGTAAGCTTACAAGGGAGACGTCATCCACTAAGGCATCCAGTAGCGGAGCCAGGATTCTAAGCAAGGGGGGCGAGATTAGGAAAGTTAAAGGGCACTTCCAAAAAAAAAAAAAAACCAGAGAAGGCAGAACGAAGAGTCGAACCAGGAACCTCCCACCCAAAGCAAGGGGCAACCACCGCCCTACTATGCACTCCTATAATGTATACTTATGAACTAACTAATATATATCTATTTTTCTTATCCACAAAAGTATCCCATATTTAATTTTTTTTCCTTAAAAAATTGACCCCCCTTGCCTCCACATGGCTCCGCCAGTGAAGGCATCACGAATAAAAATAGGTCACCAAATGCATGACTCAAATACATGGTCACAATATGCAGCCACAGTAGCTTCTTTATTCTCCGCAAGAGCATAAAGAGAAGGGAAAAGGTCCCGCAAAGGAGCACCCTCACACCAACGTTCATGCCAAAAAAAAAAATGGTAGAGCCAACGCCCACCTCAAAAGAAAGATGGGGAAAAAATCTAACCCATCCTTTACAAATAAACCGCCAAAGGCTAACCCCATAAGAGGTCTAGAAGGAAACCACTCAAGCCCTCCTCACCTTGCTTGGTACAAATCACCTTTCTCCAAAAGGATGGTCTTTTCATGCATGAATCTCCATAACCACTTACCCAGCAAAGCCTCATTGAAAATCTTCAGGTCTCTAACTCCCAACCCTCCTTCTGACATGGAAAGCTTAACAATATCCCATCTCACTAAATGATACTTGAAATCAACACCGAAAGAGCCCCAAAGGAATTTTCTTTGAATGGCTTCCAACTTGGCAGCCACTGACACGGAAAAAGAGATAGGAAGTAAGTGGGAATGTTAGAAAGAACGCTTCAGATGAGAGTGAGTCTGCCGCCCTTAGAGAGGTAATTAGCTCTCCATCCAGAGAGTTTTTTCTCAAATCTTTCCAACTGGTTCCCAGATGGATTTATCTTTGAATTTTGCTCCAAGAGGGAGACCAAAATAGTAGGTAGGAAAAGAATCCACGGTGCATCCTAACACACCCGCTAGCAATTGGATATTATCCACATGGCCCACATGCAAAATAGAGCTATTTGGCAAATTAACTCGTAGACCAGACACTGCCTCAAACCAAATAAGAATACAATGTAGGTTCACCAGCTGCTCACAATCATTGTCACAAAAAATGATTGTATCATCAGCTAAGAGAAGATGAGATACACTAATGGTAGTTGAGTTCCTTCGGTCCACTGAAAACCCAGATAAGAGACCTGTTGAAACAGCTGCAAGCAACATCCTAGTGAAAACCTCCATGACCAACAAAAACAGAAGAGGAGAAATCGGATCCCCCTGGCGAAGGCCCCTAGAAGCCAAGAAAAAATCTGTAGGAGAACCATTGACAAATACTGCAAAGGAAGCCGAAGAGACGCATTGTTGAATCCAAGTGATCCACCTCTCCCCGAATCCCATTCTACTCAAAACATGAATCAGAAACTCCCAATTGACATGGTCATAGGCCTTTTCAATGTCCAACTTGCAGACAACCCCCGGAATCCCTGATTTGACCCTAGAGTCAATAAGCTCATTTGCAATGAGCATGGCATCCAGAATCTGATGTCCCCCTACAAAGGCATTTTGATTCTCAGAGGTAAGAGGTCCTATAACACCTCTCAATCTTTGGGCCAAAACTTTAGAAAGAAGCTTGTAAATTCATCCGACTAAACTGATCAGTCGGTAGTCTCTAATATTCTCCGCATTGGCTTCCTAAACCCAATAAAAGTAGTATTGAGGCTTACTACAAATTTCCCAGTGTGGAAAAACTCCGAAAACATCCTTAAAACATCACCCCTACGAGTGTCCCAATTCGCCTGGAGGAAAGCCATAGTCATACCATTTGGGCTATCGCCACAACAATCATGAAGAGCCTTCAAAATTTCCTCCTCTGAGAAATCCGACTCAAGCCCTGATGAAGAGGGCATCATTAAGTTTTCAACCTTTGGTAAGCTTAAGACTCGGCAAAAAGGGATTTGTAGAACTCATGGATAGAAGACTTCATCTCGTCCCAATTCTCAAGTCGGTTCCCATCCACAATCACAGAAGAAATGGAGTTGAATTTCCTACGAAAATTAGCTAATCTATGAAAACAATCTCTTATTTTGATCACCAACTCTAAGCCACAGTGCTCTCGACTTTTGCCTCCAATTTTGCCTCCAAGAGATCTCATGCATAAGGATGACTTTCGCTATCTCATCTACGTTAGCTTTTCTCTGCTCCAATTCCTCATTAGAAAGGCCAGAAGTTTCCTCTTTCACGTCAAGTTGGTTAATAGAATCCATGAGGTTGTACTTCCGAATCTTAATATCCCCAAAGACCTCTATATTCCATTTCTTGATTTCCGCTTTGATCACCTTCAATTTCTTTGCAACCGTGAAACAAGCATATCCCATCCCTCAACAGGAGCCTCTTCCCACCACCTTTTAATAAGATCACGAAACCCCTCAACTTCGAGCCATATATTCTCAAATTTAAAAGGAAAATTCTTCCCCTTCGGAACTTCCCATTTTCTAAGCAAATAGGGAAATGATCTGAAAGAGGTCTAGGCAACCTCTTCTGAATAGATTGACAACAATAACATGACTACTAGTTGTGCACGCTTGGTTTTACATATGGCTGTACCCTCTTGCATTGTTCTTTCACTGGATATGCATCTGTCATGATTGCAAACATTGTTTTGAAATTTGTGAATCTTTTGAGTAGGATGACAAATCGAACTTCTTTTTTTCAGGGTGCAAACATTTTTTAACATTCCTTAATTTCCAATGTGAAATTGCAAACCCCTTTTTGATTTTGTCTTGCTTTCTTCTTTTACTGAGGCAGGTCGTCCAACCTTGGATCCAACAAAGAAGGATTGATTACGTGAAACATAAGCGTGCTGTGACAGGATTTCTTAAACTTTTAAAGAAGAGGGCTATTGGAAAACTTTGCAAACCTGATGGCAGTCCTGATGAGCAAATATTAGAAAAGTTAGTTTGACTATTATCTTCTATTTGTTGATAGTCTGCTTTAAAAAATGATGTCAAAGTTCACTTTTGTCATCTGATGCTTGACAGGCTTTTCAAAAAAATTGACCAGGATCAAAATGGGTTCCTTTCAAGAGGGGAACTTGGAGCTTTTATTATAGGGATGCATCTTGATGAGCTGAACTTGCATGATGATGATATTGTCGACAGTGTAATGAAAGAACTTGATACTGAGAAGCAGGATGATCAGGTTGATCTAAGTGAATTTGTAAGGGGAATCTCAAGGCTTATTAAGCGTGCAAGAGGGGGCCGAGTTTCTCATCATACTGCTGAAACTTTTAAATATTTAGATGTTTATGATGAGGTAAGTTGGTGTATTCCATGTACTACCAAAGTTCACTGTTTTAGAGATTTTATTATCCCAATACTATGTATATCTAAGTTGTCCTGTGCAGGAAGCAAAACAAGAGCATTTCCTGTTGGGTGACTCAAGCGATGAGACTGGTGAAGAAGTTGAGAATCCCAAGAAAACCACCATAAAGGCAATATTGTTCTTAGTTCTGGGTACTGTTATTGCTGCTGTCTTTGCTGATCCGCTTGTGGATTCGGTTGATAATTTCTCGAAGGCAACCAGTATCCCTTCATTTTTCATCTCATTCATTGCCCTACCTCTTGCAACAAACTCCAGTGAAGCAGTGTCAGCTATCATTTTTGCCAGCAGAAAAAGAAGAAAATCTGCATCGCTGACATTTTCTGAGGTTGGTGTCTTTTCCGTTCTACTGATCGACACCGTGCTAACTTTGTGATAGATTAAATGGTTGGTTTTGGGTACGCTTGAGTCTTGAACAGCTAAACTTTTCAAATTGTAGTGGTAGTCTTAGGAAATTCTTGGTAGGGTTCTATTTGGTCCGATTTCAAATTGAGACAAATAAACTGTGATAAGATATTTTGGAAAACATTCAAATTGCACCAAACGGCAATTGACATAGAACTCTCCTTTTTCACTTTACACTTTTTGCATTCAATGAACTCAAAATCAATTTTATGTGAGATGAATGGTGATTTTTTAATATCTCAGAGTGCAAACAATAAATGAAATGTATATCCCTTACAAAAGCATATGAGAAATTTTATTGTACTTGTGAATTAGAATCAAAATCTTTGCAAAATGGCAATTTGATTGGCCTATGGTTTGGTTCAGTTTCTAGGTAAACTGGGTAATTTACTTTACTGTGGAAACCGAATTAAAGTGTAAGGGCAACGATTTGGTTCAGTTTTTGATGTCCAATTATCTCCATACTCATTGGTTCTCTGTTTGCACCACATTGTGGGCACTTTATCACAGATCCCTCTGGTGATATAGTGGTAGTGCTCATGAAAATAGAGGAACTCACAAAAATTTCTTTCCTGACTAAGGATCATGCGACTGGGCGGTAATCTATGGCTGGATTTTTTGTTCTCATGTGGAGTATTTTCATTTTTTAGATTAGAACTTTACTTCATTACCATATTTAAGTCTTTTAGTATTGTTATTCATATCTCAATTGCATTGATGAGCCTGAAATGGCATTCGTAGTATGATTCGGTTTCTTGAGATGTCGTAATTGAGAATACTTGGTGCACATGTTGGCCGCTTTTCCTGTACATGATGAACAAGTTGTTTTTAGGAAGGAAATGAAGACTGTAAATAATATGCTAACTTAGATATTTTCTCTTCACTTTGAAGCTTTTGGTAAGGAAATGAAAAATCTGGAAATAATATGCCAACGTAGAAATTTTCTGATCACTCTTGAGCTTTAAGCAGAATAATAAACTAATTGCTAAAAGCTTTTCCTGTTTTCCTGTAGATATATGGATCAGTGACCATGAACAATGTCCTCTGTCTCTCGGTGTTTTTGGCTTTGGTTTACGTGAGAGGATTGACATGGGACTTCTCCTCTGAAGTTCTCGTCATTTTCCTTGTCTGCACCATAATGGGTGCTCTCGGCAGCTTCCAAACTACATTCCCTCTCTGGACAGCTGGTGTGGCCTTCCTCCTGTACCCACTCTCTTTGGTGCTTGTTTATGTTCTCGACTACATTTTTGGATGGTCATAGATCTTTTAATAGGACAATGCATTTCCTAGACACAGGATTCTGAGGATGCATTTCCTCTGACACAAAACGTGGTTTTCTAGTTGAAAACCCCCCCCCCCCAAAAAAACGAAAGAGAAGGAAAGAAACAAATTCTTACAAAATGTTTGATGACTATGTGGCCCTGTTTTCTTTCATATGTTCTGTTGATTTTGTATTTTTATCAGTGACAATAAAAACACCTCTTTTGATTCTGCGAGGTGGGTTCTAGAGACATTCCTGCTTGTACAAGTGGAGAAACTGTTTCTGATCTCTTGGTATTGTATTTATGAGCATTATATGTGAATGCATTGTTGAAGAACCTGCCCTTGTTATGGACTCTCCATCTGGCTTCAGTGATGCTTCTTGGACTCCTTGAGTCCTTGTGGGGCACATCGAGACTAAGCGATGGTTCTCCTAGTTCTTGTCTCTGCTTAAACACGGTGAATATGTTGATTGAGTTATGCTCTTGTCTGTGCACTATTGATGATCTGTCATAACCTGCTCTATCTACAATGAGAGCCATTCCAATAACTTGCTGCGTAGTACCGAATCTAATTAAAGGCGTTTGGCTATGATATTTAGGATTAATAAGGTTTTCAGTGGGGTGGACTTATAACGTATATCTTAAACACCACCAGGATTGTGGTTCCAAGAAATTAATACCACTAGTTTAGAATCGTGAATTCTGGGGGTCCTGAAATGGTCGACCAAGTGTCTTCTTTCTACTGGCTCCTGGAAGCTGCTTTTCAGAGACTGTAACAGAAAATATCACAAAATATAACAGAAGCATATCAGTCTTTACCCTTTAAGCTCTTTTATAATAGATCAATGGCTGTTAGAGAAGCAGCACCATTTTGAGACGGTCTAGCTTTACAGATTATAATGTTTAACAAGTTTTGGGTGGAGTTGACAATTTACCTTCTTCACTAGGTTCCTTGTTATCTTATTCTCAGAGTGAAGCTGTTGAACTTGCACTTCCAGGTTGCGAGTATAATTCTTATGAAGAAGAGGAGAAAAATAGAAGAAAAAGAAGAAAATATTCAGTTGCATATTGTTTGTTTTCGTATTTGCTGCATGATATACTACGGTAGTTACCTTCTGTCTGTAAAAAGTCCGAGCAGCAGCCACTCTGTTCCTGATCTTCTGATACCCTCCAGGGCATAGCTTCGGCCCCTTTCTCCTCCTCCCTCGGTGTCTAGGGGTATGGCGCATTGCCCTCCACCGACTTTCCGTGTACCCCCCCAACACTTTCCCTTGCAGCACGCCTCTTTCTCTCCTCTATCACAATACCCGCTTCTTCGATTCATTGCTTCCACAAGAATCCTCAGATTTCCGTCCACTTTCTTGGCAAACTCCTCTCCATATTCGGTCTCAGCTTTATTAACATAAGTTGTCGTGTCTATCCTTTGAGAGGGATTAGATGGGATCTCAAAGTTGATTATTTCTAATACCCAGGGGTCAAAAGGAAGGAAATCATCGCAAAGCACTTGATTACTGAACTCTTCAAGGAAGATTCTGGTACAGGAGTATCAGTGGTGGGGTTAATGGGGGGTTGGGTTTGATTCTTAGGTATCAGAAGTGTATGGGTCCATAGTATTCGCACACTATTGGGTTGAGTTGGGTAGGTTCACACTGCATATTTTGAAGAAACCTCAGCTCCATTTCCTCAGACCGGAATGTGTAATTGTTTTCACTGACTACTGCATCATTGTCGAAGGGGATTTCTCCATTCTTCCCCGGGTTGAGATTGATTGTGGAGTATGGATCATATGGACACAGAAATCCCTTCTCGGATTCATCGCAGACTGGCAGGAACTGTAGTTCTTGAAGCTGTACATCGCCCATGTTCTGGCCACTGTTCACTGTAATGCCCTCAATGTTAGTGCTCCATTCAAGAAAAAGAATGTTGTCTCAGGTGGAACCATTTCACCCAAAGAAATCATAAGACATAAGGAACTTGGCATGTATGAGACAGTGATGTGCAAGGATTGGCATGTCTGAAGATCATGAACAACTTTTTATGCAGTGAACATTGCCAATAATTGAACCTGAATTTTGTGGAAGATCCAAGTAATTTACCTCAGAGGTGTACTGTTAGAGATACCAAAGATGGGTATTAATGCTTCCAGGCTCAGAGTTTAAGACCAGAGGGTGGGACTGCTTTTGTTAACACCCAAGTTTGATCAGAGCAAAAACGCCTGCACCAAGATTGTCGTGATGAAACTGCAAACTCGTATGATATTGATAGGCAAGTACTAAGGCATCTCCCTGATTCCTGATGAGTCTCAACTTTCATTTTAATTTTTGAATTTTTTTTTCTCATGTGGATTAGAGGGGGTAGAGGTCTATATACATGTTATTGGCATTCAGGTTTTTGGTAATTATCTGCAAGACCTTTACTTGCATTAGTTACCGTTCTTTTCTCCTTTTTTCTTTTTTTTGGGGGGGGGGGTAATGTATGTAATAGTTGACTTTTAACCAGTCAGTCTTGTAGAGAGGCCGTGATTGAGTACAACAACGACGACGACACATTCAAGTGTAAGTTCCGCTTTTGCAGGGTTTGGGGAGATCTAGATGTAGACAACATTACCTTTACTGACATTCCTGCTCATAGAGAGGTTGATTCCAAAAGACCCACAAAATAGGAATTCGTGAAAAACATTTTATAGAAGAATGATTTTGTGAAAATATTTTTATGAAAAAAGGATAAAAATAAGGATAAGCAGTAGATAATAAACTAATAAATACTAATAAATCAGGTGACAAAAACTATGTAAACATAAGTGCAATATAGCAAAGGAAAGCACCATACTTTAACATACGACGATAGACATCAAATATCTCTTTTCAAATGTATGTATTGCCTACATACCAACTGTGCACACCGAATAACAACTATAAGGCCAACTCTCTAAAATATAAGATCTTAATCTTATCCTGTCATTGTCTTCTATTCTTAGCTATGTTCTCCGTCAGCCATACAACTTTCAAGTCCTCTCTATTCACCCCGTCCAAACTCTTCTTTGGTCGTCCCCTACTTCTTTTGCCTTTGGAAACATTAATCCTCTTACATTTCCTTACTCGGGTATCTACACTCCTTGCATTCACATGCCAAAACATCCGAGTCTTGATGCTCTCATCTTATCTTCGATGGGAACCACTTTAACTAAGTGTCTAATTATTTCTTTCCTAATTTTATCCAATTTCGTATAACCACACATTCATCCAATCATCCTCATCTCTGCTCCCATTAACCTTTGAACCTACACCTTTTTTATAGGCCAACACTCCGACCCATACAACAGAGCAGGTCTAACTACCATACGATAACCTTTGTCTTTTAGTTCTATCGGCATCTTCTTATCACACAGCACACCTGAAGCCCACTTCCATTTTTGCCAACGCACTTTTATGCATTGTTTAATGTCTTCGTCAACATCCCTTTGTTGTTGGATGATGGAGCCTAGATATTTAAACTTTTTGACCTTTGGTATTGTCATCCCATCAATGGTAACCCCCCCGGGTATCTTCTCTCTCACTGAAACAACAATGTAGGTATTCAGTCTTCGATCTGCTTGTTCTAATTCTAAAACCCTTCGACTCCAGTTTATGTCTCCGTCGCTACAACTTGTCATTAATTCCCTCTCTGGTCACATCAATAAGAACAATGTCATCTGCGAATAACATACACTATGGTAACTCATCTTGAATCTCTCTTGTAAGTTCATCCATAACTAGAGTGAAAAGAAAATGACTTAAAGTTGAACCCTAATGCAGACCCATATCAACTTGGAAGTCATTAGTAACTCCTCCCAACGTTCTAACAATTGTTTTGCCTCCTTCGTACATATCCTTAATGACTCGAATATACATTGAGGACACTCATTTCTTTTCCAAACATCTCTATAATACTTCAAAGGAACTCTATCATGCGCTTTTTTCATGTCAATGAATACCATATGGAGATCTACTTTTCTATCTCTGTACAATCCCATAAAACCAAATTGCCTTCATGGTCGACCTGTCCGGCATAAAACCAAATTGGTTCTTTGATATCACAATATCCTTTCTCAACCTTCTCTCAATCACCCGCTCCCATAACTTCTTAGTGTGACTGAGCAATTTTATACCCCTGTAATTATTACAATCCTGAATATCACCTTTGTTATTGTACAATGGGATGACTGTACTATACCTCCATTTTATGGGCATCTTAGCAGTCAGAAAAATAATATTGAAAAGCCCGGTTGTCTACTCTAACATCTCTTCCCCCAAACACTTCCACACTTCCACTGGTGTCTAGTCTGGCCCCTCTACCTTTCCATTGGCCATCTTTCTTAGGGTCTCTTCAATCTCGTCCTTACTAATAGGCTCACACAATCGAGAGTATGACTGTTGAGGGTATGTGTATTTACATTGATAAGCATTTAGTATAATTTTCCCAACCCTATTTCTATATAAACAAAAAATTCTTTTGAATATGACTTTCATTATGTGATCCATTTTACCAATAAAAAAGAAAATCAAAACACAATGAAAATAACAAACAGACCCATTACTCCAATAGCTAGTCCCCTAATGAAAATAAAGTAGACCTGATCAAATTAAGGGTCAGGTCGGTTGGTAGGATTTTTTTTTACGCCGACTCTACTTGAGCCTCATGCAGGTTGGCACATCCCTGACCAGCCGACCCTGACCCTGTGGGTGTCCTTCAATCATCGGGTCAGACTTGACCCTCAAATCTTTCCTATATAGGAAATTAGACTTTTCACTAAGTTTTTTTTTTTTAATTTATTTATAAAGTTCAACATTTAAACATCATACAAAATAAAAGGTCAAATGATAATATAGTTGCCCCAAAACGTACTGCAGTTACAAACACTCTAATACGTAATCTAGTGACTAAAACGATTAGTTCTGTAAAACTACTACTTTAAATATTAGAAAGGGAGCGTTATATGATTTTCTAGGAAAACGATTTTCAACCCTACCAAACATACCATTAGAAAGATGAGTGGGGGGACACTAAGAGGAAATGAGAAAGTGAAAGGGAAAAATTTTTGAACAATGAAACTGAAAATAGCTTGTTTTTATTTAAATTTTAATTTCTTTTTTTAAAAAGTGGGATTTGCAGGTTGGGTCAGAGGTTCAAAATATTTATCCGAACCTGACATTTATTATAGTCAGATACTTTCAATTTGAGGGCCAGGACCGGCCAGAGACAAAAAGAGCTAACCCTAACCCTCATTTTTGGAACGAGGCATGTCGGACAGGCACCCCGACCTGTTAATCATGTTTAAAACAAGGTAATGAACAAATGAAGTGATAAAGTTAGCATTGAATTCGATTGAATTCGATTTAATTCAAGACTTAAATCACATTGTGAACTATTCTAATATTTCTGATTTTATGAGTCCTTCCCACTAAAAGAAGAAATAATCTTTATTTTTCATAATTCAATGATTAGTTGCAACAAGTTATCTTGTTTATGTTTGGCTGGTTTATTCTCCCCCCCCCCCCTCCCTTGGTGCAACACACCATACAATAACAACCCTTCTAGTCAATAAAGGCATCGATAGGAGACACTTAATTAGTTGAAATATACATTATTCTGTTCCATGAATTGGTAGGCAACTATGATTTATTAACAAAATTAGATCCTTTTTCCACAGCAAAAAATGCTAAATGATTTTTTTTTTAGGAGTATTTCTTTCAATATGCCTCAGCTAAAGTTAGGATCTAGACCATATATATATGTAAATTATTGAACACGCATGACACTATAGTCTATGGACCTATTACCAAGAAAAAAAATGCTACTAATAATTCATAATTTTCATTATGCACAAGATTTACGATATATCGCAGCTCAACAAACTAATAGAAACTTGTTCTTATTCATTTGTTTTTAATAATTAGTTGGGTAAGTCCCAAAATAAAATGTCATAGGTAGAGTACAAACAATTGCTAAATAAACACGTAAAATAAATCCGCCAATATAAAACAAACGGCTCCGCTCATTTGTAACAAAAGCAACTAATGAACATCTCCTAATTCTCGGCCAACTAAAGTATCGCATTTCATTCCAACTCAAATGAAGGCATTGAATTATGGACTGCTAATTGACAGCTCACCAAAAAAATCAAATTTAATTCCTCTGTTCAAGCTTTTTTCTCAAACTTTTTGTGATTTTTCTAATGGATGTAGCTTTATCACCAATGACAATTTCTTACCCAACTCTAGAACCTCTCGAGCGAGTTGACCATGTATAGTTATATCAGTTCATTCTCATTAGTATGCATCTAAATTTGACCGTGTATACTTACATCACAGTTCTAATTTCGTCTATTCAGTGTGTCATAATACTCAACTCAATCTATCATTAAAAATTTATCGAATGGTTTTACTCCAATAAATTTCAAGAAGAATAAAACATGTACAAAGAAACATGTCAAGTGAAGTCTAATTGGCCATCAACATAAAGACAAGTTCTTCTTCACAATAAACAACGAAAAACTTAACGCTTACAGCTCCTTAAAAGTTCTTATATCTCTAACAAATTCTCATAGTTTATTACATCTTTTTGCAATTTCTTACAATTCCTTATAACTTTTTAATAATTATAATTACTACTTTCTCTTTTACAATTTTTTATAACTCCTTACACCTTTTTACATCTTATAACAATTTATTACCATTGTTACAACTTCTTACATTGTTTCACAATTTACAGTTACTTTGGAAAAGAATAAGCCAATGAGCAAGGAATATCCCTCTGAAAATTCATGTCACCAACTCATCATGTGTCTTTCCTTTTCAAATATCCCAAATTACACGCTCCAAAAATCTGTGGCCAGTAACCACTGGAATTTCTCAAGAGTTTGGCGTCCCAAGATATGATATAGAGTGTTGTTCACTGTTCAATTAGCAGGCAAAGTAGTAGTAGATGTTCAGCAGTGTCAGCACCTCCTGAATCCAACAACCCCATGTTGCTTTTCCCGCCAAAACTCTTCTTCTCAACCTTCCAATTCTCACCCAGAACCCGAGCACCCCAAATTATCGCCAGGAGGCCATCTGGGTATCCGCGGAATTTTGTGGGCATTGCTTCTAGTTGTAGGTGTTCTTCCAATTCGGGTTGCCCCGTTTCCGATGATGATTTCGAATCGGAGCTGGATCGGTTGCTGGCCCTTCTTCCTGAGCAGATTCGGGCGCGGGTCCAAAAGCACTCGGAGCTCGATGACTTGATTGAAGTGGTTCTGGATCTTGGTCGGCCGCCCTTGGCCCGGTTCCCTTCTGGGGATGTTGAGCTCTCGGATTGCCCAATTACTTTTCAGGATATTGAATATGCTACCTCTCAGGTAAAATGATAATCATGTGTATTTGGGGTTTGATCCTTCATAAAATGTAGATTTTGGTGCTGTTTTGTGATGATCATGCAAGTGCAGGGCCTAGATTTTGTGAAGGTTGATATGTCCACTGATGTGTTTGCTCAATGTTATGATATCTGAAGTACATTGCCAGATTGTCTTGTATTTCTCTTCTACGGAGTAGTTGCTGGTCAATGGTTTTTAATTTAGGGTCCAACTGAACCAGTCTCGCTATAATTTCAGGGTTTGAATTTGGGTGTAGATTTGGATTGCTATCATATTTAGTTGCATGCTTTTGTTTAATTTGGTCATGGTTATCTGATGGTTCCTTTTAGTGGTGATTGAATTCTGTCGTGTCTTGTCATGGAACTAACAGCTGTGGCACAATACAGATCATTCATCTTTATTTAGTATTTACTTAAGAAGACTTTTTTGTTTATATTTTTTCTTTTTCAATTGTGAGGTCTACTCTATGATGCTTTATTTAGTTTTAGGATACTGGGGCTGATTGGATCTTATCTCTTCATTTAGGAGTTCACTATGACAGAATACCTTTAGACCCGTTAACCAAATTGAAGGTTCTATGGAATATGATGCGAGCTACCAAAATGTGGCTGTATTAACAAAATTTTCAATAAAGCATCGAGTAGATCACAACAATGCCATACCAAATGTCATAAATCAGTGGACCAGCTCATTGATTTCATGAAAAATTGATGAAATATGATTTATTCTTAAGGTTATTTGTTCATTCTTTTTTCATGGTAGATTTTGGGCATCTTTCCTGTCTTAGTTATTTGTATCTAATTGATGCATGTTCCTGTTTTGAACATGATATACTGTTTTGGCACTGGCTACATGATGTTCCCGCAGGTTGGTGATTTTGCTGTTGACAATCGAGCAGGCATTAGCCGCACTTTACATCGAATTAGTGCCATCAGGAATAGGAAGAATACAATTATTGGCTTGACCTGTCGTGTAGGTAGGGCTATAACCGGAAGTGCTGATTTATTAAGAGACTTGGTGAAAGATGGAGCTTCTTTATTGCTCATTGGGCCTCCTGGTGTTGGAAAAACTACAATTATTAGGTTAGAGAGTTTCTGTTAGTTTTCAATATTGCGATTAACTTTGTCAGACCACATGTGCTTTAGCTGAAGGAAATCAATACTTTATGATGACAAACGTTTGCTGTTATGTCCTTGCATAACAAAATGGCTCAGCATGCGCTGGTTTGTCTTTGGTTGACTATGATTCTAGGGTTTTTGGTCAGTGGAGTGAAAGTGCAGCTTCCTTGACAATGCTGATAGAAATAGCAAGATCTGTTGATAACAAAATTTTCTTTTTGTTACTATTTCCTGATGTGATAGTTTGATGGCACTGACCCTAGCACAATAATTATATAGGGATACCTTTGTATCAAGTAAGTTTTCAGATGGCGGAATTCTTATAACATTCACTGAGAATTTATTGATTGAAAAATTTACTTCCTGTATTTTGCCCATACAGGACTACCCAATGTATGTGTTACGGTTGGTGGGTTTCAAACTTCAAAGGAATTAAAAATTGTAGAGGTGTCAATAATAGGCATTTGAGTGATTGAATATCTTTAGGACTGGTCCAAATTACAATTTTCTTTGTAATGTCGTGGAGTTCCTATGATTCCACAAGTTGTTTAATTAATGAAGGTGGGTGATTAAACCCACGAGGTTCTCTGATCATTATGAGGTGTATGCACCTGAGAAGATTAATGTTTTTAAAAGATCAAGTCCTTTGGTCGACTGCTTCCACTTGCTGCCAATTTTTTCCCTTTCATCTTTCTCAATCACTGCCCTGAATAGAACTCCGCTTAAAGGATTTGTCAAACTACTTATTTCCAGTCTGCTCCTACACTCTCCTAAACGATGATTTTTGTGTATTCAGCATCTATCTGACTTTACTATTGCTCCATTCTCCAGGGAAATAGCTCGCATGCTTGCTGATAATTATGAGAAACGTGTCATGATTGTAGACACTTCAAATGAGATTGGTGGGGATGGTGATGTACCACATGCTGGAATTGGTAGTGCTCGCCGCATGCAAGTGCCAAACTCAGACATGCAACATAAGGTATTAACTCAAACATTATTTGGGTGCAATGGCGTAACTTGCAAAAAATATTTGTGGGGACCAAGATTTGATCCCCCAACCTCTTTGATAAAATAGAGAGAGTTTTACTACATTTCTAACATAAACCTTAGCCATATTATGGGTAATACATTATACATATATAATAATGCAAATAAAAGTGTTTTTTTTTTTTTTGTTTTGCGGGGGGGGGGGGGGGCGTCGGCCCTAACAAAAGATCTGCCATTGCTTGGGTGTTATCGCAGATATTAGGGAGAAATGAATGTATCTGGAAGGGACAGTTTGGTCTCTTCCCCCTATTGACCATCCACTTCTATGCGATATACCTTATAGTGAAGTTTGAAAGAGGAGTATTCCTTAAAGATCTATTGTCATTTCTTTTCTTATCTTATCTTTTTTTTGGGGGGGGGGGGGGGAAAGGGGCGGTGTCTGAGGGGCTCTCAGGCACCATCATAGAAGGTATAGAAATTGTCGGGTATTTCAGTGTGCATAGGTCATGAATGCTGCAATGGATTCCATCTAGTCATGCAGACAAATAATTGTAAGATGTGCAGGGGCCAATGAAAAAACCAGTGTCAGTGGCTGTCTTGTTGGTCTTGCAGACTTGCAATATCTCAAACTTACATGCAGATGATTACATTGTGGAGATACCTAGCTTCAAAAAGAACAGGATGGTTCTTTAGTAGTTTCAAATAGAAGACTAAATACTGATACTAATGAGAAAGTGTAGGATTTGACCTAGCAGGGAACAGTGAATCCTTTATATGGATACAACACGAGGAACATTTGGAGCAGGAGGTGGTTGGTGCAACGACTTGGAAATTTGATACTTACTTAGACATTTGGTTGGGGGATGTATTTATTAGGTGGATGAAAGAAAAGGGAGCTTATTGAGAGGTATTTGGTTGGATTCTTTGTCAGGACAGAAATGAATAGAAAGTAGTTGAGCATAAGATTAGCTGAGTGGCTGCTGCACTCTTTAAGTGTGAAGGGACACTTGTACTTGGTTGCCCTTTTGTCACAAGACGTAGACTACCCTTGGGGAATATCTGCGTATTTACCCTTCAACTTTAGGTCCTTGGTGGGAGGGACAAATTGGTGCGTTCTTGAAAGTCATAGTGACTATATATGGTAACAGTTATAAGAATGATAAGATCCCTTCCGTTCAAACAGACTATTAGGCAGTCCATAGACCATTTTTTAGATGGTTTGGAGATACTTTTATCATATTTTTCTTGATATGACATATGCTGGCTTGAATGCCTGCCATTTTTTGTGTTGTTTTGTTTTGTTTTTATATTTTAAAATTTTTAAGGTATCGTAAGTAGGCAACCCACTTCTTCTCAGTTCCCCCAAGTAGGCTGGAATGGGCAAGGAGTGATAGCAACTTCATCCAGGGTTGAAGGCTTGTTGCATGCCACAATAAGTTCCCATCATGGGAATTATTTTACCTGCTGGGACTTGAAGAAACATGTTTTGGGATTGGGGGGGGGGGGGGGGAATGCGTTAGGGTGCTAATGCCAGTTGAGCTACAAGCTCTTCACCATGTAAATGTAGCATAGCTAGGTCCATTATTTCGGTTCGCCACTTCTAGGTTGTATAATTTGGAATGTGCAGTCTCACCATACTAATACCTTTTGTTTTGGGGTTTTGTCTTGATAAGGGAGTAGTTAAAATGTTTTAAGGTTAAGTTCATCATTGATCTTAAGGCCTCTACTTTAGTTTCATTGTTTTAAGACATAGGTTCACCCCATTACCATGAGCATTTATGTGGAAAAAAAAAATCATTTTATGAGGTGAATGTAATAATTAGATTTATCATTCATAAAGTACATGTAATCATTTGTATGTTCACCACTTCAACTGGAAAAAAGGGCTCATCATTTTGAAAAGCTAGCTTATACTGTTTGTCATTCATAAAAGTGCTGAGTTCCATGAAATTGAGATAAAAGTAAAAAGAGAAGGGTGGTACGTCATCTATGTTGTCCATCATTCATAAGCTAGAGATTCATAATTTCATAAGGCTTTAATAACCAAAAAGGGCAAAAAACTGCATGGTAACAGGGCAAAAGAAAAGAAAAGAAATAAACTGCCCTTGGCACCATGTCAGCGTACTAGGTGCACAGCAGCACAGGTACGGATGACACGGGTGCCTGGTGGTCCAGGATCAAGATATAAATTGCCTTCATTGTCTGGCCTATTTGCAATATGATGTATGGGAATTCATACTCCTAGTAGTATTCATATTTAATGATTGTGTATCAACTCCAGAGTGTTTGATCATAGCATGGGAATTCTTAGTGAAGTAGCTGTACTTTGATATAAGTTTTGTCTCTCTTGATTGCACCCATAGTCTATTCTTCCATTTTGATTGTTTTCATGGTTGCATAAGACGACCTTTTTTGATTGCTTTTCATGTAACTGTGTTGCAATGTCTGTTGGCCTGTATGTAACAAATGAGGAGAACAACATTTGTGCGATATCTTCTTACATGGATTGATGGACATGCTAATACTTATTTGATATGTGATATTTTCTTTATTAAGAGTAAGAAACCCTTTTTGTGTGCCCTTTTTTGTTGACATAACTGCCTATCATTTTCACGAGTGTCATTTGCATCCAACAGTTCTTTTATCATGACAAAAATCTTTCAAGAAATTATGTATTTGCCATATGTTGTCCAGGTATTGATAGAAGCCATAGAAAATCATATGCCTCAGGTGATTGTGATTGATGAAATTGGCACAAAACTCGAAGCAATGGCGGCAAGTACAATTTCTCAGCGCGGAATACAATTAGTTGCAACAGCCCATGGAATAACAATTGATAACTTGATCAAGAATCCTGCTCTAGACATGCTTGTTGGAGGAATACAGGTCTGCATTGTGAAGAATTGGTGTCAAGTAGTTCTTTGGTTTCTATTTCTAAAACTAGTGGCACATGAATCATGACACACTTCATCGCATACACGATGGTTGCATCTGGACTTTCTTAATTCCCCTAAAAAGTTTTGTTTAATTGAGTCTTTAACAAGAGTGCAAATCCATGGTCATGATTTGTAATACCCTACGGGACTTGCTATTATTATTATTATTATGTCGAATTTGGAGCCATCTAGTAATTTTGGATGACCACTTATACCATGCATATGGGGCTTAGCTACTTTTGGGACTTTTGAACAACCAGAAAATGTGTGGGTTTTTTTTTTGTTTTTGTTGAGGCGGGGGCGGGGGGGTATGTCACCTTGTCCTGCTTTATGCATGTGCTTGATGTTTAAAAAAAAAGTTTGTGTAACATATATTCTCTCAAAAAAATATTGTGCTTTTGATTTCCTTTGGTTAACTCAAGGAGTGAACTAGTGACACATCAAAAATGCAACAATAGCAGCACCCAGTGTAAATCCTGGTGAGCCACATTTGAGGGGATCTAGAAGTTGTCGTCTTACCTTTGCAAGTTGGTTCCTTATGCACTTCGGCCTCTTTACAGCATTGGACGCTAAGTTTTTTATTTTTTGGGGGGTGGAGGGGGTGGATCTGGTCCGCTAGTACGTATGTTAAAAGTCTACATGCTCACAACCTTACCGCAAGTAGACTGAATATGGAAGAGGATATTGGCGAAAGATCATTGAGATCAGACGTGATATTTCATTTCAAAAATGCCTCGTGGTGCAAGCCTAAAACTGTCATATCTGACAGAGTGTCACCTTGGGTGATGAAGAAGCAAGCAGGAGGCGTGTTCAGAAAACTGTTCTGGAGAGGAAAGGACCCCCAACATTTATCTGTGCTGTTGAATTAATTTCAAAAACAGAGTTGCAAGTGCATCGTAGCTTAGCAGCAACCGTTGATGCCCTCCTTGCTGGTATGTCACCCTCACAACATTTGTATCGGATATTAGTTCTTGGAAGATTGTTCTTTTTACCTAAAGCTATTAGTTAAATGGCTCATTATAGATGTCCAATGCATTGTCCACCTCTATAGAATCTACAAAATATGGGGATGGACAAGCACTTTGAATGCCAGAGTAGGTTTCTTGTCAATGTTTATCAAACTTGGCTAATTCTATGGATTATTGATGCAGGCCGATGTCCAGAGTTTGAGGTACGTAAGGTGAATTTTCGAGGACTTAAAGAAAGCCCAAAAGGAGAGCCCTTTGAGCCGTTAAACAGTCACTTTGATGTTCAATTTGTAGCTGAAAATATTCCAATTCTATCTACTGATGTAGAGAAAGCTGATCATAGTCATTCTATCCGGAAGTCTCCTGTAACTGTTGGGAAGAGTTATGATGATGTGAGACCCCTCCGGCTCTTTGTGTATGGGGTAAGGTGTCATCTTTGTGCAGTATTTTACACAAAGATTGAGTGACTTTCATGTCCATGGTGCTTTCGAGCTTCCTGGGCTTTTGATGGCAACTATTCTGTGAAGCAATATCAGATATGGACAGTTATTTGCCTGTCAACGTATTTCCTCTGGATGAAACATCTATTGAAAAGAATAACAAAGGTTTATGTCAATTTGGCTTATTGCCCATGTGGATGTTCTTAGCTTAATAACGAGCGAAAGCTATGAAACTAAAGTGGAAGGAGAAAAAGAAAATGCAATTTGTGAATGATCTAATATGTGAACTGTCTTACTTTCAGATTGATGAAGGTAGTATGGTTAGAATGTCTATCAGGTAAATCTGAATTGTAGAACTGATAATTTATGCTCACTTGTTTTAGATCTTGGAGACGACTGTGTTGCAGGGGATTAAAAAATTGAATTTGGAAGATGAAGTAGAGCTGACTGATAATATCAGGGAAGCAGATGCGCTATTAGCGCTGCAATCCATGCTGAAGAAGAATGCAGGGATTCAAGCTGCTGCTAAGTCCCTTGACAAACCTGTTTATGTGACTAAGGTTACTCATTGCTATCCTTCCAACAAAAAAGGGGCTATTCGCTGCTAATCATTGTTTCACAATAATTTTATGGGATTGGCTGTTAATTTTTTGCAGACAAGCTCTTCGGTCCAAGTGACGAAAGCTCTTCATTCATTGATGACCGATCATGAGGACATATCTAAAGGTTTTGAATTAGAAGACTGTCCAAAGACGTCAGACAAGATTGATGCCCTTGAGGTAATGGATGCTGTTTTTGGTTATATTTCTTCTCATCAATTTGGCTCTTGAGTCTCGATGAACCGCACTTGAAAACCTCTTTGGGCTCACCCATGTCATGCCATTTTTGACACAAGCTATTCCTCAAAATGGAGTAGTTTTAGTAACTTGGCTGTAAATCCTTGGGTAATATACCAATTCATAATGCACTCTATACATCATGTACTGGATATGAACCATTGAAGATCATTAAGAAAGAGTTGTCGGATGATGAGGAGCCAATCTGAACAGTGGATGGCAAAGAAAGTAATTCTGGAACCTGACCATCAATTTTCTGAAGGTTCTAACTTCTAAGGAAGAACCACTCGGAGGAACCAAAATATGCATGGTTATTGCAAGGCATGTGAGGCTGTGAAGACAAAACTTAAGCACGGATGTATCTTTGACATATATCTTTTTCTCCTCTTTTTCGGGTGATAGGCAAGTTAATTGTCATTGATATGGCCCATTGTTATACACCTTACTCCAAAGTCCTAACATAGCTGAAGATGGTTACATACATCCTTTAATCTCAGAAGCTAATTACCCAGGATGACAAGCAATATGCGAAAAAATGATTTTGATCATTTTACAGTTTGGTTATCTACTTCATTATATGCTCTATATGGATTTGTAGAATTTATTTGAGTGAATATCAGTTGCATGATTTATTCCGATTGGTGTAAGAGATCTGTTTTCCTCCCTTTGGCTTTTGCAACCAGAACTTAATTCTGTTCCTCGAGGGCTGGTGGAACTTATTCAATCAGCTTCTAATTTTACAGGAAGCAAGGATTGCAATTGAGCAAGTTGTAATTGGCAAAGGAGAATCAGTAGAGCTATTGCCAAGGCCTGCTAATATCTTGTCACTTCAAGCTGGCCTTGCCAAAGAATATCAGCTGCAGGCAGAGGTCGTAGGTGTAGAACCGATAGCTCGTCTCTGTATCTTGCCTTTCTATTCAACAACTTACGAAAAACAGGACAGTGAAGAGGAGGAGGCAGTTGAAGGTGCAGCGGATCTGGAGGAGTCCTTGCACAGTAATGGTGGTACAAATTGCTCATCACCCTGTGTTGTTGAAAGGTTGCCTCTACTACCTGATTATCCTTAGCATATTTTACGGCAGAAAATGGCCTGTAGCAAGTGCATTTGTATATTACTGATATACGTACAAATGATAGAACTCTACTGCAGCTCAGCACTAAGAGGCTCTTTATGCATGGCTCCAACCCATTGCACCCTAAAACAGGATACCATTGGAGCTGGGATAGAATCAAAAATCTGCAAATTTGTTGCCAGAAGACATGCTTGGAATCGGGTTAGTGAATTGTTCGTGTACTGCAATGGAATCGCTCATGCATTGTATAATTGTGTATGAATGATCTGTAGATGGTGGCCTGTACTTCGCATTCGTGAGAATTTCACATATGTTAAGGCGATTTGTATTGAGCATTTGGGGATGTCGATGATATCTGATAGTTTATGGCTTATGAGTGGTTGAATGATAACTTGATTGTCCATCACTTGTATAGCCGGCCAAAAACTGCAGCTCGAATAACCTTCTGTGAGGCAAGGACTGTAACAACTATAATCATCATAAATATGTATATATTTTTGGGTTTTGAAGTTGCATCGTAGATTGGTATTAATGTTGCATTCATGAATTGTCCTTTTTAGACTTTTGTGAAGGATTATTTATGAGTTGTATTTAATTTAGTTATTATATTTATATAATAATACCAGTGTTGTTTTCATAATTTATGCCATATTTTGTAAAATTTTAAACGAATATTTTCATTGAAAGTTTATGTAAGCAAATTTTAAAAATTAAAATTTAAAACAAGGCCGTGCATAGAAAAAATATTATGTATTATCAGCTAACAAGAAAAAATATGTATCATCTACTGACCACAAAAAAAAAGAATTTATATTTTTAGTGACAGAGTACCACAAAAAAAGTGCCTCGTATTTCTTAGAAGTCAACACAAATTGTCTATGAAATCCATTAATTAAAAGACACATTGAAGCTAATATAGGCCCTACTACTTTTTATTTATTTTTTTGGTTTCCCTTTAAGTTATGTACACAATGTGATTTCTCAAGATTTACTTTCTCCTTATATTCTTATGGGATTGCTCCACATTTTTTCCAAATTTTTGAAGTTGTATAAATAATTAACTTTCACAAAAGTTCTGCTTTATATAGACTTCTGATTTTATATTCAAAATTCTACAACTTTCATTATCAGTATAAAAATAGGAAATAATTGTGATAAGAATATTATACATTTAACTAATTTTCAACTCGATTGCACATCCTTTGTAATAGCCCGACCCCAAATCATATTTGTTTATTTAATAAATCTATGTTATTAATTTTTCACATTTATTTATCTCATTTAATTATCCCGATTAGGAGAATTTATTTTGGGCCCAACTTTGCAATTCGAATTTCATTTATGGTAACAATTTCGGGTGAATTGATATTAGGTCACGGCAAATATGATTAGGTGATTAAATTATTTTTTATAATGTTACAAAAATTTAATTTTTAACCATGCAAAAAAAATTGGGCCCAAATTCATTAAGTTTGGCCTAATTCATTTGGACCCAATTTGCGACCCGATTCATTTTGAATTCAAATTTTGGCTCGAAAATTTTGGTGTAATTAAATTAAATTAATCACGATCGTTAGTACTCAATTTTAATTAGTAAAATGATATTTTTGGAGGCATAAATATTAGCCACATGCTTAGTTAAGGTAAAAATCTTCAAGCAAGCAAGCAAAACACAAAGTCGTCGTCTTCTTCTTCTTTTCTTCCCCAAGCTATGGCTGCCCAACCCTATTTTCAGCCCTATTGTTGCTGTTTTTGGTAGTTTCTGCCACTTCCAGCCACCATTCCCCACCCCCAACATCACTAGCCACCATCCCCAACTCCTGCCACCAACAAACACTACCTCCATCCTCTTGTATTTAAGCTCAAAGTGAGGTAAATTCTAACCTAATCATGTTTAATTTTGAACTTTTATGTTGGATTTGATTATGGATCATCTTATCTTGGTATAAACAAGTTTTAGTTTGATATTTTATTGAGCTGTTTAAGTATGGAAGCATGTAAGAATTAGAACTATACTTGATCATACAAGCTTGAAATTGAAAATGATGAACCTTGTGTTCTTTGATTTAGTGTTGTGATCTTTGGTATACAAATGAATTTAAGGGTTGTGAGTGATCTTTTTATTTTTAAATTTATTGTGATGGTTGGATGTAAGTTTGAGTTGGACATAATCTAGGGTTTCAAGATCATGCATGATTAAGGTGGATTTTTGAATCAAGTATGTGTACTTGAAAAGATTTAGATGCAATTTAAAGGTTGGATGTGTTATTGATTTAAAAGGATGATTTTATGTGCGTTTTGTCAAAATTAGTGGATTATGAAAAATTCCATAAGTGGCCAAAAGAGCTTGTTTGAATTATTAATGCAAATAAGTGAGTTTATGGGAGCATTTTGAGTGTTATGTAAGGAAAAAGGGCACTTAGAGCTGTGAACAGACCCAAAATAGGGGTCCCTGTACGAATAAACTGGTAATGATTGGTCCATTGAAAAATTGTATTTTTGGTGGGTAGCTAGAGCTGTGAGTTATCTTTCAAATTCCTTTTGAATCACTTCATTCCGAGTTATGTGAAAAAAGTTATGGCCGTTTTGTTAAGACTGTGCAGGATAGACCCGAGCTGTGCACAGTTGTGTTTCAGCTCCACTTTAGGAATCGTGTTGTGGTAATTATGTTTTACACTATGAATGAAAGTTTCGAAGGACTTTTGAATCTTTTCATATTGGGTTTTATAGATCAATTGGAGGTCGGAGGTGAAAGATATGGATTTTCTAAAGTAAACCTTCAAACGGTAATATGAGGGAAGAAAGAAATCATGGCATTTGGAAATGTTATCAGGAATTTCTACATAATTATGGATATTGCAAAGAAATTACAAAGTTTAGTGAGTTCAAGAACTTTCATTTTGTATAGAAGCTTACTTGGGTTGGAAAATCGAGTTAAATGGGCGTGAGAATGAAATTGGAGAAGTAAAGAGGGTAATGACACAAGCTAAGGTTATATGAGCTTTCCTGAACCTCACAACACCCCTCTTGTCATTAAACATTCTATTATTCATTTCAGAAACATCAAAAAAACCCATATTCCATTTGTATCCATTAAAATCCTTCCATTATCACCTCAATTATTTCATTTTGGTCTATTTTGCTTCAATTTGTTTTACTCCGAGTTCAATGACCCTAACTTATTCATTTTTCAAAATCATTTTAGTATAGCTTATCTTATGTTGAATTGTTTGAATTGTGGATTCCTTTTTTATTAATCAATTTTCATGAAGTTACAAATTATGGGAGTGAAAGTTGTTTACTAACTTCATTTACCTATAACTATATTTCTTAAGCAAAAACGGGGCCTAGTCTATCGTTTCTCATTGTGCATAAGTATTATCAAGTGAGATTGCATTTTAAAGATTTCAAGTACGTTCATTACCTGTATCTTTAGAAATCAACATGTATTTATCAAAATGATGATGTTTTGGTAACTACATTAATGAATCGGTTTAATCAGTGATTTGTCATATAATTAGTGACCCTATCAATTATCAGTTACAAGGCATTACCCTTCAGTTACCCGTGTGGCTTTAGGTTAGGTCTTCCAGTCGGCTTGGCAGGTGTACACCTATCCATAGATCGTAACAGTATCAATGGGTTCACTATCAGATAATGACTAGCAATTGCAATTTACATTCATCTCATTCACTGTTTTTGTTTTAGCTTAAAATGAATTGCAAAGCGAGCGCTCTATCAATTTATGCAGAGATCATTTAATAATACAGGAATGCATGTACTGAGCTTCTGCTCACATTTCGAAATGTTTTTCATATTTTGTTTTAGGAAAATGCTCAGTGAATCGCTCTCATGCTAGCAAACCTGCAGAAGAAAATAAGTTGAGCAAGAGAATCTGGAGGGATCAATCAATGATATAGTACATGCATATTTTGGAATCGTATTTTGAAATCTTCAGTGGATGGGGATGTAGATTATGAGGTGAATTACTCTGCTATGGTGTATAAACTATATTTGGGATTAACAATTAATTGTATATGGTTCGATAATGTGTGAATGTGTATGGTTGAAACTATGCCTAACTATGTTATTTCTCCTACACATACTTCAAGCCTTGTCCTTTTGGACGTCGCTAATGCCCCTATCAACGAGTTTATTAGTCCCAATTCAGAGATTTATTAAGGAGAATGCAAACAGCGAAACATATTTAATTTGGGGGCGTTACAGTTTTGGTATCAGAGCCAAGTGGATTTTCTTTGTTGGGATATGGAGTACGGAGAGTAGGGATTGGAGGGTGAGAAGGTTGGTTAGTGAAGGTTATCAATATATCATTAGAGATTTATGACATTAGAGATTTATGACAGTAGAAATGCCTATTTATTTCTCCCATGTTCTTCGCTTATGATCCTCCTTGTGAGATGGATTTATATGCAGTGAATATGATGTCAGGCACTTTTGTGGCTATTCACATCTCTTTACTATATGCTAGTGTGGCAGCTCATATGCAAACCCCATTTCTGAGTTTCATAGAGTTATGGTCCATACACGTAGGCTATTGTGGACCTTATATACAATTGGCCCTTAGGTCGAGTTTAGGACCCGATATCATGACTTTATGATGACTCTAGTCTTGGGATGGGACGGACCTAGATTTTAGTTTCGCGAGGCTTGGGCTAACATTATCACCGAACTGTTATTAAGGGAGGAGTTTGAGCTGAGAGGGAATAATATGGACATTCTGCAGTATATATTTCATTATACTTTGTATCTCCTCCGCCATCACCACCGGTAACGAACACTCCTCTGCCACCTGACAACCCAAAGCCATTGGGACCTAAACAGGGGATCCCTGTATCTGATATATCAAATGAGGTCCACATTGTTATAGATCTCCGTGATACACCATAGTTTAGCTCTGATGGGGACCTCATGGAAGACTCAGAGAAGGACCCAGAATTGGAGGAACATCAGCTTGATCATGATGATGAGAATGCAGATATTGCTGCTTCAGACAACCGTTTTGACTCGGACGGGGAGCCTGGGGATGAGTCTTACCTAGACTATGATCCAACTAGAGATCATTAGATTGATTTATATTATATGTTGACACCTCAGATAGATTATTTTTTGATCCCACATGTATATAGTATAGCCAGTTAGATAGATGAATTTTGTGCAGGTTATGACATTCCATATAGTTAGACAGGTCTGTCCGATTGTGTTGACTAGTCCCACCTACTTTTGGGCATAGGGTGGACTTAGTCTATTAGGGCTAAGTAGTATTTTAGTTAGGAGGTAGGTGCAAAGGTTGACCTTGGATGGTCCGTTGGATGTGATATTCTTTGTGGAACCATGTATATGTATGTACACAAGCAATTATGGCAATGATATAATGAAGCTTTGTGTTGTTTTTAATAATACTTGGGTCATGCTAGTTGTATCTGTTGTGTATGTATTACACCAAAAATCATGCATTGTTTTAATAATTATTTCGATTATATTATATATATTATTTCGTCTAATTTACTTTATTTCACATATTTTTCAGGGTTAGTATTAATTTAATAAAGAGGAGAAGAGATGACGTAGAAGTTCGAGTTTTACACACTTGGCTACAAATATGGTCCAAAAATAATAATTATGAAAAATATTATTTTCATAATTATTTAATTAGGCTAGGTTTTCAAGAGTTGGTGAAAAGTTAGAAGTCTTGAGGGAGAAGAAGCCTAAGGAAAAAAGGAGAAGAAAACCCTAAACAAGAACCCTAACCCACCCATATAAGCTCACCTTTATCTTCAACCTCACGACCTCCTCCATATAATATCATCACTTCCTCCTCCACGCACACCCCCAGGCACCACCCTCTTCGCCTCCTTCCCATCATCATCATCTCCTCCTTCCCATCATATTCATACCCTTGCCCCATCTCCACACTCTTCTCACGCCAGCCCTCTTCTACACATCACCAACCTCATCACATCATCATCATCAT
>JACYFF010031957.1:116410724-116424325 GCA_017589665.1 Selenicereus undatus | reverse complement strand
AGATCTAATATTCTGCATGGATATTCTGTGGTAATTTTCTGATTTGAGTTTTATGAAATTATTTGGATACAATTGAGGAGTTATAATATTATATACCTGAAGAATAGTATTTTAGGTTACTGTTTGCAATTTTTAATATTTATTTTCTGATTATTATTTGCTGTTTTGATTTTTAATTAGAATTTCAGTTACTATTCTGATTTTATTTTTCTAGATCATTTAGGATATCTTTTTACTGTTTTATTTCCAGAATATGATTCAGAATATTTAGGAACATCATTGGGTATTTTTCTAGATTTTTATTCACTAGATTTTAATTATTTTAGAATTATTAAGATTAGACTTAATGAATTAGATTAGTAAAATCATTTAGCATTAAGCAAGCCTTTACAACAATCTTTCCTCGTGGATCGATCCCTACTTTCCTATGCTATAAAAAGTATTTAATAACCGAAGTAGTGGTTAAATTTGTAGTTCTCGACAAGCTTTACAGTATTTGTATCTTATATGTTGGTTGTAGTCGGTTGACTGAATTAGTCAGCTGAATGGATAGTCGGAATATCAGAATATGTGTAAATTAATGCAGAAACCCATATGGAAGAAAATTCAGATAATGGTTAAGGGTTAGGTGACCAAGTTTTGTGTAATATGCCAATAACCCTTAGTGGAATGCCCTCAAATCCCCCTGAGTTGGTTAGCAGTATGAGAACTCTAGCTATTAACAAGCCGTGGTGTCTAAGCTTATGAAACGAACAATCCCAGCACCTTCCAAAATCCCTCATAAAGTCATAAATTCAATAAATTAGCAGATGTGGTGGGCGACATAATCCTAACGTATATAATGGAAAGTATGAACCAGTGGAACTAGAAGCATGGATTAGAGGGATAGAAAAGATTTTCACAATAGTGGAGGTTCCAGAGAATAAAAAGGGAACATTAGAACATTTTACCTGACTAAGGAAGTGGACCGAGCAGGGAGCTCCGAGCGACAGTGTAAACCAGTAGAAGCCTACTCCCACTTCTCCTAAGAGTCATCCTACAGGTCTAGCAGAACCTTGTGGGAAATGTGGAAGAACCAACCACACCACTCCTGAATGTCAAGTGGGAGCTAATAAATACATGTGGTGTAGTAGCTTGGAACACCTCATTACTACCTGTCTTAGAAGACTGAAAGCTGTGGACAAGGGCTCCCACCTCCAAGGTCCACAGCTGTAGGAATGGTGTATGTGTTGAGCAAAAAAGAAGCTGCCACCTTTGGTACAATAGTTACTAGAAATCTCTTTTAAATTTCAACGCCATTTTTTGTATTGGTTGATTCAATTGCCATTCATTCATTTATATCCACTTGATATACCATGCAACTGAGCCTTGAAAAAAAGGAGATAAAAACCAATTATAGAATTAAGTTACCCAATGACTCTAGAATTTACTGTCCTATCTCTTATAAGTCCGTTCCAATTACGATTGGCGGGATAGTATTCCCTCGAGTTTTAATTCAATTTGACTTGTCAGACTTTGATATCATTCTAGAAATGAGTTGGTTATGTACTTATGGGGTTAAGATAGATTGTGAGGACCTTAAGGCTATTTCAAGGGATGAACAAGAGAAAGAAATATGTTTTATGGGCAAAAAAAGGAAATACCTTGTCCTTTAAATTCTGTTATGAAAGCAAGTGAGCTCTTATGTCAAGGATGTATTGGGTATTGGTGTTATGCTATTGACACTCAACCACAAGAAGAAGAAGCAGAAGATATCCCTGTACTTTGTGAATTTAGAAATGTTTTCCTAAAGAGTCACTGGGGTTGCCCCCCGCAAAGAGAAATTGATTTTTGAGATTGAATTAATCCTTGATGTCCAATGTATCTCTAAAGCCTCATATCATATAACCCTAACAGAGTTTAGAAAACTGAAGATTCAGTTAGATGAGCTATTACCGAAGGAATTTATCAGACCAAGAGTGTCACCATGGGGTGCCCCAGTTCCATTTGTAAAGAAGGGTAGAACCTTGAGGTTATGTGTCGATTACATGGAGCTGAACAAGATCACCACCAACAACAAATATCCATTGTCCCAAATAGATGGTTTATTTGATCGACTGTAAAGAGCATGAGTATTTTCCAAGATTTATTTGAGATTAGGGTACCACCAACTTAGGATTTACTTGAAGACAGAAAATTATGAATTCACTATGATGCTTTTTGGCTTGACCAATGCCCCCGTGGCATTTATGGATGTTATGATTAGAGTTTTTATACCCTATTTGGGCAAGTTTGAGGTGGTATTCATAGACAATATCTTGATGTACTCCAAAGACAGAAACGAACACATTACCCATTTGAGAATGGTGTTGCAGACCTCAAGGAAGCTTCAATTACATAGTCAATACAAGAAGCGTAAGTTTTGGTTAGAAGAAGTGGTATTTTTGAGACATGTGGTTTCAAAGGAAGGGATTAAGGTTGATTTAAAGAAGGTGAAAGCAATTGCCGAGTGCCCAAGGCTCACCAATGTTATTGAGATCAAAAACTTTTCCGGTTTAGCAAGGTATTATTGAGTTCGGGAAGGATTTGTCAAATATCGTCTTCCTTGACCAATTTGTTGAAGAAAGCTACAAGTTAGCAAGAAGATAAAGTGGTAACTTATACCTCCCGACGGTTCAAGCCTTATGAGAGAAAAACACCCTACCCATGACCTAGAACTAGCGGTTGTGGTTTTTACATTGAGAATTTGAAAACATTACTTATATGGAGTATCCTATAAGATCTACACTAATCATCAAAGTTTGAATTATATCTTCGCTCATAAAGAACTCAATTTGAGACAAAGGCATTGGCTGAAGTTGCTTAAAGATTATAACCTGCAAATCCAATATCACCCAAAGAAAGAAAATGTTGTGACAGATGAGCTAAGTAGAAACTCACAACATAGCTTGAGTGCAGTAGTGATTACTCAGTTGAACCTCTTGAGAGGGCTTAAAAACTGGTATTCAATTAGTGTCACATGGGTAAGAAAATGAACAATTGTCATCACTTAATTTACCCTATAGCCCTCCATAATGGAGAAAATTTGAAATACTTGGGGAGTCAAAAAACTGGCCCAAGTATATGTTAAGGACATAGTCTGATTCCATGGAATTCCAATAGCTATGGTATCAGATGGAGATCAAAGATTTCAAGCCCGTTTTAGCAAGCACTTCAAGAAGCCTTTAGAGTCGAATTGAATTTTAGCAGTTCTTATCATCCTGAGATAGATTGGCACACTGAAAAAGTGAATCAAATTCTAGGAAACATGTTGAGAGCTAGTATACTGGAGTTCCACGGGATAACGAGAAGGTGACTTACCATTGATGGAATTTTCTTATAGCAATGGTTACGAGTTCTCCATTAAAATGGCCATTAAGGCTTTATATGAAAGAAAATGTAGCACTCTTTGGACTAGAGTGACTTAGATGAGACATTGACCTAAGACCAACATTTTGCATTTGAATAAGGCATAAAACCCCTAGCAGCCAATGTTATGGAATCGCTAGTTGAGAAAATCCACATGAAATATCAAGGCAAAATGGCAGCAGACATTGTCGACAAAATCATCTTTTGGCTCATGAAGATCATCCTCAGCACTCAATGAGATAACAATCATCAGGAGACTCTTAAAAATGGACTATTGGGGCCGATAAAAAAGCTATGCTTACAAAAAAAGGATTCACCTAGAGTTTCAGGTAGATGATAAGGCGTTTCAGAAAGTTTTGCCTAGTAAGAGTATGAAGATATTTAGAGTACAAGGTGAATTGAGCTAAGATATATTGAATCATATGAGATCATGGAAGGATTGAGCTTTATAACTTATCAGCTAGATCTGCTTTAAGAACTCAAACACGTGCATAGCGTGTATGATACCGCACAACTCAGAAAGGACATTCTAGATCCTGACCCCGCTGTCGTATCTGAAACCATTGCAGGCAATGGGGATCCATTGTACGAAGAACACCCAGTCCAGATACTAGATCACTGGATTAAGCAGCTATGCAACAAGCAGATATCAGCCACATACTTAGATAAGGCAAAAATCTTCAAGCAAGCAAGCAAAATACAAAGTCTTCTTCTTCTTCTTTTCTTCCCCAAGCCATGGCTACCCAGCCCTGTTTTCAGCCCTATTATTGCTATTTTTTGGTGGTTTTCGCCAGTTCTAGCCACCACCAGCCTTCATTCCCCATCCCCAACTCCACTAACCACCATCCCCAACTCCTACCACCATCAAACACTACCTTTTTCCTCTTGTATTCAAGCTCAAAGTGAGGTAAATCCTAACCTAATCATGTTTAATTTTGAATTTTCATGTTGAATTTGATTATGGATCATCTTATCTTGGTATAAACAAGTTTTAGTTTGATGTTTTATTGAGTTGTTTAAGTATGAAAGCATGTAAGAATTAAGACTATACTTGATCATACAAGCTTGATGTTGAAAATGATGAACCCTGTGTTCTTTGATTTAGTGTTGTGATCTTTGGTATACAAATGAATTTCAGGGTTGTGAGTGATCTTTTTATTTTTAAATTTATTGTGATGGTTGGATGTAAGTTTTATTTGGACATAATCTAGGGTTTCAAGATCATGCATGATTAAGGTGGATTTTTGAATCAAGTATGTGTACATGAAAAGATTTAGACGCAATTTAAAGGTTGGATGTGTTATTGATTTAAAATGATGATTTTATGTGAGTTTTGTCAAAATTAGTAGATTATGAAAAATTTCATAAGTGGCAAAAAGAGCTTGTTTGAATTATTAATCCAAATAAGTGAGTTTATAGGAGCATTTTGAGTGTTATGTAAAGAAAAAAGGGCGCTCAGAGCTGTGAACAGACCCAAAATAGGGGTCCCTTTACGAATAAATTGGTAATGATTGATCAATTGAAAAATTGTGATTTTTGGCAGGTCACTAGATCTATGAATTATCTTTCAAATGCCTTTTGAATCATTTCATTCTGAGTTATGTGAAAAAAGTTATGGCCATTTTGCTAAGACTGTGCACGATAGACCCGATCTGTGCACAGTTGTGTTTCAGCTCAACTTTAGGGGTCGTGTTGTGGTAATTATGTTTTACACTATGAATGAAAGTTTTGAAGTATTTTTTGAGCTTTTCATATTGGGGTTTTATAGCTCAATTGGACGTCGAGGGTAAAAGATATGAATTTTCTAAAGTAGACCTTCAAACGGTAATATGAGGGAAGAAAGAAATCATGGCATTTGAAAATATTATCAAGAGTTTCTACATAATTATGGATATTGCAAAGAAATTACAAAGTTTAGTGAGTTCAACAACTTTCATTTTGTATAGAAGCTTACTGGGGTTGGAAAATCGAGTTAAATGGGCGTGAGAATGAAATTGGAGAAGTAAAGAGGGTAATGACACAAGCTAATGTTATATGAGCTTTCATGAACCTCACAACACCCCTCTTGTCATTAAACCTTCTATTATTCGTTTCAGAAACATCAAAACCCATATTCCATTTGTATCCATTAAAATCCTTCCATTATCACCTCAATTATTTCATTTTGGTCTATTTTGCTTCAATTTGTTTTACCTCAAGTTCAATGACCCTAACTTATTCATTTTTCAAAATCATTTTAGTATAGCTTATCTTAGGTTGAATTGTTTGAATTGTGGATTCCTTTTTTATTAATCAATTTTTATGAAGTTACAAATTATGGGAGTGAAAGTTCTTTACTAACTGTATTTACCTATAACTATATTTCTTAAGCAAAAACGAGGCCTAGTCTATCGCTTCTCATTGTGCATAAGTATTATCAAGTGAGATTGTATTTTAAAGATTTTAGGTGTATTTATTGTCTGTATCTTTAGAAATCAGCACGTATTTATCAAAATGATGATGTTTGGATAAGTACATCGATGAATAAGTCTAATAAGTGATTTGTCATATAATTAGTAGCCTCGTCAGTTATCAGTTATTAGGCATTGCCCTTTAGTTACCCCCGCGGCCTCAAGCCAAGTTCCCCAATCGGCTTGGTAGGTGTACACCTATCTATAAATCGTAACAGTATCAAGGGATTCACTATTAGATAATAACTAGCAATTGCAGTTTACATTCATCTCATTCACTATTTTTGTTTTAGCTTAAAATGAATTGCAAAGCGGGCACCCAATCAATTTATACAGAGATCATTTAATAATACAGGAATGCATGTACTGAGCTTCGACTCATATTTCGAAATGTTTTTCACGTTTTGTTTTAGGAAATGCTCAGTGAATCGCTCCCATGCTAGCAAACCAGCTGAAGAGAATAAGTTGAGCAAGAGAATCTGGAGTGATCAATCAATGATGCAGTACATGCACATTTTGGAGTCATATTTTGAAATCGTCAGTGGATGGAGGTGTAGATTATGAAGTGAATTACTTTACTATGGTGTATAAACCATATTTGGGATTAACAATTAATTGTATATGGTTCGATAATGTGTGAATGTGTATGGTTGAAGATATACCTAACTATGTTATTTCTATCACACATACTTCAAGTCTTGTCCTTCTGGAAGGCAGTAATGCCCCTATCATCAAGTTTATTAGTCCTAATTCAGGGATTTATTAAGAAGAATGCAAACAACGGAACATGTTTAATTTGGGGGCTTTACATCCTTTCTAATGACAAACATGAATATTACTTCTAACATTATTTTTTGGGGTAGGGTGCAGAGGAGGGGTTAACAATATTGATATTGATAGGGAATGCGCAGGCCTACAATGCCAACTTTTATGACGAGATTAGATGAACAAGTCTCAATTGATCTGAGTTCAAGATATTGCAGACATTAAAACCCTGTGAGTCAAGGAATGGTGTCTAAAGAATGTCTTTCAAATACTTTAAGTCACAAGATTTCTGAACTATCAAAGGATGAGGCTAGTATTAATATAGATTGGTTTAGATGGATCGGCACTGATTGACATTTTTTTTTCGTTCAACGAAGTTTTGGATTTGACTTTTGTGAATGAAAAAAACTGTGATAGAACAATTCTATCCCTTGTTAAGTCAACAGTAACTTGACACTCTTAAAATAGCGAATCAAAGATGGGAAAAAAAAAGAGAGAAGAAGTCGCCAAAGAGACTTAGAGAAATGGCATGTAATAACCATGGCAACATGTTACATTGTTAAGGGTATTACTTGACGGCATTGAGTGATGAGATGGACATTTGTAATTAGTATACATTACCTCCTAGAATATGGTACTTCACAAAAACAAAAAAAAAAAGCCAATCTCACAAAAAAAGGCTCAATAATTAAAAGAAATTCAACGTCTTCTTTTTCTCTCCTTTCCATTTGATGATTATATTTCTCTCACTCTTTCTTTCTCTCTCCTCCCCATCACTCTTTATATCGTCTCATCTTCTTTAGATCTTTTTTTTTTTGTTCTAATATTCAATTTGAATAGTGATTTACTTGCAAAATCTATTGATCTACGTACAATAAGGTTGTTATTCATTGCATATGTCATTGTTTCGTTATCTATAACATAAGATCTAATATGTTCTTTATTGTGTGAATTAAAGATCTAATGATTTCACAATTTACACATCAATTTTGTAATTGTGAACGATGTTGAAAACTTTCTATTTGATTTGAAGAATCCATAGGTTCTCCTTGTCAAAAAAATTTTAAGTGTATGATTTTTTAGATTGCTTTTTATGTTAGATTTGTTATTTTTGTTATTGATGATTTGGTGCTTATGATCCGAAGTTAATGAATTAAAGCTGATGTTTAATTTGGTACTAATTGCTTTTAGTTGTGTTCTTTGAATGTTCATTTCGGAGCTTTTGGTGTTGAAATTGGATGTGTGTTTTTGTGATATAGTCATCTTCAATTTTCTAAAATTTACTATGGTTATGCCCTTACGATTTAAGGGTATGAGTTAAATAGTTTTTTAATATATTATTAAGAGAATAGATTTTTATAAAAAAAGCAAACAAATACATTGATGTATTATACTATTTTGTTGATGAAAAACCAAAGTGACTTTTCTTTAGTTTTTTTCCTACTAATAACATACTTTTTTATTCTTAATTAATATTTAACTCATATTTTTGTTGTATTTGCATCATTAAATCATATATATTTTATGATTAAATTTTATTATTAAATAATATAAAGGTATGTGAGAATTTATCTTATTAAATTGAATTAATATATACTGTATTAAATTTACATCCATCGATATCCTACATTGTCGTTTCTTTTTATATTTTAAATCTCATGTGACATCCTATGTTGTATTAAAGTATCTCACATGACTATTCTCTCCTATGTGGCATCCTACATAGTAAGCTTACGTGTTGCTCATACATGAGCTCAATCCAATTTTTAATATGTATTTGATGATTTCACGCATGGATCTGTAATTCCATGATAAATATTAGTTGTCTTGATGTATCTAGACTATTTAACATTGACTATGTCATTTTCTTTATCATTATGTCTTGTGTACAGATGATATGTTGTCATTTTTTTAGAATCTTTTTATGTTTAATTCAGTTTGTAATTTTAAAATCTCTTGATTTTTAGATTTTTATTGCTATTGTTAACTACTTGATATTGAATACTTATTTTTTTGATGAATATATAAAATTTTATCGATACTAGTCCTTGATGAACTTAGATTATATTAAGAGAAACATTTTTAATTGCAAGAATTTTTTTTTTTTTAAGATTACTGATTTTTCCAATGAATATTTGTTTATTTTGATGTTTTTGACAATTTCATATTATATGCACATTTGCTACGAACAATAAGCCACTAAGCCGGTGCTTCTTAATGAATATTTAATAAGTATTGATGAATTTATGCAGGAACTACTCAACAGAAAGTCAGTGGAAGTTCTTGGAAAAAAGATGCTGATTATGCAGAAAGAGATGATGAATATTTGCAAAAACATGATGAATAATTGACAAACATCGATGTATTTTTTGAAAATTCATCAATATTGTTCTAAAATTTATCAGTTTATTATCAAATTCATCTATAAAATATTGATGTACCGAATCTTTTATCCATATACTTTGCATGAATAAATAAATAATTGCATTCATTAGTGCTTTTGAACAAGAATTGGAGAAGTTTTTATTTGACTTAACATATTCATTGCACTTATATCAAATTCATCAGTATGCATAGATAATTATGAGCAAAATGCAAACAAAAAATCATAATTGAGCAACTAAATTTTAATCAATTGTATTGTTATCAAGAAAAGTATATATAAGACACCAAAATACAGTAGGTGTCTAACGAAATTCATCAGCATGCATTAAAATTCTTAGCAAAGTGCAAATGAAAATGTGTAATTAAGCAATTAAACTTTAATTAACTGTGTTATTATTATAATATATATATATATATATATATATATATATATATATATATATATATATAAACACAAAAATTCATCAATATTATTACAAAATCCATCAAGACAAGAAAATTCATCAAGTGTCTTACTAAATTCAACAATTTGGAAAAATTCACAAAATGTTGCAAAAATTCATTAGTAGATGAACTATACGTATGAGCACTTTGCTGGAGTACCTACTCTGGGGATTACCATATAATTATGAGAATATTTGAGGCCTTCACGGAGATGACGCTGCATTTTTCCCTGAATGATCCAAGACTATGGCCCTGTTCTTTTCGTTAGTAAATCCACATTTATTAACTTCTGCTAACTCTTATCCACTTCTACCAACTCGTACCCAAAAAAAAAAAAACTTCGAATGTTTTCCAAGTCTAACGAATCTTCCTAACTCTAATCCAATTTTACCAACCTCTACCAATTTTTACTAATCTCTTTCAAAATTTTCACAGTCCGTAAATTATCATGTGAAAATTAGTTATTTTTTCAACCAAAAAAATGCCATTTGGTTATTTTTTTGGGTTAGTGTATTGAAGGGTTGCATAGTTGAAATTATGATTTTAAATTGTTTATAAATGTGAATCTAATAATATCATTCGCTCGTAAGTAGACCTGATCAACAAGTCGGGGAACCGCCTGACCTGCCCCTATAAATGGGGGTCAGGGTTGGCTTTTTTTTTTGTCTTCGACCCGCCCCGACCCTCAAATTGAGGGTACTTGACTATGATTGTAACGCCCCAAATGTACATAAATCACTGTTTACATTTCTTTCATTAATTTCTCCAATTACAAGTGATAACCCAAAAGATTAGGCGTTACCGCCATCCAACAAGGACCAGACTGTGCTTGTACATGATAAACTTAGCCATACGAATCAATGTTTATCATCAAAGACATTCACATCATCACAACCCATCAGACCATTTAGATAAATATAGAAATTATTTTAACATCAAATCCAGTCAAACATCTCAAAGATTACACCAAAATATAGAATTCTGATAAAATATACAGTCTCAACAGCAAAATATATCACAATACAGTGTTATAAACATCTCAATGATAATACACCATCATTCCATATAGCCTTCTCGGCTCACTTACCATCTTCAGCCGTTCTGCCCGCCTGAGGGCGATTCATTGAACATTTTTCTAAAACAAAATATGAAAACATTTCGAACTGTGAGTCGAAACTCAGTACATGAATTCCTGTATTGTTAAACATTCATGGAAAAAACTTGTTGGGCCGTATTGCAGTTCATTTTTAATTAAAAACAGGAAAAGAGATAATATGAAATTACGCTGTCAATTATTATCTGATAGTGAACCCCTAATAACTGTTACGATATGAAGATAGGTGTATACCTGCCAAGCCAATCGAGACCTGGCCTGAAGCCACACGGATAACTGAAGGGCTATGCCCTGTAACTGATAACTTATGGGGTCACTAATTATGTGATAAATCATTGATTAAACTGATTCATTGATGTACTTACCAAAACATTATAATTTTGATAAATACGTACTGATTTCTAAAGATACAGACAATGAAAGTACTTTGAATTCTTAAATGTAAGCTCATTGAATAATATTATGCACAAAGTGAAACGAATGATAGATTAGGCCCTGATTCTGTACAAAATTATCGTTGTAGGAACATACGGCTAGCAAAAATATTTATTTCATAGCTAATAATTTAGTAAAAGAAAAGTAAAAGCATAACAAGGGATTAGAAAGAATGACTCAAAACTTAGACATATGACCTCTAATCGAGACTCGAAACCCCAATATAGAAAGCTTAGGAAGTCCCAAAAATCTTTCATTTAGAACACCAAGCTTGATTCCCACAATAGAATTCCCAAAATGAGGCTAGAACATAAACATGTCAGTTTTGGTTTATTTTGCACAGTTTTGGTAAAACGACCATAACTTTTTTCACAGACCTTGGATTAAGGCGATTCAAAAATAATTTGAAAGCCAACACACTGTACTATTTACCCACCAAAAATCATAATTTTTCAATGGCCCAATAATTGCCGATTTAATCGTGAAATCTATCCTATTTTTTTAAAGTTTTCAGCCCTCATTATTTTAGCTTTTCCCTCTCTTTTCAGACAAATCCTCAAATTAAACCATTCCTTAAAAGTATGTAAACAAGCTTTGATCCATCCCAACAGCATACAAAATCACGACACTCAAATTCACTTCATAATCATAAATCATATCCAATAAAGATAATTTGTCAATCAAATACACACATAAACCAAGCTTAATGCTAGTTTCATCGAAACCATACATTACTTGCCAAAACTCTAGTTTATGGCCAACTTAGACTCACTCCAACTCATTGAAAATCACCAAAAACATCATCAAAAACACCCATAAGTTAGAAGATGATCAAATCAAAGATTAAAACAATCAAAATCCAGCACTTTAACATCAAGCTTGCATGATTAAGAATTAACCTAACCCTAGCATGATCCAATCTCAACTCCACCATGATCAACACCAAAATAACTCTTATTTCTTATCAAAACAACATGATCAAGGATCATAAATATCAAAACAAGAATCAAAACTAAAATAAAACGTAAAACCAATTAAATCAAGTTTCAAGATTACTCACTTTGATTGAAAATAAGTAGAGATGAAGATAAGGTTTCGTGGCTTTGATGATGGAGAATGGTAGCTAGAGGTATTAGGATGTTGGGGGGTCGAAAACCACCAAGAGGAGAGAAACAAGAGAGAGAAAATGGAGTTTGTGGATTGAGTTGTGATTTTTTTTACTAATCCACAACTTGGTTGAGTTTTTTAACTAGTAAAGTCATTTTTTTGAGCTAACCATGGTTAAGTTTAATTATGGTTAGCATTTAGATTAATAGGCAAACTTGTTGGGCGTCAAATCGGCTGAAATAAGTTGGGTTCGAGAATAAAACGCTTCGTAACGATAACGTTTTTACGAAACTCAAAATTAAATATTTGCAATGTTATGGAAAACAAAATAAATTACTTAGATTAAACTTGTTAGGGCCTACTATCAATTTTTCTAAAGTTTTCGTTAATTAATTAAATAAACAAATAAAATCAGAGTTGCCAAGTGAGAGCCCAATTAAAATTTTCCACACCGAGGTAAATAAATGCGATAAATAAATATGAGAAAAAAGAATTCATGAACATGAGGTAATTAAATAAATAAACATAATTAAATAGTTTAGGGTTGGGCTCTTACAATGATGAGAGTCAGGCTTGGGTAAAGATTTTGGACCTGGCGATCTGACCCCCTGATCCTCACTTTTAAAAAAATAATAAAAATAATAAAAATAAGATACTTTCGATTTCATTTGTCCAAAACTTTTTCGCTTGCACTTTTCCATCTCCCCTTAGCATCTTCCCCCCATTCACCTCACCAAATATCATTAGTTCATAACCTTCTAACACTCTCTCTTTGATGTTTGGAGTAGACTGAGTAGTCATTTTAGGGAACTAATCAGTCTATTGGTTCAATGACTAAATTACGCATTAAAGTGTTTGTAGTTGTGGACGCTTCATTGAAGCATTATATTATCGTTTGACTTTTTATTTTTTAAGATGTTTAATGTTGGCCTTTATAATAAAAAGAAAATTTAGTGAAAAATCTCATTTTCTATATCGAAAGGTTTGAGGGTCGAGTCTAACTCGATGGTCTGAAGGTACTCGCAAGGTCAAGGTTAGGGTCAGAGGTATGCTGACCCGCATAAGAGTCGGGTAAAGTCAGGGTTGAGAAAATCCTATCATCCGACCCTCATGACTTGACCTTCAACCCGACTCGACCGTCAATTTGATCAGGTCTACTCGTAAGACAAAGAGATAATGATATTTATATAGTTATGGAAATTATTATAGCAGTCTATTTCGAAAAGTAAGCGATACAAATAGTTAAGCACATGTCACTGTCAACTTTACAAGCATTTAATATAAAAGCTTTATACGCTTTTATACATATAAAAAGTCCCCCACTCATTACATCAAAAAATATCATAAATAAATTAAAAGCTGTTAATGTATAAACATTCACAACAACATTCATCAAATTATTAAAACAAATATAATCCACAAATTTACCAAATTTTAATTAGTTTTTTAGTTATGAGAAATATTATGCCAAAAACTATATATATATATATATATATATATATATATATATATAT
>JACYFF010031957.1:116362610-116405989 GCA_017589665.1 Selenicereus undatus | reverse complement strand
GAAGAAGAAGAAGAAGAAGAAGAAGAAGAAGAAGAAGAAGAAGAAGAGGAAATTGGCTTTTGGTTTTGGATTTCAAACTAAGGTGAGTAATATTTGCTTTTCCTTCAATTTAAAATTGATTAGAGAAATATGAATTTGAAATTTTATGCTTGAGTTTGATCAATCAATTGAGAATTGAAGCTATGAACTTGATGTTTTAGGGTTCAGTAGATTAGAACCTTAATTTCACCCCCTTAGAAACACACCTTTTTGAGTTGTATATTTAATTGTGATTTTTGGATTGATTGGGTGTTGTGAATTGATGGGTATGTTGTGAATACATCCAAACATATACTACACTATGGATTTTGGGTTGATTGCTTGTATTGGATGAACAAGAGAGTATACAAATGGAGGTTGAATTTTCAGATTTTGCACACAGCCTGATACTATTTGAATTTTTGTGAATTATGAGATTGGAGAAAATTTCTGAAATTTTTACTGCAGATGACTCATGATATTGGGGGATGTTTTGTAATTTTTCATGATTTTTTTATCTGTGTTTTGAAATTTATGAATTTTTGATTGAAGCTGCCATGTTATGTGGTGTGAAAATTCGGGTGATATTTGATCTACTGTGAGCTATTGAATTGGAGAAAAATTATAAAAATTTTACTGTAGAATATATATATTATTGGGCAATTTTAGGTGAAGTTTCATGAATTTTGTAACCTTAATTCATTTATGAATTTTTGATTAGAACTGTTACGTTTTAGTGCCAATTTTGGTTGCTGTTCGAATTTTCTGGCAATTATTCACCGGCCCTCAAATTCTGGAAATTTTAATATAGGTTCTATATGATGTTTTTAACTTTTATGGAAATTTTCATGAATTTTAGGAGTGTGATTCATGAGTTATGGATTTTTGATTGCAACTGTTCTGTTTCAACATATAACTTCGGGTGTTGTTTCAATTTTTGTGGAGGATTGGCTTGTTGGAAAATTTTGAAAGTTATATGGTATATTCTTATTGATATTTGGTATTTTTATACAGAGTTTCGTGAATTTTGGATATGAGATCTTTGCGTTATGAATTTATGACTAAATTGGCATATTTAGTATAACTATGGGTTGTTCGTATGCATAAATTATATATTGATCATGTTTGTGATGATTTTAGGCGTTGAAGCAGTAAGGTATTGTTATGGATTATTATAAGCTTGTGAAAATTGTTTTGGGTGGAATTAAACCTTGTTTTGATTATATTTTTGTTAATATTGTGAAATTGAGCTTCTTTGAAAATAAAAATATGATTATATGAATTATACGATTTCAATAAGTTATGCTTTTTGAGGAAAAGGTTCATGTCTTAACTGAGGCTATTACAAAGTGTTCTAGAACTATGGCTATAGAAGTAGTTGTCTTTGTGTTTGGAGCTGTGTGAGTCGTTGGTTGGTACCTTGAGTGGGCGTTATCCGGTACGCCAATTGACTATTCAATTTGTGTTATTTGAGAGCTGTATGGGTCCCTGGTGCTCCAGGATGTAAATGTGACTCATCAGTTTGTGATTTGAGGACCTCTACGTACTTTAGAGCGTTGGGTGCCTGGTTGGTACCATATGAATGAGTTGCGGCTGGTCCACCATTGGTTGTTACCATATAAATGAGCCATAGCTGGGGCACCAAGATGTGTTTGTCACCTCTGTATTGTGATAGTTCTCTGTGTGAGTCATAAGTCGATTTTTCCTAAACTAAAAAGACTTGCATTCAGTCAAGAATATGTGATATGTTATGAAATTGGTTTTGACTTGGATTTGAATTTTGGATATGTTATGAAATTGGTTTTGGCTTGAATTTGGACTTTGGATATGATATGAAATTGGTTTTGGTTTGGATTTGGACTTGGTTTTGGATTTGAAGAATTATTCAGGATATTTATGAAATTGTGATCGATTTGAACCATATGTGTGATCGATAAATATGTTTAAAGAAATATATTATGTGTTTAAAGCATGTTTGTGGATTTTTGCATAAAATATTTTTGATGTATATGTTAAGTATGGTTACGGGCGGACCATTAGCATGATTTATCAGGCTTTGCTTTCTTTTGGACTTCAATGAGGATTAAGAGCCCAGAGGACATGGTTGGTATGGGACAACCATGGTTAGTTTAGTGAATAGACTAACAGCAGAGTTTGTTCAGGGACTTAAGTGAAAACGAAAGTCCTTGAAACGTACCTGATATGGGACATGTACGACTAAGTTAGTCTAATTGTCTACCTCATAACAAACATGTGTGTGTGTTTGTGAAGTTTGGGAATGTGTTAGATATGAAAGATATGAGTTTATTTGATTTATGAAGTATGAGCATGTTCTTATGTTGCCTTCTATATGCCATATGACATGTTCTGTCTATATGTCATAAGATACGCGTACTGTGTGATTATGTATTAATCGGTTAATGTGCAAAGTGTAACAATGGGGAAGGTAAGGATTATTTGTTGGGCTCGAGGAGCTCATGACCTCACCATTTTCCAGGTTTTGGAAGCAAGAAGAGACCACAGGAACATTAAGAGAGCTAGCTAGTTGTGAAAAAATTTCGAAGAACTTAATTGGAAATACAGACCCCGTTATTTGTTTATATTATGAGCTATGTTCATTAAACTTAAGCATGGATGTATTTTTGGGATTACATATGTGTAAGAGCATTATGGATGCAGTTTAAGTATGTATGTAATGCATATTTTAGATTGACCATCCTGAACTTTAGTTATATTTCTATAAGAGCTTCCGCTGCTATCGCCTATGAACAGGTTAATTAAGGTTAAGAAGTTTAGAGAGCCCTGTGGGTGTTCTAAGTGAAACATCCACAACTGTGGCACGCCTGACCCCGAAGGGGGGCGGTACACAATGGATAATTGAATTAGAATGAACCAATCCGCAAAAATAATCTTGTAAGTACTTGGGTTGGTGATGAGTCCTTGTGGTTCTTCTGACAGGTTCTTGTGATTAAAGTGTGAATACATTAATTGGTTTAGGAATGGATGATGATGAGTCTGAAGCATCATAAAACATATTCCTGTTAGGAGTAGAATGAGATGAGGATGAAAATCAACTGATGAAAAAGGTTGTGTCATAAGATCTAAGTTACTTGGAAAATTATTATAATTTGGCTCTTGAAAATTTGGACTGTCTGGAATGGACTTTGTGATTGTTAGAAACGGAGTTCTTGTTTGATGTTAAATATGATGATAAGAAAATATATTTGCAAGAAATTGAAGATCTCTGGAAGTATTAGTCAATGTCTAAGAGTTTTTGAGCCATTGACCATAAGGATGACCAATAAACACTCAAGATGAGCTATTGACTAAAGTTTGTCGTTATGTCTTTTCAATTTAGAAGCATAACATAGACTCCCAAAATATTTAAGATGACCATAAGAAGGTTTTGTTAATAAAGAACCCCAAATGGTGTCTTGTCATATGAAATAGCAGTGGGCATCCTATTTATCAAGTAAACAACTGTAAGGATTACCTCATTATAATATTTTGTAGGCAGATTAGATTGAAACATAATTGCTCTTCACACTTGCAGCAAATGTTGTGTTTCTGCTCTACCCCCCCCCCCCCCAAGTTTAATGAGAGGTATCTACACAAGATGTCTAATGCACAATGCCCTTGTCCTTATAGAATTCCAAATCCGATCTTTCCTTGAACTCTAGACCATTGTCACTTCTAATTATCTTAAATAACTATAGCACCAAATTGTTTCTCAACAAAAATAACAAAAGCTCTCAATAAAAGAAAAGCATTACATGCATGAGCCATCAAATAAACCCAGGTTTCTCTTCAACAATCATTTACAACTGTTAGAAGAAGTTTTCTCCATTACAAGTACTATGAGGGTAAGGACCTGAGGTGTATACATGTAGTAGTTCCCCCCCCCCCCCCCAAAAAAAAAAACCTTTGCTCTTGAATTACTCAAAGGGAATGCATTTATGTGCATTTTGGCCATAGGACAAATCTGACATACACCATGATGTCTAGTATTATTACATGAAGTTGTGTCAACATACTTCAATTGTTCAAATGAAAAATGATTAAATCACAATGCCAAACTTTTGAATAAAAAAAAAAGAAGAAGGTAATAACATAATTTTGTGTCTCCTTATTCAAATGTAAACTTGATTGCTTAGGATCTACATCTACTGCATCGAGTTGACATTACCAAGAAATAAAGTCCCTCATTCTCTATACCAAGGATTATGACCTTTTGCATAGTAGGGCCTTGAAGCAAGCAAGGATTGGGTGGGAAAATGACATTAATTGCAAATTGTCTAGTTAACTTACTACTGGGTAAGAGATTGAACTAAAATTCTAGGATGTGTAGAACAATTTCTAAAACCAAACCAAAAGTCAAAACCATAGAACCAACATGCCAATGCACTTTTCTTCTGTTAGGCATGGTAATGTAGCATGTTGCTTGAACAATTTTCACATTATGCAATAAAGATAAATCAGAAGTGATGTGATCACTTGCGCACTATCAACGATCCAGGTTTTCTTGGCAAAAGAGGTAAAGAAACAATCTTTTTTACCTATCAACCCTGTTGGACCTATACCAACATTCCCATTTGCATTGTCCATGTCTATTGAATGCTTGCTGAGAAGTCGCACTAATTGATTATATTGCTCTGGTGTCAAAGTAAGAGCTGTAGCAGCTACTTAAGATTTCTTGTGATCAATTATAGTAAGCTGACTCATTGTGCACAACGAAAACTATTTTGCTTTCTTTGTAAAATTTGTAGTTAGGTGGATAACCATAAATCTTAAAGCATCTTTGTGTGGCATGGCCAGTTATCTTCCAATGGTCGTAGAATAATTATCTTCTGTAATGCCTCTACTTGTATTCACATGGACAACATTAATTATTTGAACTTTAGTAACTAATATCATTGAAGAATAAGTTTAGGATGCTACCAACGTACTAGGGAGGATAAGGCTTAGAGCCATCTACTTCCCCAACTCTTTACTCCAATTGTAACCATGCATCTCTTGCAGTAGTAGAAAACAAAGATACTATGCCCTCTGTCTTTAATAATTGCATTTATCAACCAAGAAATCACCATCTTGTCATGTCTATGCCATTGATTAGCCAAAGATGCCATAGGAGAAGGAGGATCAGGTTTAGTACAAGTTCTCAATACAAACCCTAGCATGTTCTTAGAAATCAAAGCAATTTCCATTGCCTTTCTCAATGTCCATAAAACTCTCCATTAAATAATTCGCGCACCAAAAAATTTCTCAGACTATCAGAAAGATGCAGAAAAAGAACATGTGAAGAAATATTAACATCCAGATTTACATTGTTCACCATCTCATTGTTTGTATTCTCATTGTTCAAATCTCTAGACATTGTCGCAATTTCACATCAAAATCAAATGAATCACAAATTTACAAAGAAAGAAAACTTTGGATCAAAAGAATGTCACCTAAATCACAAATTTACAAAGAAAGAAAACTTTGGATCAAAAGAATGTCACATGAAGAACTTGAATTAGTTTGAAAACTTGAATTTGGATCAGAAAGGTGTCTCTAAGAACATGTTGATCATCAAAGAATCACAGGGATTTGTAGAGATACAAAGAGCAAATGTGAAAGGAATTTTGTGTTTTGTATTTTCAATGAAAAGAGAATGAAAAATACACCAGAGATGTCTATTTATACCACTTATAAGCTGTCCAAATTGAGTTAATTACAAGAGTAACAAATTGTGTACATGCCAGATATGTAGGACGGCGTCCTGTTTGGAAGAATTACCCTTATATATCTCATCAAAAATCATAAATGCTCCTCATTTAATAGAATTTGTGAGAGACAACGGACTATCTAAAATTTAGTTACCTTGCAAGTTAAACGTTTAGAATTAGTCTTATCTATGCACCCTCCAGCATAATGTGCTGAATCATTATATATCCTATTTATAAGAAGATTAGATGAATATCTTACCTATTGAACTTGAACAAAAAGTTGGATTTCAAGGCATTAATCAATTAAGCTCACATACCGGTCTATTTGGGTCAATCCTACAAAGGGGTCAATGAGTGGATCATGCCACAAGCTTACCTCTTCAGAAAAGATAATATTTTAATCAATCAAAACACTCATATACCACACAGAAATTATAATTTAACACCGATTAACCATAAATAAAGTAATTCACTGCCTTACATAACTATTCATAGTACTTTACCCATTTTATTATGTAGAGCAATGCTGCAAAATATTCCAGAACTAGTTTGACAAGTACCCTTATCCATTCCTTTCTGCTTTCTAGCATGTTATTGTGGCTCTAGTCAAATAGCCAAGCTAATAAATTATTGGCTCACATATAAGTGGACAATGAGTTACACTAGCACCACCTACTCAAATCATACATCATTCATCAAGGTCCTTTGCTTGCGGCTATTTCCTGGGCCAACGCATCAAGTGTACAAACACTTGACATTTGTTCATCAGGTACCAATAGCGTGTGCCGGCCACCCCCTCCCCCCTGCTTTAAATTTCTCCTAGAATACGGCCTCGGGTTTTTAGAAAAAGCAATAGATTTTTTTTTTAAATGAATTAAATTAAACTTATTTTGATTAAACTGAATTAAATAAACTTACTTTTATTGAGTTTTGAATTGATTTGAATTAAATAAAGTTACTTTTTTGAATTTTGAATTGATTTTTATTGAATTGAACTCATTTTTCTGAATTGAATTTATTGCACTGAATTGAATTTAATTTAATTTATTTTTTAAAAAAGATTAAGTTGAAAAGAGTGGTGCCAAAATGTCGCCAATCATAATTTGTCGTCCCCTTATAAGCAACCATTGTCGAGCAACTCGAATGGCAATGAGGTAGAAGCCCTTAAAAGTGCTAATGAGGCTATGAAGGAAGATGTTCATGAGGGACCTTCAGACAATAGCAAGACAATTACTCAACCATTGGATAATGCTCACAGTTGTCTGGTTTATGTTGGGAAGTTCACCTCCCAATTACTAAGTTGTGGTTCCTCTATAGAAGGTGATGAAGAGATTGATAGCTCCTTGTGGCTTTTTGATGATCATCTTGAAATGGAACTTCAACTCCATTAAAAAAGTGAGAGATGTAAACATTCTAGCAAGGGTAAGAAGAGTGGCGTAAGAATTCTAAATTAAATCATAATTCGCCCACTCCTATCGAAATTGTGAAAAAAGTTTTGGATTTAGGGAAAAGACTTGGTATTTCTTTTATCGATTATGCGACCTCGGTAATTAGAAGAAGTACTAGAAGTCTGAGAAAAGAATTGGAAAACAAACAACAGACTGGACATTTACATCATTAGGCTATCTTCTGGTCAACTGATGGTTGTTTTAGTTGATGTATGTGCTTAAAACAAGTGATCTATACGAGTTCATTTGGTTATGATCTACAATTTCTAGGATGTAGTAACTGTTTTATTGAGCTGTATAATGATTGTATTGCCCTTCTTTATATTTGTAGGGCCCATACCCAACTAATTAATGAGAGAAAAAAGAGCAGTGCCAATCTTGATAGTTTTTGGAGGGCACTCATATTTTCGTAGGGCTGGCTAAGAGCTCCCTTTGTCATGGGCTTCCTTGTACCGAAGAGTGGCAAACAATGGCTATGACTTCTTTGCTTCATTGCCGGTTTAAAAGGGCAATGGTTGCGTGATTTAGCCCGTTGTACAAGGCCTGATACGTTGAATGATAAAAATTAAAAATGTAGTACATGCACCTCAGCTATAATGATTATAGTGAAGACCATGATTGGCCAGCTATTGTATCCAAGTTCCAATGGATAGTTCGACATTCCCTCTAATAAGGCCCTGTTCTATTTCGCGTTTTTTAGGATTTAGCTAAGAGCTTACATCTTCTTACATCTCCTTACATCTTCTTACATCTTCTTACATCTCCTTACATCTTCATTTTATTTATTTTGTATTTATTTTGTATTTTTTCATTTTTTATTTTTAATTGTTCATTTTAAATTTTAAATTTTAAATTTTTTTCTTCTTTATTTTTTAGTTTTTATTTTTAATTTTTTAATTTTTTATTTTATTTTATTTTATTTTTCATTTTTCATTTTTCATTTTTCATTTTTTATTTTTTAATTTTTTAATTTTTTAATTTTTTTAATTTTTAAAATTTTTAAACTTTTATTTTGTAATTTTGTAATTTTGTAATTTTTTTTTTGTTTATTCTTTTATTTTTAATTTTTTTTCCTTTTCTTATTTTTTTAATTTTTTTTAGTTTTTAGTTTTTAATTTTTAATTTTTTAATTTTATATTTTTAATTTTTAATTTTTTTATTTTTTTAATTTATATTTTTAATTTTTATGTTTATTTTTATTTTTTAATTTAAAAATTTTCAAAATTTTCAAAATTTTTAGTTTTATTTTTTATTTTTTATTACAAAATTAAAAAATTAAAATTAAAAATTAATATTAAAAATTAATAAATTAAAAATTAAAAACTTATGAATTAAAATTTAAAAAATAAAAAATAAGAAATAAAAATAAAAATTAAAAATTACAAAATTAAAAAATTTTAAATAAAAAATTAAAAAATAACAAAAAAAATAAAAATAAAAATAAAAATAAAATTTAAAAATTTAAAAATAAATAAAAATAAATTAAAAATAAAAATAATGAAATAAAAAATAAAACAATAAAATAAAAAAAATTACAAAATTACAAAAAATACAAGAAATTAAAAAAGTAAAAAAATTAAAAAAATTAAAAATTAAAAATAATAATAATAACAAAATAAAAATACAAAATACAGCTTCTTAAGTATATTATTTTAATATTATTATTTTTCATCTAAAACAAATTATACTATACAACTCTTTTACAATTCAACAACTCCTTATATCTATCCTTACAGCTCCTTACAGCTTCTTACAGCTCCTTACAGCTTCTTACATCTTCTTACAGCTCCTTACATCTCCTTACAGCTTCTTACATCTCCTTGCAGCTCCTTACATCTCCTTACAGCTCCTTACAGTTCCTTACATCTCCTTGTATCTATCTATCTATCTAAAACGCGAAATAGAACAGGCCCTAAGTAGGCTAGAATCTAAAACTAGGGATGTGTTTTTTTTAACTTATTATAAATAATTTATTGTTAATTAGTGCTTATTAACTATGATTTGTAATGACCAATGTTGACCAATGTTAAAAAGTTTTTAAATTACTATTAAATAATGTTAATTATAGGAAAATTATAATTAAAAAATGTGACCAAGTGCTGATGAGTTTTGACATAATGTTGATGAGTGTTAATCAGTGTTAAGTGTTGATGATAAGTACTTATCAAAAATAACGAGCCCTGAATTTAAACTTTGAGAGTTCCTTCCTATGTGCCACATTATTTCCCCCCCCCCCCCCTATGTTTTTATCGTATATTTTTTAACATAAATTGACTAATGAAAATATATGCACTAAAGAGTATGATGTATGTTTCAATTGAAAAGATTACAATAGAATGACTTTTCATCCACTTGAAAAGAGGATAATGTTTACCCACAAATAATAGAGAAGTTTGATTCTACTGAAGAATTTGTGGTACGATTGCTTAGATAACTGGCTAGCTCAACTTTTATGACTATTATTCTTACATGCATAACTCGCTTTATGGCAAAGACATCTCCTTGATTGATTTAAGGATTATGTGGGTCAAAGTTTGCCTAACTTTGAATGTGTTGCTTGGGATAACTTCCATCCACAAGTGGAGCACTTGCATTAGTTGGATTACTGCTCAAAATGGAGGTTTATGGTCCAAACTATCATCTGCATTAGTAATCCACACAGTTTGCCACAAGGTTCGGCTTCCTGCAGTAATTCGATCATAGCTTTCTTTTCCCTTTTTTTTTTTGCAAATGCATTAATGAACAATACAAAATAAAAGGCTGAAACTAACTAAATATGTTTAAATGTGGACCCATCAGAAATATTTTATTTGGTGATCTAAGTTAGTGATATAGTCGATATAGAAGGAAGAGAAAAAGTTAGATTGTAAGATGATATGGAAGGTATCATCCCCCTCTTGTGATCCGAAAACGTAGATCAACAATGCAAGTGCTCAGCCTCTTGATTCCTTGAGTTAGATATTTGTCCACCTTCAAGTATAGGAAGAGTCCCATCTAAAGAGAATTTGAATGAATTAGATGCAATAATTATCCATGAAAATTATAGAACAATGTGTTTGTTCAATTTTAGATTAAAGAGAAGATTCTATAGAAACAAAGAATGAGAAGTTATAGAGATATTTTGCTTTAATTCACCATAATATAAAAGTGGCTTTATTATCCAAAAACTCAAAAAAAAATTAATTACTGTTATAGACGTTTTCTAATATTAAATTACTAGCAAAATTAATTAAATCGACAATTTTAAACTCGTACAAAACTCAGAATTAACTCTATTTGGACCGTGGATGAAATTTCATTAATGTATATCCAAATTAACCTTCATTTAATCTTCCTTAGACTTCTTTTTTTTTTTTTTTTGAGATTAAAGATATGGATAATTTATTACTCGACAAAAAATGCTTTTAGTCACCAAGATCTTCATGCTTCTTAAGGGCATGGTGGACCGTCTGGCTGCCCGTTGCAACATATCTTCTTTCCCCATATCTCACATCTCCCACCTCCAATATTTCAGCATTCTTTCCTACCTCCATCTGCTTGAACCATGGCTATCACCCCTACATGCAGCATCTACATTCACTACTCTTCTCTAAATTCAAAACTCAACTGTTCGATCTTTGAGCTGATTATCAGATCTCTAAATTTTATACTTTTAAACTCAGGGTATCTTTTTCTTTAAATTTTCCAACTCTACCGGAGACTGATTTTGAGGATTGTATTATAGAGGAGGAGTATAATGCATTGTACTTCAGAACATACACCTTCATCGACTTTAAAGTCATATTCTATGATCAACCGCATATTTTTGTCTAATTCCTCAGGAGTGCCTCTCAATTTTACCAGTCTTGCTCTCATTAAAATTCTAGCTTCAATCTTTCCTTTTCTTGCTTATGCTCATAGTGATCCTTCAATTATTTCTTCCATACTTTCTACTATTGTGTAAGGTCAAGCTGTTGATCAAAGTAGGAAGGTTTTCTGTACCAACTTATTGGCTCATGCTCATATACAAGAACGTTTCAATTAAAATTAGCCAGTAATATTTTGACATGATGAGCATTGAAGATCCTGTTAGTAGGCAAAATCCTACTTTAATTTGGCCGGTTTTCATTCACCTAAACTTTTAGCAAGCGTGTTCTCGATTTGTTTCTTCAGTTTTCGTTTTCTTGTGCCTTTTTTTTTTTATTATTTTTTATAGAAGTTTTAATTTCTTGTGCTTTAGCGGCTGCAAGTTTTGATCACGTGTTCAAAACTAACGTGAAAAAGGCCCCTGAAATATCTGCTCAGATTGCTTTCTTCGCATGCATGTACAACAACAACGACAGCAACACCACCACCACCACCACCTTTTAATATGTGTCCCGCTCAGGGTTTGAAGAGATCTAAATGTAGACAGCCTTACTTCTACCGGCATCCCTACCCATAGAGAGACTGAATCCAAGAGACTCTTTGCATACATGTACGTATCAGTTAATTTAACTAGTAAAGTTTTCAAGAGTTGTTATCAATGATTTGAATTTAAATTGCACTTATATCTTTGCATTTTCCTTTATATAGAATAAATGGTCAATTTATGTTGATCGGGCAAAAATTCATAATGGATATCCAATTTTTATTTCAACTATGATATAAATAGTAACGTGCATGGCAATGGTTTGCGCATATATTACAAAAATCTTCTAATTTTCAACATAGTTTCTAGTCAGATTTGAAAACTATTTTCGTTTACGTCCATTGATATTTGGTGCGTGAATATTTCAGACCCGCAACTTTGGAGAAAAAGATTTGAGTTTGCTATTTGCCTCTTATTAAATATATATATATATATATATATATATATATATATATATATATTTGCCAAAAATGTCTTTATATACTTCTTCCATTTGATTTCTATCTTTCCGATCAATAATTATTCTTGTCCAGTCAATATACTCTTAACCCAGTTTGCATTGGAGCTACCTTCCAAAGTGAAGGTCATGCGATCGAATCTCATAACTTGCACGTCTTCTTATGTAAAGATAAGCAGGTTCGTCAATCAGACCCTTCAGCTTGGACTCCTTCCCAGATTGTCAAACCTTGTTAATAGCCTTGAGATAGAGCTCTGATAAGGGTAGGCCGCATTTATCCAATTCAAACATAATAATTATTCTTATCCTAACCTATTATCTGTAAATAAAAGCTTGCAAAAGCGCCTTTATTTTGGATGACAGCGTACATCCTATAATACAAAATATCGCAAGTTTAAAACTTAAAAGGTAGGAATATCTTAGGCTTTTAGCCAACCCACATTAGGAACATCCAGAGCTATTACCAACTTAAAAAGTTCTCTTTAGCTGTGAGTGACGTTAGTGACGTTTGGATTTGAGATCAACTACTATGACTGCTAGGAGTGTGTATTCTCACTTATTATGTATGCATATTTTTTTCTGCGTGTGTTTGTTAAATAGACAATTTTTAATATGTAGCGCTGACGTGGTTTGCAAGAGTAAGTACTCTTAGGAGTATAATATAGAAATTGAACGCAGCAAATTATTATGTACACCTGAGAGCATGTGCACCCATATCTATTTTATATATATTTTTTGGGGTATATTTATCGTATATTTTATATTTTAATATATAATTACTTAGATGTCATGTGAAAGTACAAACACTTGGGTGTATGATATAGGTTTTGGGTAAACACTAATAACTACTCATCACTATTTCCGGCAACTGAAACGCGGTAACTGTGGGTAAGCCACTAGTAACCATTAACCGCTAATTCTAGACGTGAGTGATAATTATCTAAAAAATTTATTTTATCAAAATCATCTTATTTTAGATGAGTTTATTATTTACGGTGTTGTGTCCAACTTTCTCAAAACATGTATTAGGCAATGCTAGGTCTGGAGAAAAATGATTTTTCAATTTTTCATTGTTTGACACAGTAAATGATGAAAAATCAATTCCCAAAGAAAATCTTTTCCTTCCAATGGAGGAATGATTTCCATTTTGAGAGTTTTAATAGTTTAGAACGAAACTTAACTATGCAATTATAAGTATTAAAATGGTTTCAAATCCAAATTTTAAGCTCAATTTTCCTTCATTTGGTTAACATTTCTCTGACATGAGAATTCAATCGATATTTTGCGCCACTTAAACAATTCAATTTATATTTTTTGCTACTAAAGTAATTTCAAGGGTATCAAATTCGAAAATTAAAATAAGCTCAAATTCAGACTTTGAGCTCAACATTCCTTTGTTTGATCAATACTTTTCTCTGTCATGATAATTTAGTCGATATTTTTTACTACTTAAACAATTCAATTGACATTTTTCACTACTAGAACAATTTCAACCATTTGGAATGAAGCTTGATCATTGGATAGAAAAGATTAAAATAAGCTCAAATCCATATATTTTGAGTTCGATATTTCTTCATTTGTTCAACATTGTTCTCCTATACAATAATTTAGTCGATATTTTTTGCCACTCAGACAATTCAGTTGATCTTTTTCGCTATTAAAACAATTTCAAGGGTTTGCTTCAAAAAAGTTGATTATTAATTCGATCGAAAATATTAAAATAACCTCAAATCTGAATTTTCAGCTTAATACTCATTCATTTGGTCAACATTTATCTCCATTACGATAATTCAGTCAGCTTTTTTCACCCATTGAACAATTCAACTAACATTTTCTTTTTTTCCATAGAAATGATTATTTTTTACCAAACCATGGAAAATGTGATATGAAAATTTGTTTAACTTGGAAAAACATTCTCCATAAAAATTTGTTTTTCCCTCGACCAAACAACAACACAACAACACCACTACCTCCCAGTGTGGGTCTGTTAGAATCTACCTCTCTACGGGTAAGGATTCTTTGATATATTTTTTCCTAAACCAAACACTACCTTAAATAGTCAATTTTTTCCTTAATATCAGGTCGATAAAATTCATAATTTAATCACTACTACATTTAATCCTCACCGCACCTCGCTTAGATAAGACATATATTGATGTGTATACATTTGGATTTAGAACTTTAGGAACTGGCCCCAATGAGATGTCAGCAGTTTATGCCCCAAAGTTTATCAGATGATTTAACATATAAGGTCTTCATTAGACATTTGATCAGGAGACAATTCTCGAATATAGTACACCATCACTAGCTATATATCACCACTACCATATTCATTGCTGGGGACATTGCACCTGCTTCTTCTGTTTTTTTTTCAAACTCCACTTCTATTTTATTCCCACTATTATGCCTAGCGTCTTCAAATTAATTAAGCTATAAATACTCAGACAATTTCACTCTATTATTCCCCAGTTCTACTACTACTTCAACTAAATGGGCATGCCAAGATCAAAAGCATGCATGTTGCTGCTGCTTCTGTCGCTAGTTATGTTTATGAAGCTTGTAGAGATGGCTGATGCTCTTGTTTATCCAAGCTTTTCGACGACAAAGCGAAGGAGCAACAACTACGGTATGCTGAAGGAGTTTGGGTACGATGAATCGAAGATCAAGTTGTATGGAAGACGATTCATGGAGGAAGGCTATGTAGCTCACAGAGTCTCTCCTGGTGGACCTGAACCTCAGCATCATGCAGCTCCACCTGCACTGCTCTAAAATACTAGCCATCTGTGTGCCTGGGGGGTGAGTGCACATGAGGCACGCGCACAGTTGTTATTATTGGACGGTGAGAAAGGGGTTTCGAACCTAAGATCTTATGTGATTACAATTTTGATCTTAATTGTGTGGTTAAGTTCTCATTAGTATATCTCCAATATGTATACATTATTCTTGTTATATTCCTAAGATCTTAGGATATTTTTCATTGCCATGAAATAAATTTAACCTCAAAGTTATCTATTGGCCATTTACTTATGTATTGACATGCATGTATCCGTTATACTTACAATTGGGTCAGAGTATGCACCTTCTTTTTTGTTGGGGGAGGCGGGGATGATGAGTACATCATAAGTCCTAGGGTACCCTTCTTAATTACAAGGCTGCAATTTCGGGAACTAGGTAATTGCATATCATATGCATCATCGTGCCTAATTTCATAGTAAAATGTCTCAATTCATCCAGAATATGAAATTCACTATCTTCTTAGCTACCAATTAAAAATTCATGGGGGCTTGCAAGGATGAAAGAGCTTAAATTTGACCATTAATGCAATCAGATATATTTTAGAGTCAATATTAGCATATTGCTACCCACTCATTACTACTTTTTTTACATATTTATAATTATTTACCGTTTTTCACTGCTTATTTCTGTATACTGCTTACTATAAATTCCAATATCATATAACTAATATTATCATCAATACATCATAATTCTAATATCTAATAGTAGCTAATTATATGTTTACCGCTTACCACTACTGCACTACATATCCATTATCACTTCTAATTATTTCATATGAGGCTGTTTTTATTGCATACTTCTTACTGCTTTCTAGTACTCTGTACTACCTGTTGCCATAAATTAGCGGGGAACGATTTATATGATGATATGATAATATCAGACACACCATGTACGACATATAGGACATGAATACGTAAGCCAATAACTGCCCCTGGTCCCAAAACCTAAAAAAAAAAAAGCACCCAAACAAAAATATATGCGTAGTGTCAACTCAAGGGACATCTTTGCGTTGACTAAGGCTAGATGCTCTCTGCTTGCAGAGAAAATGTTGCCATTGCATTGGTTGTTTGTTCCTTGACGAGTGTTGGAGGGGGGGCCCGGTGAGAACGTAAGGTAGCATAATGGACATGTATTTTTATTTTTATATATTTTTGACCTTTTTATCGTCCATTCAATTTGACTTAATTTACTCATGAGTTATAAGAATTCAAATATTCTTCATTTGTAATACTCAAACATAATATCTTCTCCAAAAAAATAAGTTTAAAATTACTTGACTCACCTTTTATTAATTACTATATTCATTATTTGATATCTACAGTGAATGATGAGAACTAATAATTATGGACTTGTTTTTTCATGGACCAATTGCAATTTACGAACCTCAATTCACTGCAACCCACTTTAACCTACTTCAACCCACTTGAAAAAAAAAATACAAACTTCAACCCACCTCAACCTACTTCAACCTACTTCAATCAATTTCAACTCACCCCTTTCATAATTTCAATAATTTGTAAAGTATCATCTGATGTTTAATCATTCTTGTACCAAAAAGTTCACTATACTACTTTTTCTGTAAATTATCGGACTTTCAAATTGTTTTATTTTTGTATTTCCTATTTTCCTATTTTTTTATTTTTAAAATTTTTAATTTTTAATTTTTAATATTTAATTTTTTTATTTTTTATTTTTTATGTTTTATTTTTAAATTTTATTTTTAATTTGTTGTTTTATTTTTTATTTTTAAATTTTTAATTTTATTTTTAATTTTTTTTATTTAATTTTTTTAAAAATTTTAAATTTTTTTATTTTTTATATTTCAATTTTTTATTTTTTTGTTTTTTTATTTTTGTATTTTGTTAATTTTTTGTATTTGTTTATTAATTTTTTATCTTTTTAGTTTTATTCCAAACAAAAGCTACAGAAAATTCCAAAAAAATAAAAAATACTTAAAAAATAAAAAAATAAAAAAGAAATAAAAAAAATAGAAACAAAAATAATAATAATAAAAAATAAAAACTAAAAATATAAAAATATAAAAAATATAAAAAATGAAAAATACTAAATAAAAAATAAAAAAATAAATAAGGAATAGAAATAAAAAATAAAAAATAAACAAATAAACAAATAAAAAAATAAACAAATAATAAGAAATAAAAATAAACAAATAAAGAAATAAATAAATAAAGAAATAAAAATAAAAAATAAAAAATAATAAACAAAAATTCCACAAAATTTTGATAACTTCATAAATTATCACACATTAATTACATTCTCATTATTTTAACACACTAATTAAACTCGACATGAAATGGGTTAGGTTTAGGTTGAAATTCTCGACATGAAAAAGTACTTATTTAACTCGTTTAATTAAATGAGTTAAATAAGTCAACTCATTTTTTCATTTGTTATTTATCCATTTAATTTTTATTAGATAATTAAGAATATAAAAAAAATTTAAAAAATTGTGAATTATGACGAATCAAGGGAATTTTTAAGAGTAATTATTTAATGTAATATGCAAACTTAATTTTTAACACTGTAATTACATATTAGTTGAAAATGTTAAATGCGTAAATAGTTAATTAAGCGACTGAACTTGACCTATTTATCTTAAACGGGTTAAGCGGGTCAACCCGTTTAAAAATTAAATGGGTACAGGTTAAGATTTTTCAACCTGTTTAATAAATAGGTTAGATTCAGGTCGATGAATTCTCAATCCGTTTAAGTTCGATACAAACACGAACCCGACCCAACACGACCTATTAGCCAACTCTAATTTTTCCCTTCCTTTGTGATAGCTATATTACAAGTTTTGAATAAAAATCCAATTTATCATCTCTAAATCTTAGCCTAATTAATTGTACAATAATTCTTGTAAACTCCATGCAACATAATTATAACAAAATTCATTAAAGTTTACAATTTAATCGAAATTAAAGTTTAATAAATCTATACAATATAAGTCTTGCAATACACAAATTATACAAAATAAGTCCATATAATCTACAGTTTTTTAAATTTAATGTACCAATATAACATTAGTATTATGCTTAAAAATAAAAGACTCACATTTTATTTTAAGTTAATATACGAAGACAGGGATGACGATTTTTCTCCAACTTGAGACAGTGAAACAAGAATGGAGACATAGATATTTCTTTGAGTAGGAAAGTGGGGACGAAGACGTAGTAAATTTTTCACCCCGTTCCCATCCCCATCCTCGCTCAGAAATTTATTTTTATCCCCATTTCTATCCTCATCTCCGTTAGAAATGTGAATTATTTCCCAGTGCGGTACGGGACCCTAATGAAAACGGAAAATTTTCGTCCCATTATTATACCCAGGAGTTAAACTAGGCAATTTCTTATGTGTTTTCGGAAGCACATACTTTCATTGTTCACATATATGTATTTTTTATGCGTGTATTTATCATATATTAATTTTTTAATATATATTTAATGATGTGATGTGTGAAAATATATATTCATATGAGTATGATGTACATGTTGGTTAAACTGGACCGTAATCGCTTGTCGGCGCGTGGCAAAATAAATACGGTGTGTGGGTGCGCAGTTGTAAGGAGAGAGAAAGAGACAGGTACGGATCGACCGCCTCTTCTGTTCTATTTTGTTACTTGTGTTAGGTACTCTAAAGTTAATTTTCATTTTCTGGAGGGCCTACTTTGCAAAATTCCCAAACTTTCGAAACCCTAGCTCGTCTTTTCTCTCTCCTCTTTCATCTTTCTCTCTCCTCCGGGCGCGCCCCCGACCGAAAAATCCTTCCCTCTTACGCTGCAAAAACCCTATCTTTCTCTAAATCCTGAGGAGCAAATCGTGACAGATTGCAACAGAATTGAGGTTTGATTGTCTCTTTCAAGTTCTGGTTTTGATTTTTGTATATTCAATTTGTCACGAGAAAGATCTCGCCTTTTTTTGTCCATTTTCGTGAATTTCGTCGCATTTGTTCCTTTGATGCTGGTGCTAATTTAGGGATTCGTCAGATCTGTTCGGGTATTTGCTTTGGGGGTTTTAGCGATCGAGAAATTCGGTCTAAAACCCTAGCTTTGGGGCCGAATTGAGTCTTCCTGAGGTGGTAGAGGAATCTAGGGTTTTGGGAGAAAATCGTTTTTTCTACGGTTTTGGGTGAAGATAAGAAAGAAACCCTACATGTATGGCTTCGGGGATATCTGCAGCTGAGGAGGAACTCATAGGGAGAGAGAGGCATCGATGGAGTGAGAACAGGAAGGTTTATACCCGCAAAATTCACAAGCTTAACAAGAACAAGAACAACAACAATACCAGCAACAACACTAGCCCCACCACCACCCACGCTAACAACACCACCACCAATAACTCCGACACCACCAACAACAGCAAGAACAACAAACACCACCACCCAAATTTGTCCACTGCTGCTCCCTCTGTTTCTGCAACTGCCACTGCAGACAACCAAACAAATGAGAACAGTAGCAAAAATAACAGCGGCAGCAGCAACAATGAGAACAAGACCAATGATCATATTGCCAATGGCAGTACTGCCCAAGAGAGTGAGAACGAGAACGAAAAGGAGGTTGCCCAGCAAAAATCCTCCTCCTCACCAGCTGCAGTGCCTGTAGTAGAGGCCAATTCCTCACAACCTCAGCTGATCTCGACTCGTTTAGAGACGTGTTCTGAGGATTCCTCAATTCTAAATAGGATTGAACCCCCGGTTCCTAATGGGCATGATGCAAATTTGGTAAATAGGTTGGGCAAACCATTAGTAACCCGGGTAGACGATAGGGTGAATATCAGTGTCTCAGCTGCTAGTTCGAAAGAGGGGTTTAGAGAATTGAAGAGGAAGTTAGTGGATGAGCTTAGTCAAGTTAGGAAGATGGCCAAAAGGCTTGAAGATAAGGAGATTCATATTAGTGGGTTTTCTAGTAGTGGGATTGATGTTGGTGTTGTCAGGGTAGACACGGTTACTGCAGCCCCTGCTGTAAGAAGTTCTCAATTTCCTGCTAATGGTGCGGTAGAAAAAGGGGTCGGTGGGGGTGGAAGAATCAACACTGATGCAGGTTCCAATGGCTCAAGGTTCAAGCAACTTTCAGTTTCCATGATTGAGAGTAACCATGGAATAGGTGAAGTTATGGAGAAAGAAAAGAGGACTCCTAAAGCAAATCAGTATTATCGAAATTCAGAGTTTCTTCTTGGTAAAGATAGGCTGCCTCCTGCTGAGAGCAATAAAAAATCAAAATCCAGTAGCAAAAAGCATCGGAGTAGAGAAATTGATTATGGTTTTGGAATTGATAAGCAACTATATAAGAAGTGCAGCAATTTACTTCAGAAGTTAATGAGGCACAAGCTTGGTTGGGTATTCAATGAACCTGTGGATGTGAAGAAACTGGGCCTTCATGATTATTTTGATATCATAAAGCATCCAATGGACTTGGGTACGGTAAAAACGAGGTTGACCAAGAATTGGTATAAGACTCCTAGAGAGTTTGCTGAGGATGTGAGACTTACTTTTCATAATGCCATGACGTATAACCCCGAGGGTCAGGATGTTCATTTCATGGCTAAAGAATTATTAGGGATATTTGAAGAGAGGTGGCCAGCTATAGAGACTGAATATGATCGTAAGTTGAGGTATGAAGTGATCCGTGATTTGGGGGTGCCCACTCCAACTTCAAGGAAAAGTTCTGCCCTGGCCCATGTCCATGCACCTTTGCCTCTGTTGCCACCACCTCTTCTTCATCCTCCACCTCCCTTTCAAGAGGTAAGGCATTTGGGGAGATCGCAATCAATGCCTGTTCCACCAGAGTCACGGTCAATTCCAGCCTATGTAGTGGGAAGGACGCCAGCTCCAAAGAAGCCTAAAGCTAGAGATCCCCACAAAAGGGACATGACATTTGAGGAGAAGCAAAGGCTCAGCACTAATCTTCAGAGCTTGCCTGCCGAGAGGCTTGATGCTATTGTCCAGATTATTAAGAAGAGGAACACAGCTCTTTCACAGCATGATGATGAGATTGAAGTGGATATAGATAGTGTTGACACTGAGACGCTTTGGGAGCTGGATAGGTTTGTGAGCAACTACAAGAAGAATCTGAGCAAGCACAAGAGGAAAGCCGAACTTGCCCAGGCTAGAGCACTAGCCGCTCAGTCTGCTCAAGAAACAGTGAGCCTTTTTTTATTATTCTTACACATCCAACTCGAAGAAGTCTTCTTCATTCAGGTTTCTGTGATCTAGTTTGACAATATGTTCAACTTTTGCAGCTTACAGTACCTGTAAATATTGAAGCAGCTAAAGAAACTAGAGATGGTAAATCTTTGGAAAATGAGTTTGAAAATTTTCTTACTTCTCAAAATGAGTATAATGTGTTAATTAATTGGTGTGTATTGATTGTGCTATGCTAGGTGAAGTAAATGTTGCTACTTCCCCTCATGTTCAGCAAGAGAGGCATAGTGATAATGCCAGTGGTTCAAGTAGTTCAAGCAGTTCTAGCAGTGATTCTGGATCCTCCTCAAGCGGTAAATAATTGGTGTAATCAACTATTGGCTGAGTACCCCTCCCCCCCCAAAAAAAACGTTCAATCTGACTCTGATTATTCTAATGCAGATTCTGATAGCGATAGCTCTAGCTCTTCTGGATCAGATGGGGGACAATAACGCATACCAAATTGCATTCATTGAGGTGAGAAATGACTTTCTCTGTTCATTAAAGACTGTCAATGTGCTATACGTCGGCTTTACCCTAGTTGTTTGGTGTGTAAGACTTGATTTGGCGCTCTTTTGTTCTCAATATTTAATTTTTATGTGTGTTATTGTAAGATAAATTTGAACTCGAATATCATCTCATATCACCATGGCTAAGATATGCATGGAATTTTCGGTAACATATACTGTGTTACGAAGAATACAAAAAAGCCATGAGTCAATTTTTACACGTGTATGTGTCATAACAATATTTTAATACACATATAATTACATTGCTTGTGGGGGTGAATAATCCCAGGAATCTGATACATGAATTGGGGATTTGTTCCCCTATTCACTTCAAGGTTCTGAAGAAGAGAGGGCCTGGGTTACCTTTTTTTTCCCCCCTTTCTGTTTATCCCTCAGTCACATGGATTCCTTCATTTCCTTGGGGCTTCACTGTTCTATAGTTTTCCTCAGTTGTGCCTAGTATGATGCTTTCACTTGGATTTACACGTATTTAATTCCCTGACAAGCCTGGCCCATCTGCCCCTTTTTGGGGGGGGGGGGGGGAGGAGTGTTATTGTGACATTCAAAAGCAAGTTTTGGTCGCTTGGTGTCGTTTTTTGGAACTGGGAATGGCAACATATGACTTAGGTACATCAGCACTTCTTGATCTATTTTGTGTTCTTTTTTATTATTTTTGTTAATCAAATCTATTATAAGTCCATTTTAAGCCTCTTTTTTGTTTTTTGGGGGGGGGGTTCATTAAATCCGTTAGATTCATCAGTGCACCCTGGTCTAGGTCATAGTGATTTATATAACAGATGATATGCCGATATGGGATGTGGTATTGTACGCAGTTGGAAGTAACTTTCTGGAGTCTCTTGAAATGTGAATCCTGGGTGTATCAAAATGAACAAGTCCCAATTTGTCAGCAAATATTGTCCTGCTGTATTTCCAAAGAAAAGGCTCCGTATTTCCAAAATGAAACCGATTATTGGTCTCGTGCTTTTGCAGCTCATTCTTGCAATTCAATTATTTCAATATAATACTCTTGTGATAGTTCATTCTTAGTGATGTTATCAAGATGTGGTTGTTTTGCCTCAATTCTGACACGAGACGTGTCATGGCAGCTTCAGGTAGCTTTGGATGCAAGTGGGTAGCCACTGCCGGAGCCAACAGATGCTGGATTTGCTGTATATTTCGTGGATGAAGATCCCTCTGCTGCTATTACGGCAGTATCATACTGTGCAGCTTGGCATCCTAAAAGATATGTTTGATAACGTTTGCATTCGTGGTGAAGTAGCACATGTACATTTTTCTTAGATGTTGCTCACATTTGTGTTGGTTTATATGTTAGGCGACAATTATGGCAGTTGGAGGCGCTTGATATCATTGGCGTGTATATTAGGTAGTAGATGCTGTAGCTAGGGTAGGTAGAAAGGCTTGCGTTGCTATGTCTCAATTAGCTTAGCTTTGTACATTTTCTTTGTTGTATGAAGATAGATGGAACCCCGTAACTTAAAGATTGAAATTTTGCAGGAATTTGAACAGTTTAACTCCTAAAATTTCAACAATATGCGAGGAGCATGGACAAGTATTACACCTAAATTGTCTACTATCAAGTATCAACTAGAAATTTCTGCTGCCTTCCATGCTCACAGTATGTGGAGCTGCCTTATCCAATCAGGATTGACTTGGAAGTCAAAAAATGGTGCTGGGAAAGGGGAAAAAGTCTACTAGCATAAAACAATGCTGATTTCTGTTTATAATTCTTATTAAAATTTTAATCTCGCCGAAACAAAAATCGGCAGCACTGGCTAACACTTCAATCTCGTCTAACAAAGAAAGGGGCAGCGCCGAAGGCAGTTTCTAAAGTAATACAACGCTGGAATAGACAAAACTTGAATGGTTTTTCTAATGATTTCGAAAGGGGTTTGCATCCTAGATAACCTAGTTCTTGTTGGCAAAGTTTATTCCCTTCTCAATGGATGCTTTGAGTTCAGACTTCATGGCTTCCAACCCTTGTTTCTCAAAGTCGGACAGAGGACCTAATCCAAAGATTTCTTCGACCCCATTCTTTCCTAGTTTCACCTGCAGTCATCACGCATGCCAGTCAAAACCATTAAACAGCACAGCAAATTACTTGTTCCGTAAGAAACATAGAACCAACATAGCTGCAATGTCTCTCTTCCAGAATCAATACTCAATAGAATATTAGAGATAATGGCAATTAGCCACCAGTTTGGGGGTGCACACGCATGAGTTGAGATAATTGGAGAACACACCCAGCTCAAATTGGTATCAAAATATTCATGAAGAATTCTTTTCTCAACAAGCAAGAGAAATGTTCTGCATGAGCAATTTGACATCAAAGTTGAAGACTCCGCTTTAATAGCCTTTTTCAATGTGTCCATTAAACATCCATCAAAGATACGGATTTTTCTTTTAAATGCCACATTTAGTTGGCGCATGAGTTAAAGTAAATTAGTTCTGGTATATAGAATACCTGCAAAAATATCATTTTAGGACCAGCCGACCAGGAAAGAATCTAATCCTCAGGACCGCCAACCAATAACACAACCATCCAGTCTCATCAATGCCAAATTGCCAACACGACCACAAAACAGAGAGGAAAAAGCGCACACACAACTACCCTATAATAATATTAGTAGTAGTAATAACAACAATCAGATTCCCGTAAGGTAGACGTCAGAAAGCAGCCTTTAATTGCTGCACCATTACCATAAGCAAATAGCATCCCCCAAGGATAGAAGTCTTCAGACACAAATCCCACCGCAAAAAGTAGGAACTATTTAGGTTAGAAGTCTTCAGACAGAAATCCCACCACAAAAAGTAGGAACTATTTAGGTTTATCCAAATAGCGCAGACACAGACCATCACCTAACCAGTAGTTGAGTCCAAACCGGCGCATCGAATAGGCAAACCTGACCGTAACTCACAGCACGATTCCCCTTGGCACAAACTAAAGACCTATTGCCACCAAAAATACAGCAAGTACTGGAGCAATGTACAAAATATGAACCACCAGTACTAGTTTGCATGTAATTTACTCATGGAAAAGACAAAAAGATAAGCATGTTCCTTCAGCTGGTCTCTTTGGTTTAGAATCCTAATCCCTAAAGGCATACAACGAGACAAAGAAAGCAACATCTTTCAGACAGCAATCCCACTGCATAAAGCAGATGTTCAGCTTATCCAAAACCACTTAAGAATAGCAAAATGGTGTACCAGGTAGCAAAGGCCATTTGTTACTCAATAAATTAAGTTGTAAGAAGATAAAATTCAGAGTATATCACAGAATCAAAGTCTCATAAAGGATCCATCAGAACTATGACAGCATGACGCAAATCAGTGATCATTACCTTAGAAGCAAAGAATGGCAATTCAGTGACATTTGATTCAACATAAGAGCACTCTATAACATCTGGAACACCATTTAGACCTTTCAAGCAAGCATCAGCAAATATGGCCCCAGCGTATCTGCAAAGGAGATCAAGAGCTTAAGCAAATTATATAGAAAAGCCCCAAAATTCTTTTGTTGGTTAGAGTGCTGGGAGTGTCATAGTCAAGATTCCAATACTCTCGCTTCTCTCTTTGATGAAAGTTCAGAGTGCATAGTCTCCTATTGTTTTCTTACTCATTCTCGAAAACTGTGTCTTGACACACTAGAGTCATTACATTTCTCTATTGATCTAAAGCATACGGTATGATTTATGTTTTGAATTATTGTCACATACTCCCCATCACATTTAAGTCGATCTTATTTGTAACTCACTGTTCTTACAATTATTATTTAGCCCCCCTCACCTTAAAAACTATTATTATTTGGCCTCCAAAAGTACCAATGTAGGGGGGTTGAATAATAATGAATTTCCTGTATATGATAACAATTTATAAGGTGAGAATTTCAAACCGTGTAACAAATAAGATTTACCTAAATGTGGAGGGGGGTATATGATACGTTGATGATAATTCGTTATGTTTTATATTGGTATGGTATCCTATAACCAACAGACCGATCACCTCACTCGTAACACAAATGCAAAATCACAATGTCAGCACTTACGCCATAGACAATGTTGCAGAACCCTTGCCAGCCTTTGCTTCAACCACCTCAGTTCCACCATCTTGTGTCCTCTTTGTGAGAGCCTTAAGGTCTTCTTCAGACAAATTGGCTGCTGGGGACGCCTGAACAGGAAGATGTTTAAGTCAAGTCAGCCTTACAAACAGCAACACAATGCCACCCCATTAACATCTCCCCTTGTCCTTCGGGAATATTTTGGGGGGCAAGCGGAAATAAACAAAAAAGAAAACACTCAAGGTCCAGAAAATACTTGGGAAAATAATGGAAGGATAGTGATGCCAGCATGTCCACCAACAACAGGTACATTAACATCTGCAAATAAAAATAGGCAAAAGCAGCAAATTGGTTAACATGACAGCACCAACTAATTGTCCGACTGTTTATTCATCGTTAAATCCCATCATGAGCACTAATACAATAAAATGAAAACTTAGCCTCCAGCAAATCATAGTATAATAGCATACCTTCCACTGGAAGCCCTGTCTTCCCAGCGTAGAAGGTCTTAGCCCTGACAACATCCAATGTAGTCACACCAAACAACCTCTTGGGATCATATGTTCCAGCTTTCTTGAAAACCTCAGCAGCAATTGGCACTGTTGAGTTAACAGGGTTGCTAATCATGTTGACAAGGGCCTGATAAGAGTGCATCCCATGTTAGTTATAAGTTGGATAGTCTGATATGCAAATTGACATGGACGTGCAGAAACGGAACAAATAAACTAGTTTGAAAAAATTCATTCCAACTCACGTTAGGACAGTACTTGGCAATCGCAGAGGTAAGAGTCTTGACAATTCCAGCATTGATGTTGAAGAGATCATCTCGGGTCATACCAGGTTTCCTTGGCACACCAGCAGGAATGATAACAACATCTGATCCCTCTAGTGCCTTTCCCAATTCCTTCTCCTCTGCATACCCAACAACCTACAGAACGGATAAGACTTCAGACAACACGTCTTATCCTCACGCAAATCAAATGTAGAGTAGAGAATAATTGGAAAAGGGAGGGGGGGGGCAGTAGAGGCTATTAGACAAATTGACATAAAGTACAATTTGTGATATCCCTTCTATTTGGAGTAGGCAGTTAAAGATACAACAGCTACCTAAAGGGCTAAAACATGTTACAGACTGACTAGGACCAAAGCAACCAAAAATGATACGGGGTTCTTGATTTACCAAAGCACATGGAGGTCTTTGGTAAAATAACTCGTTCAATTATCTTTCTGGTGAAAAAAGTTAATTCTCAAGCAGCTCAAGCCACTAGCGTTCAAGCAGTTCAAGCCACTAGCGTTCAAGCAGTTCAAGCCACTAGCTTTCTGAGATAAGCTTTTTGGTATTAGCTTCTTCTCTCATGTCGTTTTTTAGAAACACCTAATTTACCAAGCACCTTTTTTTCCCCCCAGAAACAGTTAATGCAAACAAGCGGCTAATAGCAAACAACCAATGCAAACATCTAATGGCCAATTACACGCACAATGAATAACCATATTGAAAGACCACCACAAAAGCGAAATCCTGAAATGCAATCCACCCAATATCACCCAACTATCCCTATTGGGAGAACTTATGGCGTCAAGCCTCAGTGTTCGGAATGAAAATTTAGCATATTTAGGGCTTACTAGCAACATCCCTGTTAAATCAACGCACGCAACGAATCTACTCCTCCTAGCTCAAGTGTTCCCCTTTAACGGAGCTAACAGCTTCTATGTAGTAATCGTACAAAAAGATCCGCTTGTTACCCAATAATGTAATCCCGTTAAATGCCCTAAGCCAAATCCTAAACACAAGTTCGTGAATCTACAACTACAATTGCAACAATTTCCCAAATGTAGCAAAAACCCAGATCAAATTAGCCAAAATCTACAAAAGAGGAAGCTCAAAGGGGGGAAAAAATAGAGAGAGAAATAAAACCTTAGCTCGGGTGTTGATGTGGCTAACATCGGCAGCGACACCAGGGGTTCCGGCGATATCATAAAGGGCAAGATCGGAGACAAGAGAGTTGAGCTTCATCAACATGGCAAGGGGTTGTCCGATACCACCGGCGGCACCGAGAATTGCTACCTTACGCTCCGGCGTTGAGGCGGAGGAATACGACCGGGTCGATGAAGGTGCCGATGCACATCTCTTCACGGCTGATTGCACAGATCTCAGCATCTTCAACCTCATCTTCAACCGCGGATCAACAAGAAAGAGAGAGCGAGAGAGAGAGACAGAGAGAGAGAGATGCGAAAATGAGAAAATGCGTGACGATGGTGAAGCAGAAGCAAGGCCTGAGTATATTTATTATTTGATTGGAGTAAGCGATGTTCAAGGGCCTATTTTGATTTATTTTTATTTGTTTTTTGAGAAGAACTTTTAGTTTTTCGTTAGCTAATTAAAGGACTTCATTTCATTTCAATCCTCATGTTTGAGAATACTAAGATTGTATCTTACGATGTACCATGTGAGCTAAATAATTTTTTAATATATTATTAAGAGAATAAATTTTTTATAAAAAAGACAAATATTAAATTGATGAATTATATTATTTTGTCAATGCAAAAGTAAGACTTTTTTTTAGTTTTTTTCCCAACTAATAACATACTTTTTATTCTTAATTAATATCTAACTCACATTTTTTGTTGAATTTGCATTACTAAATCATATATAATTTAATTTTATTATTAAATAATAGGAAAATATGTGAGGAGTTACTTCATTGAATAGAATTAATATTGTATTAAATTTACATACATCCTACATAGCCTTTTTCTTTTATTTTAAATCTCATATAACATCCTATGTTGCATTTAAGTATCTCACATCAAAGTCTATATCATACTCCTAAGAATACATACTCCCACAAGTCACGTCAGCGTCACATATTAAAAGTTGACTATATCACAAATACACGCTAGAAAAATATATATATATATATGTGGCAAGTGGGAGTACACACTTTCATGTGTACAATATACATTACCATCTCACATGACTATTCACTCCTATGTGAGATCCTACATTGCAAACTTACGTGTCGCTCATATATGAGTTCAATCCAACTTTTAATGTAGATATATAATGTTGCTCTCATCTATCAACCATTAAAATAAGTGGTAAGTTACACGAAATAGTGAGGAACTAACGGTTATAATAAAACTCATAGAAATGCTAAGGAGTTTATTTAATTCCTAAATTAGCCTTTACAAAGTTGCAAACTGTTTGCTAGGGTGATCTTGAGACTTCTTAAGGTTGACCTCGGGTTTGCCTTCAACACTTTCCCTTTGCCCCTTAACGAATCTTCACTAACAATATTTGCATAGTAATCTCTGGGCATCTACATAGCCTCCAATTTGGAAGGTTTCTCATTCCCATCTATCCATATACTCTTGGTTAGTGATAAATGTAATGGGGGTAATCACCATAGTAATAATATTATATGGGAAAAATAAGAAACTATACCAATTTCCTCATCAGGAAACAGTCTGACTTCTCTTTCACAATCCCTTTCTTGGATACTTATTTGCAATGTAAAGATTTCATTTAGAGCATCTGGGTCTTTTAGTCCACAATTGTTTTATGTCTAATTGCAACTCATCCATCCTACTTTCACTTTTATGTGTTCCCTCTCTTTCATTCATTCTTATGTGCTCACCCTCTTTCTCATTTACTAAGTGAATTTCATTAAGTTGCAAATGAGTAAAAGGGGAAATGTTGTGTTGTTTCTAATCACCTCTATCAAACTCCAAGTTTTGTGGTGCTTCTCTGTTTTAGGTCACCTATAAATTCCCACTACACACCATGTCGTTATTTGTTATCTCATCCATAAAATGATTCAGTCATAGGAGAGAATATTCACATCCAACCAAAAGCCCATCCCACCAAAGGAGCCCTTCATTCTAATACAAATACGGTTGTTAAAAGCACATCAATTGCAAATTATCTTGAGGTCCTGACCTACTAGCATGGTTCCCATAAGAAAAACAATATAGGACGCTTATTCCAACAATAATTCTGAAAGGACTCACCTATTTTGGCATTGTCAAAGTCTTTGATAATTCCAACCAAAAACTTTCATGACAATAAGTAGACCTAACTAATCAGAGAACCTGCCTTTGTAATAGTTGAATTCCGCATTATTGTGGAAGTCACTAACACATTGAAGGTTAGGTGCTCAACCCCCGAGTAGAAAGGAGGTTGAACCCCTAAAATTTGAGGTGTGTCTTCTTGGGTCGAAGAGATTCAGGTTTACCTTGATTTCTTCCCGTGCTTTATTTGTGTGGTTGTTTGTAACCTCTAACTCTACCACGAGTGGGGTTATATTGATGTTGTAGTGCCATACTTTTAGAATCCTTCCCCTTTATCATGAACATGCCATACCAATATATGAAAGAGTAGGGTTGTATCTCGCTTGAAATTTGTCACTCCTAATTAGTGACATCATCTGTGTAAACTCTTAGAGCATTCTCTGTTTGAGACTTTTCTCTTCACTTTCTCATAATGTAGGGCTCATATGTTTATTTTCTCATCCCTTAACCGCACAACATGGAAGTTCTCCTGCTTAACTCAACTATCACATCATCTGGGCTCATGTCCCATTTCACCACAACCATAGCACAAATTAGACAACCTTTCATTATACTTGATGCCAATGCATTTCTCTGGATTATGTTTTTCCTTGAGTCAAAAGCCCTGTCTAAGAGGAAGGTTAGTGTTTATACCAATTTTTATGCGAACATATGTATCATCATCTTCCTTAATGTCTACTTTTATAAAGCACCCTGTCATTTCAAACAATTTTTCCAGCGCTTTTCCTATTATGCACTGTGGAGGCTAACTAGAAACCCTAATTCAAAACGTTGAATGTTAGCATTATACATCACTCTCCACTTCTTTGGAGTGAGATGGTGACCATCATTGTCCATAAATTTTTTTTCCAAACTCTTCTTGTGTCTTCCACTACTAAGAGTTTGAAGAGGAAAAAAACAATTCTCTTTTAGATTTGAAATGACCAAACTTCTTTTGGATGTTTCATGCTCTCGTTATCACAATTCTGCCCTAATATTATTAGTCGACCTATCCGATTTCATCTTCTCTATGAGCCATAATTCACTAAGAGATCTTTGAATATCCTTATCAACTTTAAGTTCCAGCTCTTCATTACTATTCTCTCGTAAGTGTTGGGTTAGAATAACCAATATCAACGCCATCTTCTCTAACTGTCTTCACATTTTACCGTATCAATTTAAGACGTTGACAAGTAGAGATTTAAGCAAATCACTGTATAATCACAAATTTCAAAGATTGAATTTTTATAGATTCAATTGATTTGAATGGGTACAATCTCTATGAATACAAATCATCTGATTCTTTCTTTTTGAATGATGGATTTTTCCACCTTAAATAAACAGGGGTAGGGACCTACTTATAGGAAATTCTCCCCCTTGAAAGTCAAAACAGACCCTGACTTGGGTTTTGAGCTTCGACCTAGAGTTTGGACATTTCAATCAGGCTTTATCCTAGACTACTTTGACTTTTGTTTATTTGACTTTGACTTTGACTTTGACTTGGGAGTCTCCCGGGCTTGAATCGAGTATTGACTTGGAAGTTGCCTCGAACTTTGACCGAACGTTGACTTGAGAGTAATTTTTTGACGTTTGACTTGTGAGTCGATGTAGGTTTTGACCTTTGATTTTAACTTTGACTTTAATTTTGATTTTGATTGTAACACCCCAAATTAAACATGTTTCACTGCTTGTATTTTTTTTAATAAAACCCTTAATTATAATATAGACAACCCAATGATATGGACATTACCGCCATCCAAAAGGACAAGGCTTGAAATATGAATGCTATAAATAACACAGTTAAGCATAGCTTCAATCATACACATACACCCCTGATCAACCAATATATAATTAAGTGTTAACCAATATAAGGTTTATAAACCATAGTAAGATAATTCACCATGTAATCTACATCCTCATACACCGAAGAATTCAAAATACAGCTTTAAAGTATGCATATACTATATCACCGCTGATTTATATAGATTTTCTTGCTCAACTTATTCTCTTCCGCTGCTTTGCTAGCATGAGGGCAATTCTCTGAGCATTTGCCTAAAACAACACATGAAAAGCATTTTGAACTGTGAGCCGAAAAGCATTTGCCTAAAACAAAACATGCATTCCTGAATTGTTAAATGATCATTGAAATACTGATTGAGTCCGCTTTGCAATTCATTTTAAGTTAAAACAGTGAATGAGATGCTTGTAAAATTGCATTGCTAGTTATTATCTGAAAGTGAACCCCTTCATACTGTTACGATCTATGGATAGGTGTAGACCTGCCAAGCCGATCGGAGACCTGACCTGAAGTAGCGCGGGTAACTGAAGGGCGAATGCCCTATATATGATAACAGACGGGGTCACTCATTAACTGATAAATCACTGTGTAAACTGATTTATTGATGTACTTATCAAAACATGATAACGTTGATAAATTCACTCTGATTTCTAAAGATACAGGCAATGGATGTACCTGAAGTCTTTAAAATGATATTTCACTTGATAATACTTATGAACAATGGAAACGATAGACTAGGCCGCATGTTTGTTTAAGAAATATAATTATAGATAAATATAGTTAATAAACCATGTTCACTAACATAATTCATAACTTTAGAGGAAATTGATTAATTAAAAGGCTTCTACAATTCCAATGATTCAATATAAGGCAAGTTAAACCAAGATGATCTAAAAAATAAATCAGTTAGGGTTATTGAACTTGAAAGACAACAAATTGAAACAAAATAGATCACATTGGAATGATTGAGCTGATAATAAAAAGATTTCAATTGAAATAAATGAGATGAGTTCTGATGTTTCTGAAATGGATAATGAAAAGTGTGATGATTCTAAAATGGATAATAGAATGGTTAATGCCTCTGAAATGGATAAAGAAGGTTCAATGCCATGAGGGGTGTTGTGAGGTTCATAAAGCTCAAATAACACCCTAACTTGGTCCAAAGGACACTGATTTTGAGTTATTACTCTGCTCACTTCCCAAATTTCATTTCCATACTTATTTAACTGAGTTTTCAACCCAAGTAAGCTTCTGCACATAATCAAACTTGTTGAACTCACTACACTTTGTAATTTCCTTACTATACCCATAATTATATAGAAACTTCTGATAATATTTTCAAATGTCATGATTTCTGTATTCACTCATATTACTGTTTGATGGTCTGCATTGGAAAATCCATATCTTTCACTCCCGACCTCCAACTAAGATGTAAAACCCCAATATGAAAATCTCATAATGTCCACTAAAAATTTTATTTAGGACACAAAACATGATTCACATAGTAAGGTCCCTAAAATTAGGGTAGAGAACAAACGTGCACAATTTCAATTCAATCTGCGCAGTCGTAGGAAAACGACCATTCCTGTTTCCACAGAACTCGAATTAAGGTGATTCAAAAGGCATTTGAAAGATAACTCATTGATCTATCCACACACCAAAAATCACAATTTTTCAATTACCCAATCAATACCAGTTTTTCCGTAAATTCTACTGTTCAAAACTGCTCCTAGTTTCGATGTATTCTGCGTAGTTTTCAGTAAAGTGGTCATAACTTTGTCTACGAAACTCGAAATTAAGTCATTATAAAACCCATTGAAATTTAACTCATTGAGATATCAACTCACCAAAAATCATAATTTTTTGTTGTGCCAAGCATTACCAGTTTTTTTCCAAACAGACCCCTGTTTCAGGTCTGTTTCCCAACTCTAACTCACATATTGTCAATCTTTTCTTCACATAAATGCCGACTAAAATCAGTCTTTAACTCATATAAATCAATATAAACATCTTGACATTCATTACCAATACCAAAGATCATAAAACCTCATTTAAAACAATCAAAATCCTTCATCACAACCTAAACTTGCATGATCATGAGCAAGTTCAATCATTACTCACTTTCAAGTATAATCAACAACCAAAATATCAAAATAACACTTGTTTCCATATAAATAACATGATCAAAAATCAAAACCAAGAATCAAAACCCAAATCACAAATAAAAACAACAAGATAGGGTGAGGTATTACTCACTTGATGCTTGAAAAAGAGAAGTGTGGGTGATGCTTGAAGGGTAGGGGAAGTGGCTGGTGGCTGGAGGGGTGTTGGGGTGGCTGAATGGTGGTGTTTTCCAGTAGAAAAGGTGATGGATATCCCTCCACCCCCTTTGTTTTAAAATGAATCAAATCAATTAGGTAAGGTTATTATGCTGGTTTAAGGGTGAATAATTCATCCAAGTTTTGTATAAGCTTCAAAATTGCAGGGCAAGGGTTCGAATCCAGCACTGACCCACTTTTGTAGGCAAAATTCAACATGCATCCTCAAGGTTTAATTATGATATTTTTACATGGATTTGAAGTTCAAGATGTTAGCTTTCCAACAAATCAATTTGCATCCAATTTGGACTTCATTTGGTCATTCAAATCATCAGTTAAACCCAAGGTGTCAAAACTGCCCAGCAAGACATGAAGAAGCACGGTTTTGTGTAAGCAATAACTTAAGCTATATGAAGGCTTAAGTTGTGTAATTATACATTTTTGGCATCCTCAGGAAGTGTACTATCAATTCCAAGCATTGATTTCCAATCATGCCCACAATAGGGTGAAGAAACAAGGTGTTTTCCAAAACCGGTCAGATTGCACCCTAATCTATGCGGTAAAATGTTTAAGCCTAATTACCATACTTAAACATGTCCAAACCTTGATTTATTTGGGGGGTGGGGTTTAGAAACATCCTAAAAATATCGCCCCATGTTTAAAATCCAAATCATGGACATTTTTGCTATGCTGAATTAATGCACTTAAAACCGGCCAGAATCGGTTTGTTGAACCCGGTTCAATATAAACCGGTTTTCTCAAAGCTCCAGCCGGCCATCTCTCTTCCAAAGCTGATAGGCACGTCCCCCAAGGCCTTGGCACACACCCTAAGGTGTCTTGAATTGGTTGCAACCTAGAGAAGAGCAACCAATGGGAGCTAGACAAAGCAAGGATGTGGTGCTTTCCTCTTATTGGCCAGCCGCAAAGTAACCATGCAAAAGACGGCTGAAGCACATGGCATTCTAGCTATTTTCTGGTTGTATTAGTGTGTAACCAAGTGTTAAGTAGTGTATTAATAGTTTAGATATAGTTTTAATTTAGGTTTTGATGTATTAGATTAGTTTAAGATGCCTGTAATCCTAGTTTAGCAAAATCAGCATGTAATTAATTCCTAATCCTTTTCCTACCTAGTAAGGAAAGGGTGAGGTGTTTTACTTGCTTGTAAGCTAGACAAATTGGCCATGCTTGCTGCCTATAAAAGGTACCACACGGCCAAGGCAAAGGAGAACCCCTTTTGAATGTTAAAAATCAGTTTTGAGAGCTTTTGTGCTTTCTTCACTTCAAACTCTTACTTGCTTATCTTAGTTTAGGCCAAATTAAGTGGTGATCAAGTGAGTCTTAACCAAGATTAAGTGGTGTCACCTGTATCTTAATCAAGGTTAAGGGCCCTAAGCTTGAAGATTGGTGGTGTTTCTGTATCCAATCCTAAGGCTTAGTACTATCCATCCTATCTTGATGTACATGGTTTCAAGTGAAAGATTAGCTTGAATTCTCAAGTTAATTTCAATCACTATAGCATCTCCATCATTTCCCCTCATATTTCCATCTCAAACAACTCCATTTCCACTCAAAACCATGACCTAGACATCACAAAAGGCCTAGATTCAAAACCAAACAACCATTGCTTCCAACCGTGCAAAACTAGCCAAAGCTAGTTTGTGAAGGCCGAAAGTTGGCACGGTGTGGCCGTGCTAAGAGGCATGACCGTGCCACATAGTGAACGTGCATATTTGGTTGTTTTGAAGCTAAGTTCTTGAAGTGTTAGCTTGGTTCCATTACCCCACCGTGCTATACACCAAAATACATCAAAACCTCCTTTGGTTTTCACCTAGAATCACTTGATTCTAGGTTCCATTCTCCCTCCACATACTTGATGCCTCACAACCATCACTTAATGTGTCCACTTTCCCTTGTTTTACCTTGATTGTGTCTTCCTTGGATTAATAGCTTGGACTCTCAATTTGAGCCATAGCTAGAACCCTCGGCAGATACATCAAAAGGGGCAGCAACAGGCAGCATGGGGACGACAGCAAAGGCCACCAGAAATGAAGAGAAAGAGAGAGGCAAGTGAGAGGAAATTGCCTTGGTGTTTTTGTGCTTGAGTTGTTTACTTGGTTGCAATTGAAAGGAGCATACATGGCTGAAATTTCACCCTCAAAAATAATATCTTTTGCTAGTTTAAAATTAGGAGTAATGATGGTAATTAGCTAAACAAATAGATTAGGAACTTATTGGGCTGAAATCTGCCTTAAATGAGCTCGAGTTCGGAAAAAAAACAAATATCAAACTAGGTGCGATTAATTTAACATTTTTTTTTCAAAGCTTGAAATTAAATGTGATGTCATGAAAAGTACTTTAATCTTTTAAATCATAAATATCGAGGCCTGCTATCAATTTTTCCGAAATTGTCCGGTAAATAAAACTCGAATTGCAAAATGCGGCCCAAAATGAATGCCCTCAACCGGGATAATTAAATGAGATAAATAAATGTGAAAAAAATGAATAGCATGACTTAATTAAATAAATAAACATAATTTAGGATCAGGCTATTATAGTCTTCCCCTCTTAAAGAGTTTCGTCCTCGAAACTTATGAACTTTGCCAACAAATGCAATCTTAACTCAAATACGTATAGGTACTTGACTTTTGCTTGATCCTCAGTTTCTCGAGTAATTTGGTTAAAGATATCTACTTGATGTTTAACTGCTTAATCTTGAGATCTAATATCTAGATTGGGTGTTCTTGAAACACAAGACCCTCAATGACCGCAATGGATTTGGTTTTGACGGTGTGGTCAGGATCTGTAATGTACTGCCTGCGTTGTAAGATAAGGAACACAAAACATGTTATGCACATGTTTGAGTTATATAGGCAAATCTGGTATACAAGTTATGGAATTCGACCTTTCAATTAACTGATATGGTGAAACTTTCTTACACCCTTAATTGATGAAACTTTATGAAAAACCTTGTTATATACATGAAAGTCCAGGAATCTCCTTCTTTTATCAGTATAGCGTTTTTGTCGCTTTTAATAGGATGTTTTCGGGAATCTTCTAACATGTGTCACCTTATTAAATACTAGAGAAGATCTTCATGACCTATAAGATGATTGGTTGCCAATGTCTGCCGTCATTTTGTCCTGATGTTTAATGAAGGATTCTCTACTAGTGCTATCACAATGTTGACTGCTAGGAGTCCATACTTTCTTCAAATGCAAATGTTGGTTGTAGGTCGTGAAGCACTACAGGTTCCAACTTAGAAGAGTTGATCCATTGATATTTGTAGATGCTTGCCCATCTGGTTCAAGATGGTAAGAACTGTAAAAGTTCAATCTAGTCTTAAAGGCTCTTTGAAGTGCTTGCCATAACAAGTTTGAAATCTCTGATCTCGGTCATACACTATCTCTGAGGGAATCCCATGACAAAGTCCATTGAAATTGAATCCCTTTCTCAAGATTCTGCTTTATTCTTTGGAGCTCAGGATCACTACCCTGATTCACTCTAATTTCCTCCATCAGGGAGGGCTGTAAGGTAAGCGCCGGCAATTGAACATTCACCTTCCTGTTCAACACTAATTGAATGTCCAAGACCTCAAGCTCTCTCAAGAGATTCAGTTGCATAATCACTACAGCGTTCAAGGTATGGTGTGCCTTCCTATTTAGGGCGTCTGCCACAATATTTCTCTGTCTTGATTGATATTGGATCAGCCACAACTGATGTTTCATGTAGAGTGACCTTCTTTTGAGAGAAGATGTGCTTCAAGCTTTGATGATCAGTATTAATTTTACATGGTATTCTATATAAGTAATGTCTCCAAATTTTCACTGCAAAAACTACAACTGCTAACTTCATATCATGGGTAGGTAATCCTTCTCATAAGGCTTGAGTTGTTGGGAGCCTTAAGCCACCAGTTTAATTTCTTGCTAACTTTATAGCTTTCTTCAATGAATTGGTCAGGGAGGACAATATTTGTCAAATCCTTCCTGAACTCGATAATTCCCTACGAAACTCAAACGGTTTTTAATCTCAGTGCATTGGTGGGTCTTGAGCACTTGGTAAATTCTTTCACCTTTTGCAAATCAACCTTAAGCTCTTCCTTTGAACCCATATGTTCCAAAAATACCATTACTTCTAACAATACTCATGCTTCTTGTATTTACTATGTAATTGATGTTCTCTCAAGGTCTATAACACTGTCCTCAAATGCACAATATGCTCATCTCTGTCCTTGGAGTATTTCAAGATATCTTTTATAAACACCACCACACTTGTCTAGATATGGTCTGAAACTCTATTCATAAGATCTATAAAGGTCGCGGGGCCATTGATTAAGCCAATAGGCATCATAATGAATTCATAATGACCTAAACATGATCCTTAGTGTGGTTTTGGGAATGTCTTCAGGTATAATCCTAAGTTGATGGTACTCTGACCTCAAATCAATCTTGGAAAAGACTCCTGCTCCCTACAGTTGATTAAATAAGTCATCTACTTGGGGAGATGGGTATGTGTTTTTGGTGGGGATTTTGTTCAGCTCTCTGTAATCAATACATAACCTTCAGGTTCCATTTTTCTTCTTTACAAATAGAATTGGGGCACCCCATGGTGACACGCGTGGTATGATAAATCCCTTCTGTAATGACTTCTCTAACTGAATATTCAATTTTTTAAGCTCAATTGGGGTCATATGATATGGGGTTTTGGAGATAGGTTGAGCATCAGGGATTAATTCAATCTCAACATCAACTTCGCTTTGTGGAGCAGTCTCGGTAACTTTTCAGGAAAACATCTCTAAATTCACAAGCTATAGGGATATCTTCTGCTTTTTCTTCCTTCAGTTGAATGTTACTAGCATAACACCGATACATAATATATCCTTGACATAAGAGCTTATTGGTTTTCATAACAGAATTTAAAGGACAAGATTTTTCCTCTCTTTAACCATAAAACATTTGTCTCCCTTGTTCATCTATTAAAATAACCTTAGGGTCATCCCAACCTATCTTGACCCCATAAGTACACAACTAGATCATTTCCAAAATGATATCAAAGTCTGAGGAGTGAAATTGAATCAGAACTTCAGGGGAAACTATTTCACCAATAGTAATTGAAACAAATTTACTAGATGTAGAACACTCAATCCTAGAGTCGTTGGATAACTTGATTCCATAATTGGTTTTTGCCTTCTTATTCTCAAGGTTCACTTGCATGATAGATCGTGTGAATATAAATGAATGAGTGGCAACTGAATCAATCAATAGATAAAATGGCTTCAAAATTAAAAGAGAGCTTCAGTAACTACTGCACCAGAGGTGGCAGCTTCCTTCTTGCTCAACACATAAGCCTTTTCTATAACTGCGAGCCTTGAACGTAAGAGCCCTTATCTACAGCCTTCAGTTTTGGGAATAGGCAACGATGAGGTGCTCTGGGCTACTGCACCATGTGCATTTGTCAGTTCCCACTTAGCAATCTGGAGTGTTGTGGTTAATTCTTCTAGAAATCTACTCGAAGTGAAGTCATGCCCTAAGAGCCCATTCTTAACAATGTTCCACCAAATATCGATTTCACCAATTAGATGAAATGTTCCAATGTTTACCCTTTTATCACATAGAATCTCTATTATAGTGAAAACTTCCTTCATTCCTCGAATCCATTCTTCAGGTTCTACTAGGTTATACTTTCCACTCTAGAGTTCTTTAGTATGAATAAGCTGAAGACATTTTTTTTTCCAAGGGGCAGTAACCCATCAAAATTTCTCACTAACGCAATCCAAATGCATGGCAGAGATTTTGATTGTCAAACTTCAGCTTTATGTAAGTGATCTTCAATAGGAAACCGAGGTTGCATCAGCCAAAAAGGGTAAACACATCGCGTTTCCCTTAGCAATAGATTCCACAAGTTAAACAACAATCAACTCCTATACAAAGTGTAGTTAAGATCTACTTTATGTTTCGGCGTGCTACAAAATTATCATCTATTGACATGGGTGCAACCCAACCATAATCAAGCTATAGCAGCCATTAGGCTCTTAAAAACAGGAAAAAGTGATCAGAACTAATGAAGATATGACATGAGAGTGAATGACGATGCAACTGGATAGGGAAATGCCATGAAGACAAAAAGATGAAGCCCCTGCTCAAAGTGAGGAATATCCAGACAGTTGATGTTTTAATCCAACAAAGACAAGGGTTACCAGAAAGTGAAGTGAAATATTTTCAAGAGTAATGCCTACTTCACAAATTGAGGTGGACTCAATGGACTGCTTGCAAGAGTTTGGATAATTTAAGCAAGTCTTGGATTGTAGTGGATTGAAGCAAGATGTCTTTCTAAAGTGTCCTTGGTTTCTCATCCTATGAAATAGTCAGTAGTCAATGACTTCAAAACTTATGTATAATAGAATAAGCCTCTCCAAAATCCTACAATTCAGGGGATACTACATCAAGAACCCCCATATAGTCCACTTAGATGAAATTCTTGAGTTATAGAAGAAAATATGTACAATCAATGAAGCATATTGAAGTAATTGCCACTTTGATCCAAGAAATGCACAAAATGACACCCATAATATGCGGAAATATAAGCTCAAAGTTGTAGGCACCCACTGACTTGAACAACCTATACCATCAGACTTCTAGGTTGAATTTCATTGACCACTGATCTCCAAATGTGCTGCAACATGGGTCATTGGAAAGCTTACTTTCTGAACTTTGATATAGACTAAGTAAAACATCTCTATCTGATGGGATGCATAGGTTGCAAGTGGACTAAACTCAAACCTTGTACATTAGGATTCTGCTCAATTTGCAGACTTTGACTTGTCCAGTAGTTTTGAATAACCAAATGACCTCCAATCCACTTGAAACTTGTTTCATATGAAGATATCTTCCTGACCTTAAATTCAGGATAGGAAACCCTCGCGTAAGTCATGTTGATCATGGACAAAAGTTACTTCAAAGTCGGACCTTGTGCACTGATCAAAACTGCCAAGTTTATTGAACCTGTGTAATCTGCCTACACCTAGATTTCCCTATGCATGGGTCCAGGGCCCTTCATAAGACATATCTGTAATAGCCCCCAACCCTAGGCCTATGAGTGTTAGTGATTCTGAAATTTCGAAGGTGAAACGGATAGAGTTTCACCTACAAATTAGCCATTTTTCAGACTTAAAGCCTTACATCACATCCCCTGCATTGAATAGAAGTATAAAAGGATATCAAATCAAGCTCAACGGCTACACACCAGAGATCACAACTCTACAGGCCACATGCGTAGAATACAAGGGCTTACATCCCAAAAATAAACAATTCCAGCTAAAAGGATCTCATAACATTCAGATGGGTGGCTCATATGACCATACTTACCTAAATGCATTGGAACACCTTCAACTCGTTATTCAAAATCTTCGTCAAATCTGGTACTTGAGATCAAACTATATATATACTTTACAAGGATCCATCTAACAAAGAAGAATATATGAGTAGAATATGTGTGAGATAAGCAGACATTACCAGTGTTACAAATCTCCAATGATATCATAATAATCTTCATTCCTTTCTAACCAATTTCTCAGTATCTTAACTCAATACTCTATATATCCCATAAAGAAAATCTCAACCTGGCTCTAATACCAAATCTGTAACGCCCCCAAATTAAACATGTTTCACTGCTTGTATTTTTCTCAATAAAGCCCTTAACTATAATATAGGCAACCCAATGATAGGGGTATTACCGCCATCCAAAAGGATAAGGCTTGAAACATGAGTGCTATAAATAACACAGTTAAGCATAGTTTCAATCATACACATACACCCCTGATCAATCCATATATAATCAAGTGTTAACCAATGTAAGGTTTATAAACCATAGTAAGATAATTCACCATGTAATCTACATCCTCATACACCGAAGAATTCAAAATACAGCTTTAAAGTATGCATATACTGTATCACCGCTTATTTATACAGATTTTCTTGCTCAACTTATTTTCTTCCGCTGCTTTGCTAGCATGAGGGCAATTCTCTGAGCATTTGCCTAAAACAAAACATGAAAAGTATTTTGAACTGTGAGCCGAAATTCAGTACATACATTCCTGAATTGTTAAATGATCATTGAAATACTGATTGGGCCCGCTTTGCAATTCATTTTAAGTTAAAATAGTGAATGAGATAATTGTAAAACTGCATTGCTAGTTATTATCTAATAGTAAACCCCTTGATACTGTTACGATCTATGGATAGATGTACATCTGACAAGCCAATCGGGGACCTGACATGAAGCCGCGTGGGTAACTGAAGGGCGAATGCCCTATATATGATAACTGACGGGGTCATTAATTAACTGATAAATCACTGTATAAACTGATTTATTAATGTACTTACCAAAACATGATAACGTTGATAAATTCACTTTGATTTCTAAAGATACAGGCAATGGACGTACCTAAAGTCTTTAAAATGATATTTCACTTGATAATACTTATGCACAATGGGAATAATAGACTAGGCCCCATTTATGTTTAAGAAATATAATTATAGATAAATGTAGTTAATAAACCATGTTCACTGACATAATTCATAACTTTAGTGAAAATTGATTAATTAAAAGGCTTCTATAATTCCAATGATTCAATATAAGGCAAGTTAAACCAAGATGATCTAAAAAATAAATCAGTTAGGGTTATTGAACTTGAAAGACAACAAATTGAAACAAAATAGATCACATTGGAATGATTGAGCTGATATTAAAAATATTTCAATTGAAATAAATGAAATATGAGTTCTGATGTTTATGAAATGAATAATGGAAAGTGTGATGCTTCTGAAATGAATAATAGAACGGTTAATGCCTCTGTAATGGATAAAGAAGGTTCGATGCCATGATGAGTGTTGTGAGGTTCATAAAGCTCAAATAACACCCTAACTTGGTCCAAAGGATATTGATTTTCAGTTATTACTCTGCTCACTTCCCAAATTTTATTTTCATACTTATTCAACTGTAAAGCCTGTCGAGGGCTACAAATTTAACCACTACTTCGGTTATTATATACTTTTTATAGCATAGGAAAGTAGGGATCGATCCACGAGGAAAGATTGCTTTAAATGGCTAGTTTGCTTCTAAATAATTTTATTAATCAACTTGTTAAGTCTAATTTTAATAATTCTAAAACAATTAAAACCTAACGATTAAAAATATAGAAAAATACCCAATGATGCTCCTAAAAATTCTAGGTCAGATTTAGGAAATAAAACAGTAAAATATTCCCTAAATAATTCAGAGAAATAAAAACAGATTGATAATCCAATCTTCAACTAAAAAAAAAAAAAAAACAGAACTATCAAACAGAAAATTAAAGTTAAAAATCACAATCAGTAACCTAAATTGACAATCTTAGATTTGAAAAATTTATAACTTCAGAATAATGTCTGATTTATTTTAGGAAATTTAAATCAGTCAATTACTGCAGAATAATCAAACAGAATATTAAATCTGAAATTGTAAATAAAATATTCTGCGTAAATAAAAATACGAAAATAATTAAGAAAATCACCCTAATTCTAGGACACAAATTTCTGAACCTAAAAATACTTAATAATCGTAAATTAAAATTAAAAATC
>JACYFF010031957.1:116309658-116362600 GCA_017589665.1 Selenicereus undatus | reverse complement strand
GCGTGAAGGTTTTGAGGGTGGCGTGGAGGAGGGTTATGGCATTCGTGAGTGTTATTGAGGTTAGCCGTGGTGGATGAATGATGTTGTGTGGTGAGGAAGAAGAAGTGTGATGGGATAAGAAGGAGGGTTAGGCGTGGGTTTTTTTGGAGATTCAAGGAGATGGAGAAGGTGATGGGTTTATTAATAGGATGAGAGTTTAGGGTTTTTGCTTAGGTTTTGTTCTCATCTTTTTCTTAGATTTCTTCTTCTCCAAGAATTGTAGCTTTTTACCAATTCTTGAAACCCTAGCCCAATATAATAATTATGAAAATAATAATTCCCATAATTATTATTTTTGGACCATCTTGTAGCCAAGTGTGTAAAACTCGAGCTTCTACGTCCTCTCTTCTCCTCTTTATTAAATTAGAACTAACCCTGAAAAATATATAAAACAAATCAAATTAATCGAAATAATATATATAATATATTCAAAATAGTTATAAAAATAATGTATGATTTTTGACTTTACATTAACTCAGTTTTCAATCGAAGTAAGCTTCTATACATAATCAAACTTGTTAAACTCACTACACTTTGTAACTTCGTTGCTATACTCATAATTATATAGAAACTTTTGATAATATTTCCAAATGTCACGATTTCTGTATTCACTCATACTACCGTTTGATGATCTGCATTGGAAAATCCATATCTTTCACTTCTGACCTCCAACTAAGATGTAAAATGGCAATATGAAAAGCTCATAATGTCCAATAAAACTTTTATTTAGTACACAAAGCATGATTCACATAGTAGGATCCCTAAAATTAGGGTAGAGAACAGACATGCACAATTTTAGTTCAATCTGTGTAGTCGTAGAAAAACGACCATAACTGTTTTCACAAAACTCAGATTAAGGTGATTCAAAAGGCATTTGAAAGATAACTCATTGATCTATCCACATACCAAAAATCACAATTTTTCAATGACCCAATCAATACCAGTTTTTTCGTAAATTCTACTATTCAATATTGCTCCCAGTTTCGATGTATTCTGTGGAGTCTTCAGTAAAGTGGCCATAACTTTGTCTACGAAACTCGAAATTAAGTCATTCTAAAACCCATTGAAATTTAACTCATTGAGCTATCAACTCACCAAAAATCATAATTTTTTGTTGTGCCAAGCATTACCAGTTTTCTTTCCCAACAGACCCCTGTTTCAGGTCTGTTTCCCAGCTCTAACTCACATATTATCAATCTTTTCTTCATATAACCACCGAATAAAATCACTCTTTAACCCATCTTAATCAATATAAACATATTGATATTCATTACCAATACCAAAGTTCATAAAACCTCATTTAAAACAATCAAAATCCTTCATCACAACCTAAACTTGCATGATCATGAACAAGTTCAATCGTTACTCACTTTCAACTATAATCAACAACCAAAATATCAAAATAACACTTGTTTCCATATAAATAACATGATCAAAAATCAAAACTAAGAATCAAAACCCAAATCACAAATAAAAATAACAAGATGGGGTGAGGTATTACTCACTTGACACTTGAAAAAGAGAGGTGTGGATGATGCTTGAAGGGTGGGGGAAGTGGCTGGTGGCTGGAGGGGTGTTGGGTTGGCTGAATGGTGGTGTTTTCCAGTAGAAAAGGGGAAGCGACAGGTAGCATGGGGACGGCAACAAGGGCCACCAGAAATGAAGAGAAAGAGAGAGGCAAGTGAGAGGAAATTGCCTTGGTGTTTTTGTGCTTGAGTTGTTTACTTGGTTGCAATTGAAAGGAGTATACATTGCTAAAATTTCACCCTCAAAAATAATGTCTTTTGCTAGTTTAAAATTAGGAGTAATGATGGTAATTAGCTAAACAAATAGATTAGGAACTTGTTGGACCGAAATCTGCCTTAAATGAGCTCGAGTTCTGGAAAAAAAAAATATCAAACCGGGTGCGATTAATTTAACATTTTTTTTCGAAGCTCGAAATTAAATGTGATGTCATGAAAAGTACTTTAATCTTTTAAATCATAAATATCGAGGCCTACTATCAATTTTTCCGAAATTGTCCGGTAAATAAAACTCGAATTGCAAAATGCGGCCCAAAATGAATTCCCCCAACTGAGATAATTAAATGAGATAAATAAATGTGAAAAAAATGAATAACATGACTTAATTAAATAAATAAACATAATTTAGAGTCGGGCTATTACATTGACCGTGCCTTAACTTGGACGTCATTCGGGATTTTAGGTCGTGACTTGATTTGGCAGTCGTCTTGAGCCACAGTTTGGGCTTTGACTCAAATTTTGACTGAACCTGGATTTGAGATTCATCTGAGCTTCATCTTGGGCTTAACTTATGAGTCTTTCGGGCTTGACTTGTGAGTCTGTGGGCTTGATTAAATTAATTAAAAGAGTTGACTCAATTAATTAATTTAGTTAATTTTGGTACGGCACGAATAAATTTTTAGTGCCTACAAATTGCTCCCTTGAGATAAGGTCGCGTATAACACTTATTTTTTGAGCGTGACTGATGTCTCGACCCTATTTCTTGAAGCAACTGTGACCCGTTTCCTTCATAATCTTTACCCAACATTTGTTCACAACAAATGATTGAATAAAGCCTCCATATGCTTTGTTGATGATTTTTTTTCTTTTTTTTCTCTTCTTTTTTGAAAGTCATGAAAATTTGATTTGAGTGGAGACAATTTTTTTCGTTTTTCGTTTTTTTTTCGGGTATGCCCTACTAAATGCGTGATTGGATCATGTCGAAACCAGACCCAATCGAGGTAGGGCTCAGCTGCACCTTCATTTTCACCCATTCTAGCTGGTGGGCTTGGTCCGTACGTTTCTCGGTGGCCTAATGTTGGGTGTCGGTCCAACCACCCTCCTTGAACCCTGCCTTCATTTTGCTTTACATGGGTTGGCCCTTTCTTCTTCTTCTTCTTTTTTTTCTTCTTTCTTTTCGTTTGGGCTAGGCCCAATTTTTCACCTTATTTGTCACTTAACCAACACATGCATGGCACATGACTACTCTTCTCTTCCTCCTTTCTTCTTTTCAGCCTGGGTTGGGCTGGTTTCTTGCTTCTTCCTTTTTTTTCTTTTCCTGTGGATTGGGCCGCTTTCTTGTTCTTTCCAAGCCAGCCTAGTATGGCTTCCCTTAAGGCAGCACACCTAAATCACATGAAAAGCCACTATTCCTCCATCATCTTCCTTCCTTCGCACAACCAACACTTGAGCCTCGATAACCTGCTGTCCAACCACTACTGCTCATGATGGACGCCCCCCAAAGTTCGACCTTGTGCCACCATTTTTTTTTTTTGCTCTTTGCGGCTTAAAAGGACAACCCTTTCCACACTCCTTTCCCCTTTCTTCTTCCTTCAATCAACATAGCTAGCCCCCTGAACTCTCGATACCTTATTTCGCTGCTGCTGTTCCCAGATTTCGAAACCCTGTTGGTGTTGCTACAGTGCCGCGGGTGAGCCTCCAAGCTTGCCGCTTACACCATTTCTGATCATTGTGGTTATCAAAGATACCAACTTCCCAAGCTTTCTTCTTTTACTTATTCATTCACATAATTTCTTTTGTTCAAAGGTGCCACTTTTTACACCATTTCTTTTGCTTATTTGAAGGTGTCATCGTGGTCATCATCCCCTGTTCATCAGGTCTCCTACATCTCCTGTTCGACTCTTGTGCAAGCCCAGACTTATTCATTTATCCCTAGCTCGATCTGCGGCACTACTTTGAAAGGTAAAAGTCTCCTCTTTTTTTTTGTTGCTTATACCTGTTGTATGCATACTCAGAGCAGGTTTTAAGGCTTGGGTTGTTTCTTCTCTTCTTTTTTTTTTTGATGAGGCATGGACTTAAGCCGGTTCTTGATGATAGCTTTGCATAAAGGATTTTTTTTTTGTGGGTTGGTTTTTCGTGTTTTTTTTTTTAATTTTGATGGAACTAATTCATGTAGCTCTAGGTATGATGCTCTGATTTTTTTTGGTTGGGTATAGTGCTATGTTCATTTGAAGCGATTTGAGGCAAATGGGTATCATTTTTTTTTTTGTGGTAAAGTATGATTTTGGGTATATGCATGAGGAAGAAAAAGTGGTATACGTATGAAGAAGAAAAGAGAATGAAAAGATTGAATTTGATCCCTTCTTTTTTTCCTCTCTGTTTGAGCTTTCTGCGTGGAAATGGGGCAATTAATGCCAAATTTCACCAAAGTGTTGGCTTGCTCTTTTGTTTGCACATCATTTTCCTTAGAGCTGTTGAGCACCTTACATTTTTTGCCTTCATGCCTCTACACTGCTCCATGCTTCTTCTCTTTTTTGGTGGGGTTTGGGAATTGAGGAAAGAGAAAAAGGTAGCGCTGAGCAAAAAAACCTGTTCCCCAGACCCAGACCCGGACCCGGTCTGGACCCGGCGGTTCTGGACCCAGACCCGGTTAGACCGGGACCGGGACCGGTTCCAAAATTCAGGACCCGGTTACAACCGGTTCCGGTACTGGATCCTAAAAATTTGGAACCGGAACCGGTCCGCGTACCCGGCTACCCGGTTCAATATGCTGAAATTAAAATATATATATATATATATATAAAAGAAAATATGTTCAAGCAGCCTTGGCTTTGAAGTTTAATTTTGCCCACCAGTTGTCTCAAATCTGGTTTGCTTTTTGACAAAAAAAAATTATTAAAAATAAAATTAAACATGCCCAAGATAGGTACCGGGTATCCGGTTGTGGAACCGGTTCCAAAAATTCTGGAACCGGTCCAACCAGGACCGGGACCAGTTCTCAAATTTTTGGACCCGGTCCAACCGGTACCGGTACGGGTACCAGTTCCACAAAAATTGACCGGGTACCCGGTTGTGCTCAGCCCTAGAAAAAGGAATTTCAGCCCTTTTTTGTTCATTGAGTCATGCGCTACTTATTGCTTGGCATTTTATGCCAACTTGAAATGTTGTGTTTTGAAGGGCTTTGGCTGAAATTGATCAATAGAAAACCCTTTTATTAGACTGCAGAGTCTTCTCACGCCTGTGTGAGCCATTGTAACGCCGCATTCATTTATTGTCGCATTTTTCGCATATTGCGACGCTATGTTCACCTGCTGAAAGATTGCATTTTTTTTATTGCTTGTGCTCATTATTATTTTTTGAATGCCGAGACTCCCCGCTTTTTTTGCTCTTGTATTGTTGCTTGTGCAGGTTAATGAGTCATTTGAAGAACTACTTGCGATACGGTTCGCTGCTGGACCATGGGCCTTGAGCGGAACTGATATGCACAAAAGTGGTATGAAAACTTGAAGAACCACTTGCGGCATGGTTCGCTGCTTGGCCATGGGCCTTGAACGGAACTAATACGTACGAAATTGGTATGAAGACTTGAAAAACCACTTGCGACACGGTTCGCTGCTTGGCCATGGGTCTCGAACGGAACCAATACGCACGAAAGTGGTATGAAGACTTGAAGAACCACTTGCGACACGGTCCGTTGTTTAGCAATGGGCCTCGAACGGAACTGATACGCAAGAAAGTGGTATGAAGACTTTGAAGACTTGAAGAACCACTTGTGACACGGTTCGCTGCTTGGTCGTGGGCCTTGAACAGAACCGATACGCACGAAAGTGGTGTGAGCAGTGAAAAGCAACTAGCGCGGCCGTCAACCAACATTTTGATTGATTTTGCTCCACACTTCACCCTTCTTTAGTATTTATCTTGTTTAGACGTCGCTTTGCTTACTGATTTCTTTCCTGAAAAAGAAATTAACTTTATGGTTGCTTCTATTCTTAGGTGATTTATAATGGTACATCTTAACGAGTTTCAGCATGATGGTAGGCCTCTTTTTTCCATTGTAGATAAGGAAGTCAACATTCCTCGGTCAGGGAGTTGCTTCCGAATCTACTGTTCTTTAAGGAGGCCGAAAGCCAATTAGACGCCTGTTATAGAGCCGCCATTCTTTCCTTCCAAATTTTCCATCCGGGTGTAAAAGGGCGCGGAAGATGGTTCCGTCGAATACTTTTTGCAGAGCACATATCATGACAAATCTAACCTTCTTACTGAATTCCCTGTGCTCGGGCGTTGCATCATATCTGGGCAATCTAGGTGGGGCCCGAACATGATCCTCTATGGCAACTTCAGCTATGTTCCCTTGTTCTGGGAATGGACAAAGCATGTGCTCTTCTGTTTTGAAGCACGCTTGCAAAGATGCGCTTTATATGACGCGGTGTATGCCTCGCTCTACTCTTATAGCCGCGATGTACATGTTGTGCGCGCTTTTTGTGAGAGTTGGTGTCCTACCACCAACACTCTTCACACGATATCCGGAGAAATATCTACCTCATTATGAGATTTGCACAAGCTTGGTCGACTCCTAATTAATGGCAAAATCTATGATGAGACCATTCCCTGCCTCCAGGCCTTTGAGAACCGGGACAAGCAAAATCTGAGGACTATGCCATCTTCTTGCAAGTTTCTGTTCGCTGCTTTTATATGCTTGGAAAGGATACCAATCTGTGAGAAAGGCGTCAATACTAAGGCCTAGATTGATTTCTGGTGCAAGAAGAAGCTCATCCACAACCCACCAATGCAGTGTCGCCTGCGTAGCTCGACTCCCACAAGGACACAAAATCCCAGTGGTCAGATTCAACCCCAAGATCCTTGCTGGAGTCGTAAGGAGTTAGAAGTCTTCAGAAGCTTGGGGATCCCCAAAGAGAGAAGGGAAAACACCTATCTTGCAGTGTACCTATCATGTTGGTTGTGCGTTTTTGCGCTTCCAGAGACTGGGGAGAAACTCATCCGCTCAGGCACTTTTGAGGCTGCCAGCCTGATAGCGTTTAGTACTATCTTCAGCCTAGCTGTCCCTATGCTAGCCAGCATTTACCATGGCCTTAATAGGCTTACTACGGCTGCAAAGCCTTCCCATTCACGGTCGTTCTTCCCCTGACACTATCTCCATGGATGGCTCGCCCATTATTTCAAGACTCACCATGTCTTGCAACTTCCCCATCCGGGTCCTTTGATGGTTCGCTATTTCGAGTCACATATGACGCGCAACGACCTTGGAGATGTTTGTGAGCTTATACATGAGGGCAGAGTATCTGACATGAGCTGTCTAATGTTGGGGAGGAATCGAACAAAGACCCTTATCGATTATGGGAATTTGGATTCGGATAAGTCAGACTACCTTATCTCTCTTCGAGATGGCTTCTTTCCTATTCGTCAGAGCGCGGCCTTTTATGTCGAACCCTATAGCCCGCATAGGTTCAGTAGGCAATTTGGGTTCTGCCAAGGGATCCCTGGAGTACTCCTCGAGGATCCTCGCAGCCGGGAGGTGTCATATGAGAATGCCCTTCTGTATTGGAAACGGCTCCTCTTCTTGGGGACTACGGCCCTGTTCTATTTCACGTTTTTTAGAATTTAGCTAAGAGCTTACATCTCCTTACAGCTTCTTACATCTCCTTACATCTTCTTACATCTCCTTACATCTTCTTACATCTTCTTACATCTCCTTACATTTTCATACATCTCCTTACATCTCATAGATTTTCTATAACATTAATTTATTTTAGTTACAGAAATATGCATATTTTTTTAATGATACTACCAATATACAAAATTTATAAATATCTTATGAACACAACATTTACATAAAGATAAAAACATAATATAACGACGTAAATTATATTTGAATTTCGACATAAAATATATATTATTATAGATGACCATACATTTATTTATATTAAACATTATTTACTTAAAATAGGAATTTATTTGAAGAGTTGTATTTAATTTTGTCAAATTTTTTTTGGTTGTACTTTGCTTATTTGATCAAACTAATGTTCATATAAAAAATCATCTCAAGTGGACGAAATTATATTCACCAAATTTATGGGGATTAATATATTTTATTATTGTGTAATTAACTTAATTAATTATTTATTTTAACTTAAATAATTATTTATTTTCAATAAGTATATTATTTTAATATTATTATTTTTCATCCAAAACGCTAATTGTAAAACAAATTATACTATACAACTCTTCTGTAATTCAACAACTCCTTATAGCTCCTTACAGCTTCTTACAGCTCCTTACAGCTTCTTACATCTTCTTACAGCTCCTTACATCTCCTTACATATTTTTACAGCTCCTTACATCTTTCTACAGCTCCTTACAGCTCCTTACAGCGCCTTACATCTCCTTATATCTATCTATCTATCTAAAACGCAAAATAGAACAGACCCTACGTCTCAAGGATTTCTTCCCTGTCGCTCCTTGGCCTTGAGTCAGCATATCTCTTCAGCTTGCAAGATTTGGTGGCCCAAGGTGACCATTAGTGACTTTCGTTCCAACGTTTCCGTCCTGCAGAAGAGTACAGAACCTAGCTTGTCCAGGCAAGACAAAGATGCAGGGCTGGCTCATCAAAGAAGGTTAAAGGGAAGAAAGGAAAGGACCCCGTGGCTGATTTAGATGTTAAGGGCCCAGAGCCTGGTGATGACGCTCATGGGTCCCTATGAGTTCACCTTGCCAAGAGAAAGCGAGGTCTGGCACCGGACAGTGACAGCGAGCCAGAGTCTGAGGCGAACTTCAGACATGGGGGGTGTAAGAGGTGCGAGACCGCGACCCCCAAAGCTGTCAGAGTCAACCTTGGGGATGACTTTTTTGATGACGTCCAGAGCTGCTCAGGCGAGCCAGCCAATCTTGAGGTTGTATGCACCACTCCTTCGCCTGTTACTGTCATTTTCTTTTGCTTTGTTGCTTTGGTTTTGATTAGCATAGAATGATTTCATACTTATCTTGTTTTACCCCGCTTCTTTCTTTTTATTCAGATTAGGGAGTTTGACCTAGCACAGGAGGTGGCACCCGTTATCGATAAGCAGTTACTTGAGGATGTCAGCCGTGCTGCTAAATCTTCTGCCCCCAGGGCAACCCCAGGGATTGGCAAGGACATTGAGATTGTGAGGAAGCAAACATCCCTTCATGAGGTTGGGAGTTCAGCTTCTAGGGAAACAGAGGCCTTGAGCGCATTAGCTACTCAGAGTCATCACTCAGTTGATGGACCTAACTCTCTCGAGGTGGCCACTAGGGGTTTACCCTCTGCTGACACTGATGTTGGCACTCCTAGGAGTTCGAAAGGGAAACTTTCATGTGTAGCTGCTCCCTCCACTACTTCCTTCTGTCTAGGACCTAGCTCCCAAAGTATCTTCACGGTCGTCATTCGAGTGATGGAGTCCAAGTATTTGACTAGTTTGAAGAATATAAAATTTAAAGAAGTAGATGGAAAACTTCAAAGTGCCCCCATGATCTACAAAGGAATTGAGCGGCTTTGTGGAGACCCGACCCCTTTGAAGAAGAAGGTGGAGGATTATGGGACGTCGTGTCAGCCTTCTTATCATTAAAGAAAGCAGCTTCCTCGTGCCGCCACCCAAATGATGTGACGAAGGAGAAGGCGTTGTGCACCGAGCAAGTCGATCTTGCGCGCCTAGATCTTAGTGCTGTAACGGAGAAACTCAAGGGGATGGCGTAGAGGATTGTTGATTTGGAGGACGCGTTTCGCCTTGCCCGGGAAGAGGAGTGCCAGCTTAAGGGTGACGTCCAAGTCCAATATTCTCTATTGGAGGCTGCTAAGCATGAAGTTAATGTGAGATCCAAAGCTCTTGCCGACCTCGAGATGGTACCCACTCTTTGTTCTGATGATGCCAAGGAGTTAGAGAGGCATGAGCAGGTCATGCTAGCACTGCAGTCCTCGTTTAATCCCGACACTTGGATGGACACCGATTGGTGTTTTGCTCAACTTGTCATGTTCCCTTTTTTTTTGTAACAAACATTTGTAATAGATTTTGAGTCATCCTTTATATGAAATTTGATTGTCACCCTACTGTCTCTCTTTTATTATGTTTTACTGAACTTGATATTTCATTTACCAAGCTGCCTACGTACTTATGGAAACATTGTAATTCCCAATAAGATCAAGTCATCACGTAATTCAACAAAAAAAATTTATATATATTTGTTTTGTCGTACACAGTTTATACTCTTGCGGGCCAGGAGTGTTACAACAAAAAAAAAAAAATTTGTTTGATTTTATTTTTGTTTTTTTTATTCACAGTTTATACTCTTGCGGGTCAGGAGTGTTACAACAGAATTTAACTTTAAAGAAGGAGCAGTTTAGGCTCTTGCTTAGGAGCTTTACAATATCCTATATCAAGGGTAGTAGCGCTTTAAGAACTTGCCATTAATGGGTCCCACCCGAACCCCTTGTCCATCTACTATCTTATAGGCGCCATTTGAGTACACCATGCAGACAACATAAGGTCTTTCCCATTTCGGATCGAATTTGCTTCCTGTCTTGTGGGTCATGATGATTGGCCTTTTCAGCGCAAGCACCTGATCCCCAACTTGAAACGAGCACGACCGAACCTTTTTGTTGAACGCTCTTGCTAGGTGAGCTTGGTAGCATTCTAGCTTCTGTTGTGCTTGAAGTCTCTTCTCATCAAGGGCCTCCAGCTCTGCTAAGCGAAGCTTGTGATTTTCTTCTTCCGTCAAACCTTCTTGTATGGCAATGCGCAGCGACGAGATTTGGAGCTCTAATGGTAGTACGGCTTCAACTCCATACACCAGAGCAAAAGGGGTCGATTGTGTTGGCGTTTTGTATGTAGTTCAGTATGCCCAAAGAGTCTCCCCTAGTCTATCGTGCAAATCTCTTTTAAACTTTGCAACAACTTTTTTGAGTAAATTGCAAAGTGTTTTATTAAAGGCTTCTACCAGGCCATTTGCAGGGGCATGGTACATGGAAGACTTATGCTGGGCGAACTTAAACTTCTCACACAAGCTGGTCAACAGGCTGTTGATGAAGGGCTTATCATTATCAGTGATAATGTACCTCGGCACACCATATCGATAAATAATGTACGTCCTTATGAAGTCGACCACATTTTCTTTTTTAACTTCCCTTAGTGGAATTGCTTCTGCCCATTTAGAGAAGTAATCAGTGGCAGCCAAGATGTAGGAGTGACCAGGCGACGATTTAGGCGTGATTGGTCTGACGACGTCAAGGCCCCATCCCTGAAGAGGCCAGGACGCAACCGTTGGGTGAAGATGTTCTGGAGGTTGATGTATGAAGTTAGCATGGAACTGGCAAGCATCACACCTTTTTGCATAATCTATGCAATCTTACACCATGATGGGCCAGTAGTAACCCATCATTTTAATGTGATCGTGTAACCTAGGTCCTGATTGGTGCGCTCCACATACGCCTGAATGAGCTTCTTCCATCGCCTGCTTTGCCTCTTTCAGGTCCAAACATTGTAACCAAAGGCTAAGAAAAGAGCGTCGATAGAGCGTTCCGTTGTAGCAAAGGAAGCTCGAAATTCTCCGCTGTATTTTCGTGTTATGCCTTGGGTCACTAGGAAGTTTCCCGTGCTCTAAGTACTCAATTATAGGTTGGCGCTAGTCTTTTGTATCTATTTCAAGAACACAGATCATGTTGACGTCTTCATCATCAGGCGGAACGACCTAGCAGCTACATACTGGAATTGTCATTCCTTCTTTTGCCCCTAGTGCCAAAGTGGCTACGAGGCTTGCTAGTGCGTCAGTCATTTTGTTGGAACTCCTTGGCACATGTTCTAACTTGACCATTTCTAACTTATTTAGCAGGCATAATGCTTGCCTGTGATACGGGACAAGGTCTTCTTTCTTAACCTCGTATTCATCAAGTAGTTGATTAATGACCAACTGTGAGTCACCATATATATTGAGGTCGGTAATCCCCATCTCAATGGCCATTTCAAGACTCAAGCTAAGCGCTTTGTATTCCGCCACATTATTAGAGCATAGATGAGTAAGCACAAATGAATATGGGAGAATGACCTTTTCGGGGGAAATGAAGATCACTCCTACACCAGCGCCATCACACCTAGCCGCACCATCGAAATACATTTTTCAAGGAGGGAGAATATCGATGTAGAACACATCTTCTCCTGGCAAATCATCATTTAGCTCCCAATCATCGGGAACGGGATGATCTGCTAAGAAATCTGCCAAAGTTTGTCCATTAACCGCTCTTTGGGGTACATAGACTAAATCGTCCTGTTTTAAGATGACCGCCCATTTCGCCAACCGTCCATTTAAGATTGGCCTAGACAAGATATACTCGATAAGATCAGCTTTGGAGACCACTTATACCATATAGGCTTGCATGTAATGCTTGAGTTTCTAGATGGAAAAGATGAGCGACAAGCACATCTTTTCAATGGGGGCGTACTTCAATTCAGCGCCAACCAATGTACGACTTAAGTAGTGTATGGTGACTTCTTTCCCTTCCTCATTTTCCTGTACACATAGTGCTCCTAGGGATTTTTCTTGAGTCTCAATGTACAGTCAAAGAGGCTTGCGAGGGATGGGTGCCCCCAACACTGAAGGATAGGACAAATATTCCTTCATTTTCTTGAAAGCTGCTCGACATGAGTCATCCCATTCAAACGGTGCTCCCTTTTTCATAAGGTGGATGAAGGGGTGACAACGTCTTGCAAGATTTAAGATGAATCTTCAAATGTATGCCAAGCGACCCTGAAGTCCGCGAAGCTCTCTGAGATTCTTCGGCTCAAGCATCTCTTGAATTGCCTTGATCTTCGATTGGTCAATCTCAATTCCCCGATGGTAAACGATGAAGCCCAGGAATTTCCCGGAGGTGACACCGAACACGCACTTGAGTGGGTTCATCTTCAATTAGCATCTCCATAATCGCTCAAAGATTAGACGAAGATCTTGTAAGTGGTCTACCCTCTTCTTGGACTTGACCACCAAATCATAGACATAGCACTCAACTTTTTTGTGAATCATATTATCAAAAATTGTTTGCATTGCTCTTTGGTAAGTTGCTCATGCATTCTTAAGTCCAAAAGGCATCACCTTATAGCAAAAAATGCCTTTAGGTGTGTGAAAAGTTGTGGCCTCTTGATCCTCTGGCGCCATTAGAATCTAGTTGTATCCTGCGGTACAATCCATGAACAACAACGCTTCATGCCCTTTGGTTGAATCGATTATGAGCTCCGTGACAGGCAATGGGAAATCATCTTTTGGACAAGCGTCATTGAGATCTCGAAAGTTCACACAAATATGAAGTTGCCCTTTTTTCTTCCTGACAAGCACGACGTTTGCGATCCACATTGGGTATTTAACCTCGCGAACGAATCCTGCCTCTATGAGATTGTTGACCTCTTTTTCAATTTCCGGTACCAACTCCGGGTGAAAACGTCGCTAAGGTTGCTTCATAGGTGAAATACCCCTTTTGATAGACAGACGATGGACTGCTACCTTTGAATATAACCCAGATATTTCTTTATAGCTCCAGAAAAATACGTCCTTGTACTCGGATAGGAGATCCAAGTACTGTTTTTCCTCCTCGAGTGTAAGTGATGAGCTTACATAGATAAGACGAGACTCTTCATTGGTCCCAAGATTTAACTTTTTTAACTCATCAACTATAGCTTGCCCCAATCTTTGAAGGTTTCAGGAGTTTTGCCCAACTCTATCTCTGAGTTGAGTCATCACATTTTTGGGTTGTGATATGATTGGAAGGAACAACTTCTCCTTACTCCGCCTCATTGCTAGAGTTAGAGTTGTTTTGTTGACCTGTGAAAATCACAGTACGCCTCTTTACTCTTAATGAACCGTTCGTTTTCACATCCAAGCTGGAGAAACACTTCATACGAGAAGGGATAGAGCTCTGAACTTCATTTATCACTCCCAAGCGGCCAAACGCAAAACTTTTCTCCTATTGAAGCCATGAACTTGAAGACTCTTCACCAGTTTTTATCCTGGCAAACAATGAGCGCATTGGCTAGGGAACATCTTTGATTCTGTTAAAAACGGAGATTTTGTGGCCTTTCCCTTTCCCCATTTAGGTGAACACTGATGGACGTTTTCTTGGAGCGGGCGATTGTAGCCTGTCAAATAGAGAGGGTTTTGGGTTAGGTGAAACACTTTCCTCTTCACTCTCATGCACCTCTTCAGCTGAGATGTGTTGGGTCGCCACCTTCTTGTCCTTTCGTCGCCCCGAGATTCTAATTGGCTGAGGTGGCGTGAAATCCAGTCCAACTTTTGAGATGCCTACTGAGCCTCCCTACTCTTGGATCTTTTTTTGAGTTTCATTAAGTCCATGAGGCTTGACCTCGACTACCTTCCCTAAGGTAACTGGGTTTTGAAAGTCGTAACCAGCCTTTTTCCATCAGCTTGTAAGCGTTGGGATCAAATCCTTCTTTAGTCCACAAGCTTGGCAAGTCATCGTTTTCCTTAGAAGAGACGAAAAACCCCGGAATAGGAGGCCGACTCACCTTTGCCTGTCACATCTTAAGGGTTGGAACTGTTACACTCTCTTTTAGAGAAGTTATGCTAGTTGCATCACCCTTGGTAGCTTTGGTCTTGTTGCTATGGCCCGTGCGCTCACCAAAGGGCGATTCAACCTCCTTGAGATGAGACCTAGGTATGTACCTTAAAATTGACGGTATTGATCCCGTTGAAGTGGCAACTTGTTTAGCGACTTGGTCAACACGAGAAGTGGTGTTACCTTGCTTGCTTGCTTCTTTCTCGAGTTGTTGCTTAGGAGCGTCGTCTTTTGTTGCTCGAGGGGCCTTCTTTGCGACACCTTTGCCTGTGGAAGAAATGGTTGACAGCATGGTTTCCTTAGGTGCAGCACTTTCTTCAAAGAACCTTGCGTTTGCAGAATGAGATTCAGCCTTACTGAATGGCTTGACATCCCCATTGATTTTCTTCTCCCCATCACGGTAATACTTGAGGCATTGGTGTAAAGTAGAAGCGACTATCCCATGCTCATGAAGCCATGGTCGCCCAAGTAATAACCTGTTGGACGTTTTGGCATCAATTACATGGAAGATGGAAGATGTCGTCAAATCTCTGATCATTAGTTCAAAGTGAATCATGCCAATTGCATGTTGACCTTCAAGGTTAAAGCCTCGAATCATCGTTCGGCTCTTAGACAATTCTCCCACTATGATGCCTAAATCGTTCATTGTTGACTTGGGCATGATGTTGACGGCTGACCCCCCATCCACGAGAATGCACCTGACCTTTTGTTCCCTGATATAACCAGTCACAAAAAAGGACAATTATGGGGCTTAGATCCCAACAACAAATCATCGTCAGTGAACGCGACTGCAGTATTGCAAGAGGCACACTGAACAGGGCCTTCTGTTAATGCTCCCACATCCTTGATTTTATCATCGTAAAGTTCTGGGTATTGTAAGGTAGCAACAACATGTTGGCGCATCTCGTGAGGCAAACAAAAGATTTGCCCCCAACCCATGTGAGATGGCAAAGCTTTCAAGACAGTTAAGGTTTTATCAGCTACTTAAGGAGACTCTTCTTGTCTGTCGCTTCCTTTGTATTCCTCTTCTTTGAGTTCAGAACATGAGGTCATGTTGACCGTAAGTTTCTTAAAGAAGCCTGTTGGGAAAAACTCTTGGAGTGTAATAGGGACAAGCGGCTCCTGCTCAAGGAGGTCAATAGGCAGAATTTCGTGCCCTTTGACGTTCTTGGACTTCTCCTTTCCTTTTGAGTGACGAGGGCTCTTCTTTCTTCCTTGCCTCCTCTTGCGGCGGAGAGGTGGCAATTGTGTTTGGGTTTGCTTCCTTGGCCTCCGACGAGTGACAAGAATACATCCCTCTTCATCAACATCAGCCTTATCAGAGACATTCACAAAAGGATCAGTCTCTGTCAAGGGTCTTTTAGATTCAATTATAACCACTATAGGCTCTAAATTTCCAAATTGAATTGTAACTAATTTCTCTCTAAGGGAGGAAATCAATTTGGTGTTTACTCTACCACGAGGTTGAGTATGCTTTGGCTTCCAGGGCAATGAGAAACACTCCAACTGAGTAGAGATATGATTTATCTCAACAATGTCGTCCAAATCCAATATTATCTTTCCATCCTTGGCAAGTTGCATAATACGCTTCTTGAGCGTTATGCACTTCTCAAAAGGGTGACTATCCACCATATGATACCGACAATATTTTGGGTCGGTAACTTTCCAGCTTCTTCAGAGCGTTTTGGATCTGGAAGCTCAATAACCCCATTTTGAAGGAGATCATCGAGCATTCCTGATAAGTCTGAATCAGAGAAGGGGTATTTCTTCTCCTGTAATTCCTTCAATGTAGGACGCTTCTTCCAAACATTCTTAGGGAATTCACTTTTCTTGTTTTCATACTTGGGCTTTCCGGAGATTCGAACCGGTTCCACAGTTGAAGTAGCCATGGATTCCTTGTTTGAGGACTTTGAAGACTTACGATTTTTCTTGAATTCACCCTTGTCCTTTCTAGAGTCGGGTAAGGAAGAAGACTTGTCACGACAACTTGCAATTGTCATCTCCATATCATTAGCCTTCATTGCCAAATCCTGGAAAGTCTTTGGCTTGCTCATTTGCAAGACATACAGTAAATCCCACTCTATGCCCTGCGCACACATTTCAACAGCTGAAGCTTCTGTCAGATGGTCTTTGCACTCGAGACTAAGAGATCTCCAGCGATTGATATAATCAAGCACTAGCTCATCCTTCCATTGTTTGGTGTTCGTTAGCTCTGTCATGCTAACAATACGTTGAGTGCTATAGAATCGATTTAGGAACCCATGCTCCATTTGTTGCCATCTATCAATGGACTCTGGCTCCAAGTCAGTGTACCAATCGAACGCAATCCCTTTTAGAGTATGGATGAACTGCTTCACCAGTCGGTCACCCTCTATGCCAGCATTGTTGCACGTCTCAATGAAGTGTGTGACATGCTGTTTGGGGTTGCCCTTGCTATCAAACTGGTTAAACTTGGGACATTGATAGCCATGGGGCATGCGCAACACGTCAATCCTCTTTGTGTAGGGCTTCGTGTACAAGTGGGTCTTGTGAGACCCTCCTCCTAGCTGAGCCTTGACCGCGTTTGCTATCAAGCTCTGAATCTGCTCAACTGACATTGAGCTCTTGTCATCATGATTGGCATGCTGACAGTGTCAGAAGATTCAGCTTCAATCTCTGACATGCGCACCCCTTTGGTGAAGGCGCAGAAGAGTCACTACTATAGTAGTCTTCAACCTTGTAGATTGGAGATTGAAGGCCAAGTTTTTGAATTTCATCCATTCCGAACGACACCTTGTGTTGCGTCTTTGAGTCTTGGAATTTGGAAGGGGACGACGCAGTCTTCCTAGCAGCGATCGACGGAGCAGCGTTTGCCATGTTCCCGGTCTTCATTGTATAAGCGTGCTTGCTAGAAGTAACACTTGCTTCACAGGATTTAAGAGAGAAAGATCTCGTGTTCTTCTTCTTCGAAGCTTGTGCGGCGACGTTCTTTGTAGCCATGTATCCGTTGAAGATGATGTTCTTGTGACTTGAAAGTCTTGTTTTTTAAGAGAAATAGATGAGAGGTAGAGATGTCCCACCGAGCTTGGCAAAAATTTGTAATCACAAATTTCAAAGATTGAATTTTTATAGATTCAATTGATTTAAATGGGTACAATCGCTATGAATACAAATCTTTTGATTCTTTCTCTTTGAAAGATGGATTTTTCCACCTTGAATAAAGAGGGGTAAGGACCTATTTATAGGAAATCCTTCCCCTTGAAAGTGACTTGGGTTTTGGGCTTTGACCTAGATTTTAGACCTTTTAATCAGGCTTTATCGTAGACTACTTTGACTTTCGTTTATTTGACTTTGACTTTGACTTTGACTTGGGAGTCTCCTGGGTTTGGGCCGAGCATTGACTTGGAAGTCGCCTCGAACTTTGACCGAACGTTGGCTTGAGAGTCGTTTTTTGACATTTGACTTGTGAGTCGATGTAGGTTTTGACCTTTGGACTTTGGCTTGACTTTGACTTTGACTTTGACCATGCCTTAACTTGGACGTCGTTCGGGATTTTAGGTTGTGACTTGACTTGGTAGTCGTCTTGAGCCACAGTTTGGGCTTTGCCTCGAATTTTGACTGAGCCTGGATTTGAGAGTCATCTGAGTTTCATCTTCGGTTTGACGTTTGAGTCTTTCGAGCTTGACCTGTGAGTCTCTGGGCTTGATTAAATTAATTAAAAGAGTTGAGTCAATTAATTAATTTAATTAATTTTGGTACGACACGAATAAATTTTTAGTACCTACACACTGATAGCATGAAGACTTGCACGAGGATCGGGTAATCCCAAAGAAAACTTCATATGGGTAGAGGGAGCAGAAATAATATAACCCTAGTTTAAGAAATATAATAAAAAATAGGGGTATTTTGGTCCAAAATATGGAGCAATGTCCTTAAACTAACGAAGTGGATGTTGAGTTTAGGGCCTGTTCTTTTCGTTGAAAAATATGAATTGGTAAATTGGTGAGGTTGATTGAGATTGGTAGAAGTGGATTGAAGTATGTTCAGTGGGTATTTTTTTGTTAAAGTGGGTTGAAGTTGATTGAAGTGTATTGATTTTTATTTTTTTTGTATGATGGGTAGAAGTTGGTTAAAATAGTAAAAAGTTGATTGAAGTTGGTATTTTTTATTAAAGTTCGTGAAGTGGGTTGAAATGGGTTGATGTGAGTTGAAGTTGGTAAATTTGGATTTACCAACGAAAAGAACAAGGCCATAGACCAATAAAACTTTAAATTTGAGCATTTTCCAATTTTTTTAAGGGATTATACACAATTTTTGAATTTCAAATAGTCTTTCTTTCTTATACGTGTCTCCATTTTCCTTTCTAATTGCTCCTTTTGCTTTTCTATCATTTTATATTGTCTTTTTAATTCTTTCATTTTTTTGGTCTTACAATGGGTGATATTTTTGAGAAGTTTATGGGTGAGATACAATATATTGAAAAAATGTGACAAATTATGGGTGAGATACAATATAGGCAAAGTGAGTATCATAAAAAGGAAGTTCTGCTAATTGTTGAAACCCATACACATCTGAATATTGCCCTAATGAACAATTACACAACCACTTTGCGAACATTATATTGTCGTTGAAATCTTCACTTAAGGGGGAATGATGAAGATGTTTCTCAAGTCCAGATCGAGTAACCTTGATATATGTATGTTATCACATTAACTTACGATGTTTAAGAAGACATATAAAGGGAGTATAAATTCAAAATATTGTCTATATTTACCTTTATGACTCCCATTACAGACATGCAACAAGAAGGAAATGACTTCGATCTTCAAATTTTAGAGTTTCTCTTTGTTTTTCTTTTTTGATGCATTATTCAAATTTCACTAAAACATCTGTGATTCTGTAACTCAATCGTTGAGATTTGATTAACTGAATCTCAGAAGTATTTGTTTAAAGGAAGTCGGGAGCACAAGTAATAAGATATCTCAATTTACAGCACTAGAAGATCATTTCATGTTACATAGGCGAAGGCAATAACATCTTCTACTGGAAAATGAACATGAAATTATTTTATTGGATCGGTGGATCCATTAAACATTTGATGCATGTATATTTTAAAATCATGACTTGGCGGGAAACTTTATTTTTTGAATCTTGCCTTGTTTATAAACATAAACATGTGTAGTCTTTTAGTGTAACGATGAATCATGAATAATGCAAAGTGGCTCTCGTTTCGCCATCCTTCATCTCTCTCTTTCTCTAAAACATTGTTCATCCATGAACTGATGAACCTTATCAATGACTTCAAAAATAAAATAATCGAGCCAAGCTAGCCCAAGCTTGTCAAGCTTGGAGCTCGGCTCATGAGCCTACATTTGGACTCGTGGTTATGTGAATTCTCAAAATCAAGCTCGAGCTCAACTCGCTTGCGACTCGAGAACTTTTTGAGACTCAATACTTACATTGGATATGTTGAGACTTTGCCGCTCTGAGCTTGAACTTGACTTATTCAGGGCTCAAAATAGCTTGCCTTTTAGCAATTTGATGTGTACCTTACTTTTTTAGGTACGAAAGTTTAATGAGGCTCTCAAATAAATATAAAAGGATTAGTAAGCATACCTAATCTGTGTAGCCATAAGATCATCACAATTGTCTCATTAAGCTCTGTTCTTTTCGTTGGTAAATCCCAATATACCAACCTCAACCAACTTAACCTATTTCATCAACTTCAATAAAAAAATACCTACTTCAACCCACTTTCTATTATTTTAACCAACTTCTATCCATTATATAAAAAAAATTCAACCTACTTCAACCAACTTCAACACACTTTAATCCACTTTAATAAAGAAATGTCAATTTCAACCATTTCAACCCATTTTGATCAATCTCAACCAACTTTACCTGTTTACTAACCCATATTTTTCCAACAAAAAGAACATGCCCTTATTAGCTTCATTGGCCTGACTTGTCTAAGCTTGTCTTGTTTAGACTCGGTGGGCTCACACGCCCAAATTTGTGAGGCTTCGACTCGGATTGGATAATCGAAGAAGCTTAGCTTGGCTCGATTCGGCTCGCCGCAAGCGAGCTAGGCTTAATTAGATTAAGAAAAAAGAGCCAACTCGCAAGTCGCAATGACTCACAAGCTAGCTTCACTCACCTACGTCATCTGTGTACACAATAATGGGCAGGACTTTTTTTTTTTTGGTTGATGTAACATAAGAACTTATTGTAAATATTTTTTGCAACTTTCAACGCAGGTCAATTTCATCACAATTCAGCAACATTCAACACAGTTTAGCACAATAAGTCTATAATAATATGAACCAATTTAGCATTATTGAAGACAATTCAAGAAGTTTCAACAACTTTTAACAAATTTTTCAATAATAAGTATCAATAAGTACTCATGAGAAGTCCAAGAGAGCATGCCATATCTTCCAGTGGAAAATGAATATAGAATTATTCACATTTGAATCAGCTAACAAACGTTTGATGCATGAATATTGTAGAATCACGACTTCAAAAATAAGAAGTTTAGTCCACTAAACTGTTAGACGTGGAATTGAAATAACCGAAATGCTCTTCGTTATAATAATAATAACAACAACAATAGGAGAAACTGGAGGTGGGGGGTGAACAAATTATTTCCAAGTTTTATTATCGATAAACACTCCTTCTAAAAAAACTGATTATTATTGCTGCCATCGTTGTTGTAAAAAATAAATAAAAAAGCAACTGTCATAATTAATGAAAAAAGACGCCAAACAGTACAATAAGGACAATTATAACAAGAAGTGTTACTCATATTTCCACAATAACATATAGTATTGAGTGACTAAACTTTCTATTGAATGACTGCTTGATTCATTCAACTGACATTTCATATGCAAATTTCTTATGCTCCAATTAAGAAAGTATGTATGAAACAATGAATCCTAAAAATAATCTATTCAAACACAATATTAAAAAATATATTTACATAAGTCTTTAAATCTTATAAGTTAAATTTTTAGAAATAATAATTATAAAAATATCTATGATTTATTTTATTTGTTCATTTCATTGAAATAATTAAAAAGATACTATTTATTATGATAACTTTAAATCACATATTGTTTAAATTTATATTTTTAAATAAAATCTTAATAAATGCTTCAAAGAACATATATCACGATCGCAACGTTCGAATTGACATATATATATATATATATATATATATATATATATATATATATATGATGACATACAAATTATTTACTCCAATAACATAATCTGCCCCGTTGATGAGTTTCTTTCCTGATTTGTCGTCCTCCACAATAAGTCAATTCAATGAAGGGCACTTTTATTTATCCCTAAAATAGAATATGCGAGTGTAAATAGGGGCATATTGTGGATGCTCTAATTACTAGGACAAAGACAGCCATGTCAAGTCTCAAGTCTCAAAGTACTGAGGAGAGAGCAAGAGAGGGGCTCGGATCGACCGCCTCTTGTGTGCTCTAAATTTTAATTTTCATTCTTTGGAGGGTCAATTCTGCAAAATTCCCAAAATTTCGAAACCCTAGTTCGTCTTCTCTCTCCTCCCTGCGGCCCCCCCGACCCGAAAATCCTCCCCCTTTTCGCAGAAAAACCCTAATTTTCTCTAGATCCTGAGGGGGAATCCTCACACATCGCAAGGATTCAAGGTTTGATTGTCTCTTTCTAGTTGTGGTTTTGATTTTTGTATATTCAATTTTTCGCGAGAAAGGTTTCGTCTTGTTTTGTTCTTTTCCTTCAATTTCCTACGATTACGATTCGATCGTTTGTGGCTTTGATGGTGGTGTTAATTTAGGGATTCATCATCAGATCTGTTTGGGTTTTTGAGTTTGGGGTTTTAGGGATCGAGAAACTCAATCTAAAACCCTAGTTTTGTGGCCGAATCGGCTATTCTGGGGGCGTTGGAGATCTAGGGTTTTTGGAGGGAAAATTGTTTTTCTAGGGTTTCCGGACAAGGATAAGAACGAAACGAAATCCTACATGTATGGCTCCGGGGACATCAGCAGCTGAGGAGGAAGCCATAGAGAGAGAGCGGCATCGATGGAGTGAGAATAGGAAGGTTTATACTCGCAAAATTCACAAGCTTAAGAACAACACCAACAGCAACAACAAAACTACCAACACCACCACCAACAACAACGAGACCCACAGCAAGAGCAACAACAACAACAACAACGACGACGAGACCCTCAGCAAGAGCAACAACAACAACAACAAGGAGACCCCCAGCAAGAGCGGCAACAACGACAACAACAACGACACTCCCACCAAGAGCAGCAACAACAACAACAACGCAAATTTGTCCACTGCTGCTCCCTCTGTTTCTGCAACTGCCACTGCAGACAACCAGACAAATGAGAACAACAATAGCAAAGATAATAGCAGCAGTAGCAACAATGACAACAAGAACCGTGATCATATTGCCAATGGCAGCACTGCCAAAGAGAACGAAAAGGAGGTTGCCCAGAAAAAATCCTCCTCCTCACCAGCAGCAGTGCCTGTGGAAGAGGTGCATTCGTCACCAGCTGCAGTGCCATTAGAAGAGGCCAATTCGTCTCAACCCCAGTTGCTCTCAACTCACGTGGAGTCTGCTTCTGAGGATTCCTCTATTCTGAATAGGATCGAACCCCCGGTTCCTAATGGGCGTGATGCAAATTTGGTAAATGGGTCGGTGAAACCGGTGGTGACCTTGGTAGATGATAGGGTGAATATCAGTGTGTCGGCAGCTAGTTCGAAAGAGGCGGTTAGAGAGTTAAAGAGGAAGCTAGTGGATGAGCTTAGTCAGGTTAGGAAGATGGCAAAAAGACTTGAAGATAAGGAGATTCAAATTAGTGGGTTTTCTAGTAGTCGGATTGATGTTGGTGTTGGTAGGGTAGACTCGGGTATTATAGCCCCTGCTTTAACCAGTTTGCAATTTCCGGTTAATGGTGCAGTTGAAAAAGGTTCAGGGGGCAGTGGGAGAATAAACACTGATGTTTGTTCAAATGGCTCGAGGTTCAGACAACTTTCTGTTTCTGTGATGGAGATTAACCATGGAGTAAGTGAAGTTATGGAGAAAGAAAAGAGGACTCCTAAAGCAAATCAGTATTATCGAAAGTCAGAGTTCCTTCTTGGTAAGGAGAGGTTGCCTCCTGCTGAGACCAATAAAAAATCAAAATCCAGTAGTAAAAAGCATCGGAGTAGAGAAATTGATTATGGTTTTGGAATTGATAAGCAACTATACAAGAAGTGCAGCAGTTTGCTTCAGAAGTTAATGAGGCACAAACTTGGTTGGGTATTCAATCAGCCTGTGGATGTAAAAAAACTGGGCCTTCATGATTACTTTGATATCATAAAGCATCCAATGGACTTGGGTACAGTGAAGATGAGGTTGACCAAGAATTGGTACAAGACACCTAGAGAGTTTGCTGAGGATGTGAGACTTACGTTTCATAATGCAATGACTTATAATCCAGAGGGTCAGGACGTTCATTTCATGGCTAAAGAGTTATTAAGGATATTTGAAGAGAGGTGGCCAGCTATAGAGACTGAATACGATCGTAAGTTGAGGTATGAAGTGATCCATGATTTAGGGGTGCCTACTCCAACTTCAAGGAAAACTTCTGTCTCGGCCCATGCGTATGCACCTTTGCCTTTGTCGCCGCCTCCTATTCTTCATCATCCACCTCCCTTTCGAGAAATAAGGCATTTGGGTAGATCACAATCAATGCCTGTTGCACCCGAGTTGCGGTCGATGCCAGCATATCTAGCGGGAAGGACACCGGCTCCAAAGAAACCTAAGGCCAAAGATCCCCACAAAAGGGACATGACATTTGAGGAGAAGCAAAGGCTTAGCACTAATCTCCAGAGCTTGCCTGCCGAGAAGCTTGATGCTGTTGTCCAGATCATTAAGAAGAGGAACACGGCTCTTTCACAGCATGATGATGAGATTGAAGTGGATATAGACAGTGTTGACAATGAGACACTTTGGGAGCTGGATAGATTTGTGACCAACTACAAGAAGAATCTAAGCAAGCACAAGCGGAAAGCCGAACGCGCCCTTCAGGCTAGAGCACAAGCCATGCAAACTGCTCATGAATCAGTTAGTGTTTTTTCTTTTCTTGCATATCCAATTCAAGGTTGTTTTTGTTGTCCTGGTGCTGTGAGCTACTTCAATTTAATGATATGTTCAATTTTTTTCAGATTCCAGCTCCTGTAAACGTTGAAGCTGCTAAAGAAATCAGGGAAGGTAAATGTTTTGGAATATGAATGTGCAAATTTTTTTTTTTAAATTTTAGATACGAGTATTTCCAATTTTGTATTAACTAATTGGTGTGTGTTGATTGTGCTAGGTGAAGTAAGTGTTGCCACTTCTCCTCATGTTCGCCAGGAGAGGCATAGTGATAACGCCAGTGGTTCAAGAAGTTCTAGCAGCTCTAGCAGTGATTCTGGATCTTCTTCAAGCGGTAATTGATTTATGTGGTCAACTTTTGTCTGAGTAACCCACCTCAAACAAAAAGGATTTAAAGTTCAATCTAACTCTGATAATCCTAATGCAGATTCAGATAGCTCTAGCTCTAGCTCTTCTGGATCAGATGGAGGACAATAACTTGTGCTCGGGTTGCATCCGTTGAGGTGAGAAGCGCCTGTCTCTGTTTATTAAAAACTGTCAACGTGCAATATTTTAGCTTCCCCCCCCCCCCCCCCCCGTTTTGTATATAAGGCTTAAATTGGTTCTCTAGCACTTTTTGGTATTTCATTTTCATGTGCGGTGCAAATGTAAGGTCAACTCAAATGTAGTCGTTTCTTTCCCACAGCTAAGAAATACATGTTTCTTCTCCATTCACTTCAAAGTTGAGAGGAAAAGAGGCATGGGACACTTAAATCTTTTCTTTTCTGTTTGTTAGCCCTTCATCAGTGACACAAATGCCTTGGGGCCCACCGTTGTGTATTTTTCCTTGATTTTGCCTTGTATGATGATCTGACTCTGATCTGCACGGTGTTTTGATTCCCTGACGGATGTACATGGATAAGCATAGTCTGTTTATTCCTTTTTTATGGGTTTTTTTTGGGGGGGGGGTATTGTAACCTTCATTCATAAGCAAGTTTTCGTCACTTCCTGTTATGATTGGAATGGTGGGAACGCATTGACTTAGGTGAATCTGCACTTACTCAATCTATTGTGTTTTTCTTTCTTTTTTTTGCAATAGTACCTATCCCAAGGTACATTTCATCTGCACTTCTCGACTTTTATATGTTCTTTTTTACTGTTTTTTTTTTTGGAATTGCGGCCATAACAAAGTACATTTTAGCCAGTTTTCATCATTAGAGCCTTAATATTCATATGTGCACACTGCTGTAGGTCATGTGGTGATGTAGATAACAGAAGATGTGGTCCTCAAGTAACCCATCTTGACTCTCTTGAAATGTGAATATTTAGTGTACCAAAAAACGTACCTGTCTTGGTTTGTCAGCAGTTATGGTTTAACTTATTCCCCTTGTATCCAAAGAAGAGGCCGGGGATGGGATACATGATGATCGAATCTTGCCATGGAATTGACACCAGTCTTCTTGTGCTTGCGTGACTCACTTTTCAGTGTTGAAGTTCTTTTTCGCCCCGCTCTTGCTTGTTAGTCAATGAATTCTCTCATGATATATTGCATGCTTAGTGATGATGTTAATGATGCGCTGGTTATTTTGCCTGAAATCTGACACAAGCTGTTTCATAGCTGTCTCAGGTAGCTAGGTGCAAATGGCTGCTGAAGCTGCTAGATGCTGATTTGCTGTACGTTTCATGGATTAATGATCTCTTCTGCTGTTGTTTCTCCCATATTACGGTGGCTTTCAGCCTGGCATCCTAATATATATGTACGATAATGTTTGCCTTGGTGGTGTCATGCTGTAGTAGCACGTGTACATTTTTCCGACATGCTACTCACATTTGTATTGGTTAGTTTATAAGTTAGTCAACAATTACAGCCTTTGGAGGCATGAGATATTCATTGTCATGTACATAATTTAGTAGATGCTGTAGCTGCCGACTATGGCAGGTAATTAGGCTTGGCTCCGCTATATCAGGTTTCACATGGGTACAGTTTCTTTGTATGAAAGATCAGTGGAACCCTGCAACATGAGATTTGACAGTTTTCAGGATTTCAAAGGCAATTTCATCCCTGAGATTTCAATTTTCAGCAATTCAATCCCTGAGATTTCATCCATCTACAAGAAAGATTGTAGTTTTCAGCTGTTACCAACAATTTCACTCCTAACAATTAGACAATCTACAAGAAACAAGTTAAAATTTTCAGGCGGTACATAATGTCACGCCAAGGTTCATCAATCAACGAAAAATTTCCAAAAAGCTTCCACACCTTGCGGCGTTTAAAGCTGCCTTATCCAACACCAATAGCACAGTGCACATATAAATGATAGCACAGTTTTTTTCACTGTACAAATCTTATTAAAATTTGAATCTCGCCGAACCAACAATCAGCGGTCAATCTCACGGAGCCCAAAATCAGCAGCACCGAGGCCAGTTTTTACAGTAGTACAACTAAAATAAACAAAATTGAATGGTTTTTCGAATTATTCTAAAAGAGGTCTGCTCTGGAAACTCAGTTCTTGTTGGCAAAGTCGATTCCCTTTTCAATGGATGCCTTGAGTTCAGACTTCATAGCTTCCAAACTTTGCTTCTCAAAGTCGGAGAGAGGACCTAATCCAAAAATTTCTTCAACCCCGCTCTTCCCAAGTCTCACCTGCAGTCATCATGCATGCCAGTTAAAAACCCATTACAACAGCCCCGAAAATTATACGATGCATACGAAACACAGAGCCAACAAAATTGCAAGTCTCATCGCTTCTCAAGAATCAACATTCCATAGAACAAACAGAGGGAACGGCGAGTAACTACCAGAACTTGAAACAAAGGGAAAGGGGGGCTTACGGGCAGTTAAATAATTCCAAAAACCAAGCTCAAGTCAGCTATAAAACATCCCTGCAGCACCACAAGCAAGAGGATTGTTCTGCATGTGCAATTTGACAAGGGGAAGATTCGGCATTTATTGCCTATTTCAATGCGTAGCATTAAAATCCCCCAGCTTAGCGTATTGTTCTTTTAAATGCCACATTTGGTTGGCATATGAGTTTAATGTAATTTAGTCCTGGTATCAAGAACAGTTGCAACAAAAAATTATCAATTGACCACCACAAAATATGATTTTAGGGAAAAGAAACTAAACCCCAGGACCACAAGGAATAATGTGACCATCCCATTTCACAAGTGTCAACACTACCACTGCAAAAACAAAAAGGAGGGGGTGGGATAACAATAATAATAAGCATAACAACAATCAGATTTCCATGTGGTCAAAGTCAGAAAATAGATTTTGTTAAGTGCCAAAACAACAAAATAAAGAGTTTTATGGGACCATGCGTATCACCAGGATTTCAGCACACATACAGACGATACAGAGAGCAATTAAATGGAATTTATTCCCTGTAATCCCCTCATGGAAACAAACATCCCTGAAGGACAGAAATCTTTCTGACAGAAATGCCACTGAATAAGGTAGGTACTGTTTAGGTTTATCAAAACTGCCTAAGAGGGTAGACAGATACAAACAATCACCAGACAAGTCAAGTCTAAACTGGCAAAGGAAACAGGGAAACCCAATTCTGACCCACAGCCTTATTTGTCCTGGTCCAATTAAAGAGCCCATGATGCTACTGGGGAAGTGTAGGGAATATGAGCAAACTAATTAATATGTAATGCTCTCATGGAAGAGACATATGAAAATGAACACATACACATGATCTTTCAGTTTACTCTCTTAGATTCAGCACCCCCCCCCCCGGGCGATATAGCATGGTAAAAGTACATAAAAATAGAGAAAACCGGCACGAAGTCATTATTTTGCCACTGCGCAATAACCATGAGTGCATAAGATCCCCTAACAGTCAAAATATTTCAAACAGCAATGTAAAAGATAGCAAAGGACCATTGGTTATGCACTTGACAAACTTTCAGTAGCAAGAAGGGAAAATTCACCACCAATACAGAAGGGCCAAATCACAAAATCAAATGTAATGTTTGGTTAGATGTAATTAACTTTGTAATGCAAACAAGTTTGTAATTGTGTTTTCATTACTTTGTTTGGTTATATGAAAGTATCACAATATAGGAACTATCTCGTAATCGTGATTACTACAAACTAAGTAATCATAATTGCATTGCAAAGCCGAATGCATGACATTGCATCCAACCAAATATCACAAAAGTATCATTAGAAATTTAAGAAATGACAATCTCAAAATCTGCACAGTGGAGATCGTTACCTTAGAAGCAAAGAAAGGCAATTCAGTGACATTTGATTCGACATAAGAGCACTCTACAACATCTGGAACGCCATTTAGTCCTTTGAGGCAAGCATCGGCAAATATGGCTCCAGCATATCTGCATGTGAGGTCAAAAGCTTAAGCAAAATACATACCAATGCCCTATATTCTATTTTGTTACATGTATGATGTTCAAACATTCTTGCTTCTTTCTATGATGAGAGGAAATTTTCTAGTGTCTCAAGTACAATTGTCGATTATACTCTCCTATTGTTATCTTATTGATATCACTAAATCCATCTTGACAAAATAAGGTCACCGTATTTCTCTCCATAGATGATTTGGAACATACGGAATCCAATATGAACACATCTAAGTTTCATATTGATATGATATCTTAATAATTGAACAGCAATACAAATGCAAAACCATGGTGATCACTTACGCCATAGACAGTGTTGCAGAACCCTTGCCAGCCTTCGCTTCAACCACCTCTGTTCCACCATCTTGTGTTCTCTTTGTGAGAGCCTTAATGTCTTCTTCTGACAAGTTTGCTGCTGGGGTCGCCTGTCAAAGATATTTACATTTTTCAACCTTTGCAAATGGCAACGTAATGCTATCGCATTAACACCCCCCCAGGTGGTGGGGATGGCCAAAAAAAAAGGAAAAGTAATGGATCAAGGTGCAGAAAAGTACTTGAGAAAATAATGGAAGAATAGTGATGCCGGCATGTCCACCAACCACAGGTACATTAACCTCTGCATATAAAAGTTTGGGTAGGGCAGCAAATTAGGAAAGAAACAATTTACGTTTATTATTCACTGATGCAAGAGCACTCATACACTAACAATAACAACACCACTCAATGTGGGTCCCACATAACGGGGTATAAGGAATCCAATCATAGGCAACCTTAGACTAGCCTTTACGAGCAGAAAAACTGATTCTAAGAGACCTAATAAAATTTGCAGAATTCATTTTTTTGATAATTAAAACCTTTTGTAATGACGGCGGCAATAGACAATAATTATAAATCTCATTAGATAGAGATGACATAAAAGAGGGTGGGTAAACACAATAGAAAATAATAGCAAATATCAAACAAACAAACAAACAAAACTAAGATTGCCCAGTTTGCTAGTCAGAGCATAGCAGCTTGCTTACGTTCCACTGGAAGACCTGTCTTCCCAGCATAGAAAGTCTTGGCCCTAACAACATCCAGTGTAGTAACACCAAACAACCTCTTGGGATCATATGTTCCAGCTTTCTTGAAGACCTCGGCAGCAATTGGCACTGTTGAGTTAACAGGGTTGCTAATCATGTTGACAAGAGCCTGATAGGAGTGCATCTCAAGTTAGTTAGAAGATGCATGATCTGTTATGCAAATTGACAAGCAAGTACAGACAAAGAAATGAATAAACTAGTTATCATAACTACTCACATTAGGACAGTATTTGGCGATCGCAGAGGTAAGATTCTTCACAATGCCAGCATTGATGTTGAAGAGATCATCTCGGGTCATACCAGGTTTCCTAGGTACACCAGCAGGGATAATAACGACATCTGATCCCTCTAGTGCTTTCCACAGTTCCTTCTCCTCTGCATAACCAGCAACCTATGGAAAGACAGAACTTCATCAACACGTCTTATCCTCACACACATCAAATGCACAGCAGAGAACAATATGTACTTCAAAAATTCAACAAACATTAGATGAAATTAGACAATTTACCTAAAGTAGAACTAGTTAAAGATCTAGGGGCTACCTAAAGCATGCTACAAAATAGCAACCAGGACCACAGAAACCAAAATAACACAGGATTCCTGATTTAACACAGTACGGTACAAAATAACTCAAATTGAAAGAACCAAAATCCTGAAATGCAATCCACCCAACACCATTTCACTGTCCCAATTTCAAGAACAGTGCCCAGTAATTTGGAGTCTTCTGGTCGATTTAGGGCTACCAACATGAGGTCAATTGTTTGCCTAATCATCACTAACAACTCCTATCTACTAGCCGAATAATGCGATCCGCTTTCTACCCAATAATATGATCCCATCAAATGCCCTAACCCTAATCCTTAAGCACAAGCTCACAAATCTACCATTACAATTGTTCCAATTTAGCCAAATGCAGCAAAACCCTAATCTGAGAAACCCTAATTCAGGGGGGGAAATAGTTAAAAGAAAAAAGACAGAGAGAGAGATTGAGGGAAACCTTGGCACGGGTGTTGATGTGGCTGACGTCAGCGGCGACACCAGGGGTTCCAGCTATATCATAGAGAGCGAGATCGGAGACAAGAGGGTTCAACTTCATCAACAACGCAAGAGGCTGCCCAATACCACCGGCGGCACCGAGAATCGCCACCTTACGCTCCGGCGTTGAGGCGGAGGAATACAAGCGGGTAGATGAAGGTGCCGATGCGCATCTCTTCACGGCTGATTGGACAGATCTCAGCATCTTCAACCTCATCTTCAATGGGGGATCAACGAGGAGAGAGAGAGAATGAGAGACTCAGCAACGAATGGACGAAAGATGCAAGCGGGCGAGGGTTGAAAGGGTTTTGAAGGGGGGTTGCATATAACAAAGTTCGTGAATTTCAAGCAGCTTTTCTTTCTTATCTTTTTCAATTTTTCTTTTTTTATTTATTATCTTTTGTTTGCGGTTTTCCTTTTCTTTTTTTAAAAAAAAAATTATCTTTTTTTTCATTTAATTGATTTTATTTTTCTTTTTAGGGTGAGTTCGTTTTCACTTTTCAACATGTTGAACAGGTTCCAACCTGCTCCAAGTTACTTCAAACCATATTCGGCAACAACGTTTTGAGTAGCGTTTAGTGTTTTGACTAAGTCAATGCAATAATCTGGTAATTTTTAGTGTTCGGTAACCTAGTATTTTGACTAGCATTTCACGTAGCTTTTAGCGTTTTAAGCAGCATTTCTAAAAAGCTAGCAATATTAACTTTTGGCATTCAGAAGTAACGTTTCATATTTTTTGCCAAAAAATATTATTTGGAAATTATCTTCACCTTTTTATGTCAATTTACATTAATGAGCTAACATAACAGCTAAATTTACTAAAACAAATTTATTTCAATCATTCATCTAAATAGCTATCCTCTAACAGCTAAATTAGAAATGCTACCCACTATCTAAATAGCTATCAACTATTTGAACCGCTATCTGCTACCTAAACAACTAGTTTCGCCTAACAGGATCTTAATCTCCTCTCAAAACGGCTCTCATGTCGCTCTAACCTGCTCCAGCTCTCTGCCCACTGTTCCAACTTGCTTAGTTCTTCTTTTTAATCTTATAACAAATTATATATTAAAAGGTTTTGAGTAAGGACACAATGAAACCGAACAAATTTATGCTAATTTGTGGAGTTTACTTATCAATTTACAAAGCAAGTTCTACGGTAGGTAGAAAAGCGAGCTTTGTTAAGTATCTATAACCACCTACACATGTATGCCACCTTGATGAATAATTGCACAGCCACTTAACGAGAGTGGAGAACTTCATGCTTCTGTCATAATGGATGCAACTCTTTAACCTATGTATAGCTTAAAATTCCAAGCTCGTGGATGGAAAAATCTCGGGGCATGATGTACTGAAAATGATCCAGCAAGGAGGTAATGGTGAAAAAATTTCTAACATTTAGAGCCTGTTCTTTTCGTTGGTAAATTCCAAAATATCAATCTCAACGTACTTCAATCCATTTTAACCCACCCCAATTTACTCACGAAAAAAACAGGCCCTTAGATCAACTATCCTCAATGTATGTATGTTGACCTATTTAACAGTTAGCTCATGAAATCTCAAGAGTACTGATGCAAAAGACTCTAGATTCAACCTTCTTGTGCTTTTGTAACTCCCTTCAGACACATCCAACTAAGGGCGTGTTCGTTTCATCTCATTTAAATTTGTCCCGTAACTGTTGGGATCATTTCAAAGGATCTGGCCTGCTCAATTTTGTAGGAATTGAAACCGGACAAACTCGCACACAAGCCTGCTGCCACAAGCAATGGTTGACGGATCCTTCAAAGTTCAAATTGCACATTCTCATTCATGATTTGGCTTTTGTGGTCGCTTTGTTGTGTGATAAACTGAGGAACTTAATCTAGGGGTTCCATCAAATAGGTTTTCCGCAATTTTATGGATCATGATTAAATGGTAACACAAACGTTGGAACGCTGCTCTTTGAAAAAGACTTCAAGCATGTAAGTTCCAAATCTGTTGGAAGTCATGATACAGCATGTACAAGCAAAACCAGCAACTTTGTAAGATGGTAAGAGCAGAAATGCTTGCATTTGGTTTTTGAGCAAAGACCATTAACAGGCGAAATCATTTACCCACTGTTACATAATCGTAGCTGAATATCTCTGCCTCAAATGCAGCTTTGGGCTTTGAGTGACGAACTGAGGCAGCAGACAATATAAAATGCTGCCATAAAAGAAAAATTGTGAAATTAGTCCACTCCAAAGTTTACGTCTTTAAAGTCCCTCGTGTTTCCCATAATGACACCACCATTTTGCCAAAAAGAGTAGAGCCAACCAGAGATGAGACGTACAAACACTACCAGTTTGATACCACCCAGTGTATAAGCCAGTAGGCAGAGTTTGAGAAGATCCACTGCAGACAACCTTATCTCAACAAGCAGAGAATTCCTCCAAAGAACAGCCCCCCCCCCCCCCAAAAAAACAAAAAAGGAAGAAAGAGATACTGGAAAGCAACACATTCACCTTTTGTACTACTTGTTTTACGTCAATGTTTGCTTACCATGAGACAGCGTTAGCTTCCTAAGCTTGTTCTTATTGTAGATTCATTAGTTATAGCTTGTGTTCTTTTTCTCTTAGCAGCTTGAATCTGATCCGCAAGTGAAACTATGCTTTGCCACTGTTCCTTCTTTATAGATTCAATATCAAGTCTCTCCAATGCGTATTGCAGATAAAACATCGCACCAGCCTGATTGCCGAATGTTCCACCACGTACCTTCTTTTCATGAATCTGAAAGATTGGAGAAAGCTAATATCAAAATTCAAAAATAGGTAGACTAGCAGGGCATCCATCTTTTTTGTGATATCCATGTCACAAAAACTTAATGGACAACTTACTCGTGCAGCTCTAATCCAGCATCTAGAATCTAGATATACAATGTAATAGACTATGGTTTCCTTCTGACTGCACCAAATTTGACGAATACTTGAAATGTCATAATACATGGATCTAGACGTACAATCTCTAGCAACAATGAGGAAAATATCATCTCATAGAGCACAGAGTTATAATGTTGCACAACAGTCAAGACTATTTACAAAGTACGCTGTTTTGATTTAAGTGGCCAAAAGCATTGATTAGAATTGCCAAAGATGAATATAACCTCACCCACCATTCCCCAAATCAAATCTTCATGAAGATAGTGAAACAGAATCTGAACAATTCTATCTAGGGTGTAAATGGCAATATGTTAAGCATGACAAACTGACAAAATGCACGAATGTCAAACATAGTTCAACTGCAGAGAGTCCACATTATGGTAAAGCAAATAGTCACTTACCTTTCTCAATCTTGCCTTTCTGTTGTTTAATTCCCTCAAAGTGGCCAGCTTTAGTTTCTCGTCCCTTGTTCTGCCACTCGACGTCCCTCTCTGTTTGCTCGTTGGCAGATGAATCTTTTTCATCTTCTTTTCCTTGGCCTTTTCCGCAGCATGTTGAAGTTGACGTGAAGCTATTTCTTCTTTAAGCGTCTGATAACTATCCCAATTGAGTTCTTCTTCATTGATCCCTCCTCTCCTAGCAGCCTCTGCAATGCTTTCTGCCCAAGAGGAATAGAACTTCTCTGCTGGGCGCTTCCCTTTCAAACGCTTAGCCCAAAGTTGTCTGAGTGAAGAACTGATTCTTGCTTTGGATTGTGCACTGCAGAAAATTCATAAGTAACAATTTTCAGCAAACAATAATTGGCACAAACATAGAAACCTTTAGAGATACTTTTTTTTTTGATAAGGAAAAGGTAATATATTAATATAGAAATAAGAAGCTCAGTTGCACAGTGAGCAATGTTAGCATTGTACAAAAGGCTATTTACAACCTAAGTATAAACTATCCACACAATCTGCCAAATCAATAAAGGAAGCACTAAATTTCCCATTCTTCCAAAAGTAGAGAATTTTGATGAAATTCTCTTTCAAACGCTGAAAAGGAGTTTCTACATTATCAAAAACTCTTCTATTTCTCTCTCTCCAAATATTCCAAAAGCTGACAAGAGGTAGGACCATGACTTCCTCCTTCTTCTTCTTCTTAACTTTCCTACCAAAGGAGCCTTCCCAAGCCAAAAGATGGTTCCTAATAGAATCAGGAGCAACCCAGGACATTCCCAAGCAACTGAAAGCTAGACCCCAAAGAATGATTGCAACCTGACAGTGGAGTAATAAATGATCCGTAGAAACCTTTAGAGATACTATCCCACCCACCATAGTAGACAATTCCTGGGAGGGCCATGTTTCCCCTTGTTAGGCGAGATGTGGCAGTTGCAAATGGGTTCCCTTGTGGGCCAGGTTTGATCCTTGTGCTCCCCCTCCCCCACCCCACCCAGCACCTGCCCATTGATTTTAGCCCTGTACATGGCCCAATGTGTGGGCTACTTATCATAAAATGATATGCAATGATTCATAGGCCAAGCAATGCTCTTACAAAAACCACACAAGTTTAAGTTCATGTATGAGCTGAAGAACATACCATGGCTGTCATACTGCAGCGTTAAAACACGTTATTTGATCGAAAACTTCCATGCCTAGCCTGCCACCTCCTATATTACAACCCCCCCACCCCAACCCCGGGTGACAAAGGTGAAAAATGTGTTCAACAGTTCTTTAGGATATGAATGGGTCCTCAGTATTTTGACACTCAGTGATGGGTTAAGTCGTGATCTATCTGAGAGTGGGAGCAATAGGTCACATTAAGTCCTGTGTCAATATTTCCAACTAAGAAAAGGGAGGACTACCTGTGCCTGTGTGATGCTTCCGACATCTTCCTTATAACCTGAGAGCAGAGTGTCAGAAAGGATAAGTTACAAAGTCTCGACAATACTGACCAACTCATATGATAAAGAAAGCCAGGAATGAGAGTTCACACATAAGCAAGAATAAAAGTTTAAGAGTTCTATTATGGAGGCCATGGGAAAGGGGAAAAAAAGAAATTCGAAGGCTTTTGAGGATGATGTGTCCAATCTACAAGATGCTGAAAAAGAGTGAGAACATTTCTCTGAATTCTTGGTAAGTGAACTGTTTACTGAGGACGATGTGGGTGTGACCAATATGTTAGCATAATAAGAAAGAGACTACAAGCTACAGTAAAGTCATTAAGAGAAACCACACAGGTGATTTGTTAAGAATAATTTTAATGGTCCAGGTCCGAAAAGGAATAACATTGCTGGGTTTTAAATTTTTAATTAGTGACATGTATGGAAATAATTCTTCCGGGATCATTTAATTCGGGGGAGTCATGCAAGTACTAGAGGCCATGGCAATGCCAAATGTAGGAGTGCGCTGTGTATATTGTCTTATTGAACTGAATAACCAGATTCATTTAAGAGCTTTGCAAGCTGAAATTGCTCTTTCATGGAAAAGTCGACATATGATAAGAAAAATGCAGATTTTAAGAAAATTATTGGTGATCACAATTATCCACTTCGGGCACAAGACAGCTGATTGGCTAGCACAATTGGGGGCATCAGCAAATTACCATCAAATTTGGAATTCTATATCCAATATGTTCTTCCTGTATTTGTTGTATGAAGAATATAATCTAGGCAGAATCCCTAAAAGGATAGTCGATAGATGTTGTAACCTAGCTGCTTCTATTTACAACAACAATAACTCCTCATCCTCCTAGTGTGGATCCCACTTTCACGGGGACTAGGGATTAGTTCCTTGTATTTATTTTTTTTACAATTAACATTTTGCCAAGAAAGATGCAGAGATCAGAAATTGAGTGTTGGGCGACAATGCGACATATCATCCAGACCACTACACACTAATGCAGGATGATCACTGGTATGGACTGCTGAATAAATGTTAACATCCCATGCACCAGAAGCACATGGGGAAGAGGAAAAGAAAATGACTGATTCTTACATCACTTCACCTTGGGATCTCTCATGGCTTGACGGGTTCTCTCTCTAATTCGTGCAACAGTATCTGCATGCATCAAAACACAATTGAGAAACCCAACAATCAAAGGAGGTACATCCTAAAATTGAAAGAGCTAATACTATGCAACGATTACCTGGGCTATGTCTCTTGCCCTTGTTCCAAGGCACTCTTCCTTTGTTAGCAAGTCCTATTTTTCTCCTTCTCTCAGATTCCTTGATTCCTTCCATGGTGCATGCTACAGCAGGCTCAGGATGATGATAACTGAGTCCTCTAGCATCATCCCAACCCTCATTATGGATTTTGTTTAGGTTAGTATTTGATTCAGAACTCATCATAGCATTAGAGGACTCTCTTGTCCTGGCAGCAAGAGGAACTACTCGTGGAAGATGTAGCCTGGTGCCAGAACAGGAAGCCGCAGATTGTGCAGGTAGACATGTCACTGGGGAGTTTTGGCAATAAAATTTCAGGGGAATTGACTGATAATCTGAATATTCCGCTAGTGTACAAAGACATGGCCACGATTGGACACAGGATGAGACACAAAGAGGTTGGGGTTGAACGAAGAGTTCCCTGATGAACATTTTACATTATTAGGCGGATTTTATTAAAGCTTCCATACGTATCATTTCTAGAACTCATATGGCAGTTATCATGCACGGAGAGTTCATCATCACATTTCAGCATATGGAAAGCTCCACAGCCAGTAGCCACTACTCAGGCAAAGCAGTAAAACGGTAATGTATTTCTTATAAATAATCTCCATGGAATAATTACTAACTTCTAGTAAATCGACGTGCATGCAGCATGACCCCTGCATCCAGAGGCTGTGTCCGCATAACACTGATAATGAAACATTACTGTTACTTAGTAGACTTGTAGTAGACTAACCATTATGGATTTCGCTTATCACATCCTCATTTTAAAAATGGGGTGAAGACGGGTGAACATAGAAAAACTGGATTTCTTCACTCTCAAACCTGATGTGGGGCATGAAATATGAATGGAATTCACGGAAACCCACTTGAGCAGTGTCAGAAGGTGACATGAATGAAATCGGTTTTGCCATAACAAAGACAATAATCATTGTGCAGTTATATGACAGGAAGCTCAAGTAACATAGATTTCACCTACAAACCTCCCCAATTTGCAGCAATATTGCAGGTCCAGTGAAGATGGGAGTATATGGGCCGTCACCCAATAGCTTGAAATTCACTACAATAAGAAACGGGTGGTGGGGGGAGAAATATAACAAAATAGCCAACAAACCCAGAAAAGATTTGAACAAAAATTGCTACTTTTGATGTAATTAGGCAATGCCCACGAAATCATACTTCATTGAGAGCAGTCACTACCCCAACTTCGAGTGGAGCAAGAAGCATTACAAACAGGAACTCAAAGTCATTCAGTGCAACAGTGAGAGGGAAGACACAGAGACTCACATGAAGGGCAATGCCATTTTCCAATGAAGTGCTGCATTACACAGATTAGACCCCTGTTTTGGGGGGCGGGGGGGGGGGAATACAGAGAGCGGCTGAGGTTGACAGAGAGAGGGGGAGCTTGCACCAAGCGTTGCTGATTACGTTATCCATTCCATTCAGGCATTTTTTGGTTTTTTTTTTGGGGGGGGGGGGGGGGTTGAAGATAAGGTTGATGGATTGTATTAGAGCATAATTACCTTGAATGCTTTCTGGATCACTTAGGATCTGCTCCTTTCATAAATTAATTTTAAAATATTAATCTCAATTTATTTTAACTTACTTCAATTCACTCTAACCTACTTTAATTTACTTCAATTTATCATATAAAAAAATTCAACTCACTTCAACCTACTTCAACTCAATTTACTTCAATCCACTTCAACACACTTTATCTTTTTACCCATCCCAATTTACCCACAAAAAGAACAAACCCTTAATCTAGAATGCAAATCGTCATTTATTCGATAAATTTAGTTTAATTTAGATTCTAGATCGCTTGTTCTCGCAATGCGAATCATAGGGGAATAGAGCAATCCTGGTAACAATGTGTTAAGAGTTCTTAACACCTCATACCATTGAACTCCTTTTTTTTTATAATGAAAATACCACCCTCTTTTTTCTTTGTTTAAGTGTATCACTTGAAAAGATGATTGCTTTCAATTATGCCACTGTGAGGATAAACAACAGGATGTAGGCAGTATTTCACTACATGTATTAGCTTCGAGCTAGTTAAAGCAGAATAAAAAATGAAAAAAATAAGAAGACTAAAACAAGAGGCCCCAGTTTTATATCATCGTATCCACTTCCTTCATTCATTGTGATCAAAATACGCATAACCTGAAATACATCTTCACTCTCAAATACTCTCTTAAAGTAGAACCCTAGAGGTAAAGTAAAATCATTGAGACGAGAAAGAAAGGAAATGACAATTGAATTGAAGAAGGCAAACATATTTGGGAGACCCGTGAACTAAAAGTAATTAATAGAGAAATCGAATGATTTATAATTCATTCATTATTTAAAATACAATGTACATGATCATTTCCCCACCAAATACAAACAAAAACACAAGCTATGGATGATTGCATATCAACACAACTCACAGGAAGCCCCTCCCCACCTCTGGTCAATCCACTTCGAGGATAATTTTGATTCTTTTGTCCCATCTAATTCAAGTTTAATAATATTTTAAGGGCTTAATCCCTTTCTTTATATGTATATATAAAGGATAATTTTTTAATTAGTTGATTAAAATATCGATAATAGGAGATTACAACTTACAAGAGTTAGTGAGAAATTACTTATATAAACTCACAAAGAAAAGAGACATCTATGATAATTTGATATGGCCACTGATATAAAAGTAAAATTATTGATGTTTTTCAGTGTGTGAATAGTTTCAGATGTAAATAGTCTTTTGTAGGGTGTTATTGTACGTCCACTATTTTAATACTCATTAATAATATTGCTTTTTCTTTATAAAAAAAAAGTAACATTAACCGCATGTAAATAAATATCACTAAACCTGTACCAACGAAGAGGTTTACAGTTTTATCTTTGCTTGATTCAACATTTTTGTTTAAAACTATGAAGCAATGGTTGAAATTCCAACCAAAAAAAAAAAAAAACCCAATAAGAAGCAATGGTTAATCAAGGGATGACATTTATCTACATGCAATTCATCCAAAAGGGGTTGCCTTAGGCATCATGGTTTTCACAGCCTTGGTCGTTGCATATTTTGAGGCATCTTCATGAATACCTTGGTGCTTTCACCTACTAGCATTGTTGCTTGTTTGTGTGTGTTTGACTCCTTCCTGCTCAACAGCCTTAAGTTATTGGCCACCTTTGCCAAGAGGAAGCTGTTGTACACTGTTGGTGTTTGGGTTTTGTTTTTTTTTGCCATCGTTGATTATGGTGACACTTGGTTTATAGATACGTATTTATTTATTTTTTTAAAAAAACATATAACTTGTATCCAGTTTATACATATTGACTAATAAAAAAAAGTAAATGAAAAAGAAAATATTGTCATTTGTCACTTGGCCTGTTTTGAAATGATTTTTTCAATCCTACCATTTTCAAAATGATTTTTACTATTTTTAAAATTGGACATAGTATTGTTTGACTATTTAATTTTGATTGTGTGACACCCATAACCTAAGTGTGGATAATTGTATGGTCAACCATTGATTGAGCTTAATGTAGCAGCAAAGGACTTATGAAGCTGGGAAGGTTATTGTCGCCTCCTTCGAGGAGACAAGGCGAAAGCGGTAGAAAACATCTTAAGTAAAAATGAACTTGATACCCGAATAAAAGTTTTCACTTAAACAAATATATTTCTTTAAAATAAAAGCTATAACTCAATAGTCCAAGATTCATAAAATAGTACGAGGAAGGAAACTTTTGGAACGTATTGTTATCGTTTGTACTAATTTAACACTGGACTATACTAACATAATTCACATTGTTTAGGTTTGGGCAACGTAACTACAAGGTTTTAAGGAAGCTTATACAAATGCTAAGTATATTCAAATATCCAACGAACCAAAACATAAAGCATAATCCAAAAGGGGTTGGCCCTAAGTTTGGTCCTGAGACTCTCAACCAACTCCAAGCTTCCGTTAAATGATACCAAGAACCGGGGCAAATGTTAACATTCATGAACCGCATAATCTGCTTTTCGTACTGTTCCTAAGTTTGACATCGATGTAGCCGATTTCTGCACTCCCAAATTATAAAACACAAAACAAGAAAAGCGAGCATAGAGGCCAATAAGTTACCCTTGTACAGTAAAAGTAAAATTAAATGAGTCAGTGAGCCCACACTAATCCTAAATCAATTTTGCAAATCATAACCAATAACTTAAACTTAAGAATCAACGATAGTAAATAACTTTCATCAACCAAACCTAGGACTTGAGCGGTGAATATCAATGCAATTTATGAGCTTGGAGATCTCTAGCCGACTCCTAAGTTATGATGAACCATTCGGTAGCCGGCATTGAATGGTAATTAATAATCATTTATCAATGATCGATGATAAGCATTGCTAGCAAGCCATGTGACCTAGGCGTCACCTGATCAGCAACGTAAGAACATTGCAACACATGATCTTCGGAGCATTGAATGTGTCCTTAAGATGACTAAAACACGATAAAACTGTCGAGCTTGTTTCATGAATGCATTAAAAGTTTTTGGTTTTATTGTATCGCAAGGGTATACAAGCAATAACGTCCCTCGGTGAACGAATCGTTGTCACTTAAATTTAGCTTTTGATTCCTTTTTGCAAGGAAGTTTGGGAAAAACTTTGTAATCATAAGGAGTTTAAGTTTCATAAGCTCTTAAATTGTTAAACCTGTTTTTATGCATTTTTCATGAACTCGTGCATTTTGTCCTCTTTAGAGCTATTTTTCACTTTGTTCCTGACTTAAGGACAACCAAATTAGGTATCTCCTCTTTCCCCAAAAATCAAATCCATTTAAGTTCTAATTCTCTTGTAATTGAGCAAAATCCTATTTCCTTGCTTTCATATTACCAACTTATTTCTTTTCATTTTGGCATTAACTCCTTAAACTACCTCCTCTTACTAGCTCAATGCCCCTGTCCCAATGTGAGTATCCAAATTACGCAAACCTTTAAAATTCACACGCGTGAGTTCAAAGTTTAAAAATGTGTAACTCATCTAATCCCCTAAATCTAACTCACTTTATAAATTTTCAATTAAACTACCTTTTTCCCAAGATTCACTTTTGCAATTATCATATGATTCGGCCATCCACACACTTGTTCTTTTACCCGATTTCATACACAGTCCTTAGGTTTAGTCATTGGATGTTATTAATGACCGAACTCTACTCATTCCCCTCAAAGGAACTTACTTTAGCTTTGTAAGTACGTAATTAATGCGCCCATATGCAAACCTATGCTTAATTAAATCCATCTTTAAGCTAGTAAGACCATAATATTTCACTATAATTTTCCTTCAAATTTAATTCTCATGCTGGGGCAAATAAATCCAATTAGGAAGCCATAGACTCAAAACCTCCTAAATGCTTCCTCTCCCTCTCTACAATTGTAGTTACATTAAATAGCTCATTTCCTTAGAAAATTTCAAGCTAATAACCATCACAACTTACTCACACAGTGCGCAAACAACACATTCTTTTGCATTTATAATCCCATCTAAACTAATAAATCAACATAATAGTAAATTTCTTGCTCAAATCCCCCTCTAATACTCCCTCAACCTTACCACTTGCTTTTGCACCATTTACTAGGGATGTTCATCGGTCCAAATCTGGACTGAGTTAGACCGAGGACCGAATAAGAGGAAAGTTATGGACCATGGACCGGATCGAATAAGTCAAGGATCAGACCGGGACTGGATCGAAAAAAATCGGACCAGACCGAATTGTCAAGTTAGCAAATTTTTATGATATGAACATCTTATATTTATTTCAATATGAACAATTTCAACATATTTTCACCATGAAAAACAAATCAATATTCTTAAACGTTTGAAAAATTATAACTTGCAAAATAAAATTAAAATTGAATAAGTAAAAAGTCCGTTTTCAAATTTTTAACTTGGTCATCGGTCTGGACCAGTAGACTAGTGGATCGGACCGAAGACCGAATAAAAGAATTTGTGGACCGTGGACCAGACCGAATTCATTTGGTTTGGTCCAGTCCGGTCTTCAGTCCGATCCGAGTTTGGACCGAATAATGAACACCCCTACCATTTACCCAAATTCCATTATAAACACCCATTCAATCTGGCTAATAAACTCAATAATGCGTAATCGAATTGCCCCAAGATTCGATTCTCCAATTCAATCTTAATATAATCCATTTGCAATATAACTAAGGGAAAGATATTCATAACCATTCAAAATTACTTAAAACACTTGGCATAAATTATGTTATGTAATTTGTTTATAATTTATTTTCTTAGTTATAAAGAAAATTGAATCAGCAAAGGGGTGTCGGTCATCTAGTCAGACCTCAGATAGCATTCAAAGAATTGCCAATGAGTCTCTTCACATAGGAAAACTCTTGGGCTTGTCAGTAATTGGAAATAAGAAAGTAGTTGTAGCAAGAATTACTGGGAGTTTGAAACGGAACAAGAAATTGCTAGCATCAAAAGCAAAGGGGAATAATAACTCACAACATTGAGGTTTTGCCTCAGCCATCACGAAAGTGGCTGTTTGGAAGATTAGAGGAGCTAGCTCAGACATAAAGAGGAGGATAATTAGAACCAGGTCGACATGAAAAGAGAGCAGGAAGAAGTTGATCAGAACGAATAAGACATCTCACTCAAGCAGTGGTGCCTCAGATGGCTATCATTCAGTCGCTAAAGCATCTATCCATATTGGAAAGTTTGCTAAGTCACCAGTGATGGGTGATGATGATCGAGACCCAACTTTGTGATGGATTTAATTCCATCCGAAACATGAATTCATTTGGCTGACTCAAAACAAGGTTGAGACATTCTATGAGGATTTTTGTTGAGCAGGTGGCGGGTGCTGATTTGTGTGAGACATAGGTCAGCAAATCAAGGGACTAATTTGGTAGAAAAGAAGAAGACTAAAGGGATGAATACTGGAAGAAGACTTTGGTAGAAGCTTGGTCATATAAAGACAAAAGGCTCAATTGCCATGGTGGAGTCTTGCACTTAGACTGCTGCTCTTTGCCTATACATGTTAGCTCTTTGAGGCTTGAGATGTCATCATCGGATGGAGGAAGCAGGCACGTGTAAAGGTTGTGAATGAATATGCTTGTGCAATTGTCTCGTATTCGTTGGACCCTTGCACTTTTTGTCTGCTCACTAGAGTTGCTGGTCCCAATTGGTGATAACATTTGCAGAAGGGAACAGAGGTGGAGGGGTAGGAGTCTTCTAAGTTGATGATATTTAATTTAATTGTCAGATTATTGTGTTTTTGTTTGTAGTTTTCTTATTCTTACTTGTACCCAATTGAGCCTTTTGGCTTGGAAATAATCGGAAAAAAAAAAGAAAATTGAATCAGCTCGATAATTTCCGACGGTATTTAGATACGCATATATACTTTGACACAAATGTATATTTTTACATAACTTCGCATTTGAATATGTTAAAGAAAATTCACGATTAATCAATTTACTTAATTTATGCAATTCTTTTTGCTGTGATTCAGAAGTTATGCAGCTCAATGCTCAGAGTAATATTACTATCACAACATTAATATCATATTAGGAGTAAGTAAGCATGATTAAATAATGGCGTGTTACAAATTGACGATCAATTATTCATTTGTTTGTCTAGCTTTGCTTTCGATTTAGGTTTGGACTGTTGAACAATTGACTTAAAAGTATTTGTATTTTAGAGTTTGGACCTATAGAGAGGATTGTTGTTTACTTATGTAAGAAAGCAAAAATAATAAAGAAAACACTAGTGACACATCACACAATAAAATAAAAAATTAATCCAAAAAAGCAAAACCATCTCTTCTTGTTAGACCCTATCCCTGTTCTCATTGAGGGTAGAGATTTCGGATAGTCAGTGACTGTAAGATGTGTGCAGTTGGAGGTCTGCGTTCATGGGGTATACGCCTCCCCTACTCGCCGGCCAACCGTCTCCGCCACCGCTCCTACTCACTCTCAACCGCCCGCAGTCAGCGGCGCGTGTACTCCACCTCCTGCTCGTCGTCGAAGAGGAGAGAGAAAGAGAAGGTCATCGTCATCTCCGGCCCCACTGGCGCCGGCAAAAGCCGCCTTGCTCTCGAGCTTGCCAAGCGTCTCAATGGAGAAATTATTAGCGCTGACTCTGTTCAGGTGAGATATCGAATTGATAAACTTCTGAAATTGAATTGTTGTCATTTCTGCTTGATTTTGTGGGGTTTGCACTTTTTTTCTTTCCTTGGTGAAATTGCTGGATTTTTTTCTGGAGTTTGTGGTATGCCAGTTTGTTGAATGTCGTGAAGTTTGGCTTGATGGTCGTGTTGGCAATACTGAAGGACAATGTAATTGAGGACTGCTAGTTTGTAGAAAATTCTAATCCTCAGGGCTTTAGCCCCATTCTATTTCGCGTTTTTTAGGATTTAGCTAAGAGCTTACATCGTGTTAGATCTTAGAGTATCCTACCACAAGAGGGGGGTGAATTGTGATGTCTGATTTTCGCGTTATATATGACAAACACCTCTGTGACTTGTTTGCAGAGGGTGTTTTCAGATGTAGCAAGAGCGAAAATTATCAAGATAGATACGGAAATTAAAGCAAACACAATTTTTCACGTGGAAAACACCTCTAGCCCAACTGAGGTGTGAAAAACCACGACCTACCTCGTGTAGGATTTAACCACTTCACTAAACCGGGCTTAACACGTTACAATTGTAACACACCTTGTTACAACCTTGCAACCACGTAATCTCCTTCTCAAGGCAGATTACACCACGTCCAAATCTCACCAGATTGGACACGTCCAAAGTCCACACGACTAGGACACACTCACTCACTTTTGCCTGATCTGAGATCAAGGTCAAAAACACCTTACTGGGGTACTTCTCACTAAGCAGATGTAAGGTACAAATGAAGATCCTATTATGCCAATATCTTGAAAACACACTTTTAACACAACTTGTCTCGGTTTTCTCTTTTCTCAAGAATAACTCAAAGCACTTTTATTTTTCTAGAAAACCTTCTTTTTGAATCTCGTTTTGTGTTGTGTTCTCTCCTTTTTGTGTTTTCCTTTGTGTCAGTCTATGTCCGTGTGTTTTCATCTCAAATGCTTCTCCCTTTTTATGCTCAAAAACCAACGGTAAAAACCAGGGAGAGATGAGAGAAAATCAACTAAGTTTGGTAAAGATGATTTTTTTTTTCAAATAAAAATCCCAACGGCTCTTCAAGAAAATCTTCCCAAAATTATAGCATTCTAAGAAGATTATTTTTAGCCATAATAACCGTGGAAAATCTTGTGAAGGTATTTTGAAAAGCTTTCCAAGAAATGAGAGAGAGAGAAAGAGATAACATTTCGATTTAAAAGTTTTCCAAAAAAAGGTTTTGCAATATCCCATAATATTTTCAAGAATTATCATTTCCAGGAAAATAGCAATCTTGAGTTTAAGGAATTATTCTGGAGATCTTGGCCAATCGAAAATAAGTTTTCAAAGATAACCGGGTAAGACCAGTTTAGGTCAGAAACACCCTAGGCACCCTGTTCACAGGGTTGTTCGCAACTGGTGTTCTGAAGCGTTTAGCACAAACACCGATTCAAGAGGTGTTTTATAAGGTGTTTTCAGTATTGGCTTATTAACAAGAGTCTAAATAAATAAAATCTATATACCCCAAACTTCTTGTTTTAAACTAGTCATCTTGTCCAAGATCTGTATAGATGCCGTGAACACCAAGGTCACCTTGTTTGCTGGGATTGTTCTTTGTCTTGCTAGAGTTCATGAATTGCTTCTCGTACGATCAACTCAATCATCTCATGGAGGTGGTGATCTTGAGAGTGAACCATTAGGTATGAGACTTGTTCTCAAGGCGTGTTCTCAACATTCAACAAACAGGTTAATGCGCATTGTTGAAAACATGTTCTCAGCACATTGTTGAAAACATGTTCTCAGGACTTGTTCTCAACAATCAACAAGTTAAAGCACATTGTTTGAAAACATCTTGTTTGGAGCAACATTGCTTTAGGTTTGTTATCATCAAAACATAATAATGGTTTCAACAAATTCCCCCTTTTTGATGATGATAAACCAAGTATCTATATTGACAAAAAGTTAATGCTGATAGGGATCCACAAAGGCATTTAGAGTCCAGGCCAGTCAACGTTCAAACATGTTTTCATTTCATGTTTACAAAACAAGGTCCAAATATGTTGTCCAAACATATTTTCATTTTATTTGGTGTCAAGCAAGGTGCAAACTGCAAACATGTTTTCATTTTATGTTATCCAAACATGTTTTCATTCCATATTCCATGTTATACTGAATTCTTCCCCCTTTTGGCATCATTAAAAAGGAAGAACAACTAAATAGAAATCATATGGAACAACACATACTGTAAAAAATATATTATTAATTACAAGGCAGTACAGTAAATGCAGAAACAACAAACAAAACACCAACAGACACTAGAAAACACCCTATACAATCAAGGTGCAGGAGGTGGTTTTGTTTGCAGAGGAGGGATAGAAGGGGCAAGGGTGGAGAGAAGAGCAAGCAAGTCTTCATGTCGCTTGGCACAGCGAGCTTGTTCTTCAGCGAAGGCAGCTTTGACTGCGGAGAGTTCTTTCTTGAGGCGAGCATTGTCCTCAAGAACAGCCTCAACCTGTCCAGAAACAACAGGTGGTCGAGGTGGTTGACGATCCTGTTTGGAGGCTGATCCCTCAATCTCATAGCCGCACCCAAGTAGGGTATCAAACCCCGAAATCATCAATTGTTTGGGCGGCTACTCTCCGTGTGAGCACTATCCTAAAGGGCTCAAACACCTTCGTCAGTAGGAACCCATAACCGAGATCATGTGTTCGGGAGGTGTTCGCAATTCGCCCAATGTGGCGAATCATGATTGTAGGAAGGTTAATGGGTTCTTCCCTGTCCAGAAGGTCAACAAGGCATTGATCGAAGAGATCTGCCGAATTTCGCCATTGACCTCTTGGAATCATGTTCTTGATGACGAACATGAACAGCAGTTGGTGGGGAGGAATGAGATCACCCTTCTTGACAGAGGAGGGTGTTTTCAGACCCTGTTTGCGACTGAGGCGCTTGGATACCTCGAGAAGCTGAGCATGTTCCAGAGCCGTTTTGTCCTCCCTCACATACACCTCGAATCCTTGCGAGGGTATGCCCAGAATTTGCCCAAGTGAGGACGCATCAAACTTGATACTTTGTCCACTCACTGAGCTGGTCACCACTCCGTTGGTGACACTGCAGTTGGCGTAAAACTCCACCAACTCAGGCACAGAACACCCTAGCTGGGTGTTTGCAAACAGTTGTAGCCAGCCTTGGGTGCGAAGTTTTGTCAAGAACACCCCCACACCCTGTTCTTCAAAGAAGTCCACATTCACAACCTTCCCCCTGACAACATTGCGTTTAAGCAACTTTGCATGTTGGTCAGTCAAGGGAGAGGGTGTGAACTGTTTGGGGCGTTTGGTGGCAGGAACAGGGGTGGTAGCCTTTGGTGGAGGGGATGTTCTTGGCTTTTTCTTGAGAGGTGTTTTTGCTGGCTTAGGAACAGGTTTAGGGGTTGTTTGTGGCAGTGGTTCTTCGACGATGTCCCTTGTTCAAAGGAGTTGTTCTCAGAATCAGAATCTGAGAACCCTTCAGAGGAGGAAGAAGAGATCTCCTGAATGAAGGGAACAGAGGATTTGGAGGATTTGGGTGTTGATTGGAAGGCAATTCTCGCAGATTTGCAAGAAGGAGGAGAAGAGGGAGTTGAAGAGGGGCAAGATCTTGATGGTGGTCGTGGTCTTGGAGTTCGTTTACGCCTAGCCACCATCTTTACTCTTTTCCTCTTTTCTCCAGTCTGAGAAGTGAGAGGAACAGAGTCGTCCCCGAGGACAGGGCTTTCTTCTTCAGAATCCCCTTGTAGATCCATGGAGAGGTCCTCAACGAACACATCCCCTGTTCTTTGAGATGTTTCTGGAAGGGGTAGAGAAGAACAGGGTTCAGAGGTTTCAACAGTTATTTCTGGGTTCTTCAAGATTTTGTCTTGAAGACCCGAAGAACTGTCATCGGTTTCAGAAGGAATGGGACACGGAATTGTCCCTACATGCACCACTAACTCCCGGCCAAAGGAGTAGGAAATGTCGCATAACTCATGCCCAGTGTTTTTGAGGTTTATCTGGGTAAGAAATTCGAAGATTTTGTGGGTTATTGGCCGAGGAGGAGCAGGAGTCGAGTGAATGACCATGCTCTTGTTCTTGGAGAGGGATGAAGAGTTAGTTTTGGGAGCCATTGCTGTTTTGAGAGAGATTTTGCTTGAGGGCGATTTCGGTGAGGGGAGATTAGGGTTTAGCCTGTTTGCAGAGGTTGCTTATGAGGATGATGATATGACGCAGATAACAGGGCTGATTAATAGGAGAGCCGCCTAAGCATTTAAGAAGCGCAAGGTTTTAGGAGGGGTAATGATTAAAACAGTAACCGTGCACCTTGGAAAGGGAGGAATAATTAAATGCAAGCACATTTAAATAAGCATCGAAAGACGAAGAGACATATCTGGTTTTTTTCTGCTTAATCAAGGTGACTGCCTGTTTGTTTCGGTTGATCTTGAAAACAGGGATCCTCCAATGATTTTTACCACATTCTCGTAAGCTGCACTTTTTGTATAGATTAAAGCAAAATACACATGATCCAAGCATTTGCATATACGATATGTAAAGTTTCAGCAGTCAACCATGGGTAGAGAACAGGTAACTAGTTCTCGACGTGGGAACAGGTGTCTCAGGGTGTTCTCACCAGCCCTAGTTCCAGTATATTCTTCTCAAATGGATCTCTAGCTAATGCCTTCGTGAATATATCAGCAATTTGATTTTCCGTTGTACAAAAATTCATAGAGATTAAGCTCTTTTCAACATTATCTCTCAAGAAATGATGTCGAATGTCAATATGCTTTGTTCTTTTATGCTGACATGGATTTTTGGCAATATTAATAGCACTTGTGTTATCACAAAAAATAGGAATGCATCCAGTGTCAACATAAAAGTCTTTAAGTTGTTGCCTTATCCACAACAGTTGAGCACAACATGAAGCTGCAGCAACATATTCAGCTTCTGCTGTGGACATGGCAACTGAATGTTGCTTCTTGGTCGCCCAAGATACCAAACAAGGTCCAAGAAAGTGAGCCATACCTGAGGTACTCTTTCTATCAACTAGGAACTCTGCATAGTCAGCATTAGCATATTCAACAAGATTAAAATTACAGCCTTTAGGATACCATAGAGCTAAATCAGGTGTATGCTTTAAATATCTTAGTATCCGTTTAACAGCCTTAAGGTGAGTCTCTTTAGGATTAGACTGAAAACGGGCACATAGACCAACGCTAAAAACGATATCTGGTCTACTAGCGGTTAGGTATAGGAGTGACCCAATCATGCCCCTATAGAGTTTTTCCTCAACTGAGGGACTCCCATCATCCATAACCAATTTGGTTGAAGGAGAAATAGGAGTGTCTATGGGTTTGGCCGACTCCATCCCAAAACGCTTAAGTAGCTCCTTGATGTACTTTTGTTGATGGATCATGGTGCCGTTTGGAGTTTGCTTGATTTGTAAGTCTAAGAAAAAGTTAAGCTCACCCATCATGCTCATCTCAAACTCACTCCTCATCATATTTGAAAATTCATGGCATAAATCATGATGAGTTGCACCAAATATAATGTCATTTACATTTATTTGGACGATTAATAAATGTTCCCCCTTAGATTTTAGAAACAAGGTATTATCTACCTTGCCTCTTCTAAAATCATTTTCAAGTAAAAAGTTTGACAAACGTTCATACCAAACTCTTGGAGCTTGTTTTAAACCATAAAGTGCTTTGTCAAGTTTATAAACATGATTTGGAAAATCACCATTTTCAAAACCAGGGGGTTGTTTGACATACACCTCTTCTTTAAGGTATCCATTTAGGAATGCACTTTTCACATCCATTTGATATAGCTTGATCTCCATATGAGCTGCAAAGGCTATTAAGATTCGGATAGCCTCAATTCTTGCAACTGGTGCAAAGGTTTCTTCATAGTCGATTCCTTCTTCTTGATTGTATCCTTGAACCACCAGCCTTGCCTTGTTCCTAGTGACTGTTCCTGACTCATCTAGTTTGTTTCGGAACACCCACTTGGTTCCAATGATTGTTCTTTCTGCAGGTTTAGGAACAAGGTGCCATACTTTGTTTCTTTCAAATTGGTGAAGCTCTTCTTGCATAGCCGTGATCCAATCTGAATCTGCAAGGGCCTCATTCACACTTTTTGGCTCAATGTTAGAAAGAAACGCATAGAAAGCACAGAAATTCTTAAGTTTAGATCTAGTTTGCACTCCAGTATTAATATCTGACAAGATCTGATCAAGAGGATGCGAACTCCGGTGCTTCCATGATCTTGAATTGATTAGATTCACAGACCCATGTTCTGGTCGTATAGGATCAGGTTCAAGAACACCTTCTGATCCTGTTTCAGCGCCTGTTTGCAAGCTGGTTCCTGAGGGATATGGTTCCGAACAGGGTTCAATGGTGTTTCCCGCTGTTTGGTATTCACTTTGCATGCTGTTTTGAGGAACACCTTCTGTACTTGTTTTCTCCAAGGTGTTCTCACCTGGTTTCTCATGGTTCGGCAATTCCTTTTGGACAAGACCTAATTCAAACTCTTCTTCCTGTGCATCATTCTTATTCACAGTATTAGTTTCATCAAAAAGCACATGCACACTTTCCTCAACACACAAGGTTCTTTTGTTAAAAACTTTGTAAGCCTTGTTGTGAGAAGAATAACCAATAAATATTGCCTCATCACTCATAGGATCGAACTTTCCCAAGGCATCCTTTCCATTATTATGCACAAAACATTTACAACCAAAAGTTCTCAAGTGCATAATATTAGGTTTTCTGCCTTTGAAGAGTTCATAAGGAGTTTTGTTCAACATGGGTCTGATCATACATCTATTCATAATATAGCACGATGTGTTCAAAGCTTCTGCCCAAAAGTTCCTAGGAAGACCACTAGCAACAAGCATTGTTCTAGTCATATCTTCTAGGGTACGATTTTTACGCTCAACCACCCCATTCTGTTGGGGTGTTCTTGGAGCCGAGAAGTTGTGATCAACACCATGCATATTACAAAAATTTGTAAAATTTACATTTTCAAATTCAGTACCATGATCAGACCTCAAGCTAACCAATGAGTGTCCTACTCTCTTTTCAACCCTTTTTAGAAAAGCAATAAAGTTTTCAAACGTTTCATCCTTGGAAGCCAAGAACAGGGTCCAAGTAAATCGAGAGTAGTCATCCACTATGACAAGCACATACCTCTTCCCACCTCTACTTACTATCCTCATGGGACCACATAGATCAATGTGTAATAATTCAAGAGGTCGAGTAGTGCTTACATACTTTTTAGATTTTAAGGAAGATCTGACTTGTTTTCCTTTTGCACAAGCTTCACATACCTTGTCATCATTATACTTGATGGAAGGTAGTCCAATAACCAAATCCTTGGAAACAAGTTTGTTTAGCAAGGACAGGCTTGCATGACCTAGTCTCTTGTGCCATAGCATTATATCATCATTTAAAGCATTTAAACAAGTCAGACTCTTTTGGGGAAGAGTGGAAATACAAACTTTATAGACATTTTGACATCGCTTTCCCCTTAATACAACATCTCCTGTGTTGTCATTCACAACCAAGCAACGTGTTTTTGAAAACAATACTAGGTTGTTCTTGTCACACAGTTGGGACACACTTAGCAAATTGTGTTTTAACCCATCAACTAAGTGCACATTATCAATTGAGTGGGAGAGAGTTTTACCAATATTACCTATACCGACAATTGTCCCAGACTTGCCGTTTCCAAATGTTACACTCCCACCATTTAGAGCTGTAAGTGAGAGAAAGTTTGATTCTTTTCCAGTCATATGCCGCGAACACCCACTATCAACATACCACAG
>JACYFF010031957.1:116210818-116249658 GCA_017589665.1 Selenicereus undatus | reverse complement strand
TTTTTTTTTTTGGATAGTTGGATTTAGATATCAAACAACCATATTATGGTATAGTTTTGGTCTAAAATCTCTTGAATTTTCGATCAAAAATTCGGACACTATAATTGAGCTCAAAAATTTAAAATTCAGATCAAAGTATGGACACGTACATAGTTCTAGTCAAATTTTCAAATCATAAGTTTGGACATATGGGTCCAAGTTTGAGTCAAATCAGACATCTGAATTCGCAATTCATATGAGGTTCAGGTATGATGTATTTGCCCGATTTTTCGAGTCTGATTAGGCTTGAATTCAAATTCTTGACTATATTACTTAATTTAAATAGTAGTTTGATATTTATTCCCTTAAATAAACCTTATATATATTTGAGTTGTATAACTCGAAAAAACTTGCATTGAATTACCTTTTATAAGAAAGTAATAACTCTATTTTAATAATGAACGATCAAACAAAAAACAAGACACATGAACTCAATTATAACAACTTTCCAATTAATCAGATTATTTAAAAACATATGTCATATACGCCCAAGTAAGCACTGTTTTTTTAAGAAATATTGGCACCCATCAAGACCCCGGGAAGAAAGGGTGAGGGGGGGGGGGTACCCTCCCAATCTATTTATTTTATTTTTGTTTTTTTTTTTAAAAAGCGACCAAATATTACTGGACCAACTTTTGGCGGTGAAACAAGTGGGGCAGTAAAATCGAAATATCCAGAACCTTGTTCTACTTGTAGTGGCAGTTGCACTATATATCGACCGTAGATCAATGGTTGATGGTGGTGACTGGTGATGATCATCAATCATTTTTAAATCCAATGGCAAATCAGAGAAGCTGCATGCCTAGGCCTAGGCCTAGGCCGCAGCTGCATAGAATAGCTATAGGGTTGGGTAATGAGTTGATCACCGCCTTATTAATAAAGTGATGAATTAAGCTTGGTTATAGTTAAGTAATTCATCTATTAATGAAGTATTGTTTTGGGTTAGACTTTTTATGTGAACAAATGAGTAAAGATAGACTAACTTTAAGTTGATTAATTTTCAATTCATTTTAAAATGAAATGAACATTCATATACAAGAAAATTTGATTTATAATATTGTCACATATATATAAATTGTTGGTAACAATTTGACAAAGTGTAATATGTAAATTAGTAAAATGATACATAAACTAACAAAAAAAGACCGATAATTAAATGGACTGATGGGTCCCAAACTGTTAACATGCTTTAAATGAGCGGACCGTATCCTTCATTAACTTTATTTTAAATATGCCAAAACTTTGGAACCAGTAGGGACCTGATCCATTACCTACTCATAATAGTAGGTCATACAACAACTTTGATATGTATAGTTTCATAAACCAACGCTTATATGGTAGTTGTAGAACTATAAATCCGAAACACGTGGCTTTTTCTTTTTAAGTAGGGACTTGCAAAAATGCTGAGTTCAAGGGATAGAAAAAAAAAATAAACTTTATATCTGTGTTTTGTAGAACTATGTTATAACTTATAAAGTAGTCCTAAAGTTATAGTATAAGCCATCAGAATAAGAAAGAAAATGATTTCGTGCATGCATTAGATATTGGATGCGCCCCTCTCAAGTAGGAGCATTGTATTGGAGTATTGGACTAATGAGGTGGGTGGAGCTCACAATTTGACTAGGCTATGTTTTTTTCAACTTATTATAATTATTTCTTATCAAGATTCAGCATTGATCAATATTGATCAGCACTAATTAGCACTCATCATTACTTAGTCATATTTTCTATTCACAATTTCAGTCCTGATTTGCACCAATCAACACTTATCGGTATTAACCAACACTCATCAGCACTTATCAATAATAAATTAATTATAATAAGTTGAAAAGAACAGACCCTTAACGCAGGACTACTTTGTAAAGAATCACTGACTGACGGGTTTCAAGTATTTATTTTTATCCTTCTAACATTACTAAAATGATTTTTCTTTTAATCTCTCAATTATTAAAGTAGATTTTAGCCCTTCACTTTACACAAATATTCTCGACATTGGTGGATTTAAAATTATAAAAGCCCCCCCCCCAACTTCCTTGTAATAACTTTTATAATTTATTAAATTACATTGATTATTAACTTCTTTCCATTTTAAATAGGTTAAAGTAGATCTCATCTTAAGTTATAATTTTTTTAAATTTATTTTAATAAAATATCTAAAAGCATAGTTTACTTTTTAATTTATTTTTTTCAAATTTTCTTACTTTTTTCTAGTTGTTTTAATAAGGGCTTGTCACCATTATTTACAATTTTAAAGTTATATACACAAAAAGTGTTTTCCTAAATTTAAAAATTTAAAATTATTTGATGTAAAGGCGACAAAGCTAGGATTGGACTTCCAATTTGGTAAGAGATGACAAAAGGTCATAGTAGGTTATACATTGTGGCTAGTGGTTATCAATCAATTATTCAAGATGTTGGTCCCAGTAATCTCCAATGAACTAATTAAGCTTGTTTGGAATATTCCTAAGCCGTCTTTCATCAAGTGGTTGGCTACACAGCCTACACTTGATACACTGAAATCTAAGGAATAGTTGTATAGATGGAAGATAATTCAAGAATATGTAAGCTAAGCGTGTTTTGTTACATTGCAGGATACATATTTGAGACTCAAAATCACTTGTTCTATACATGTGAGTTCAGAAGAGGGATGTTGTATTGGGGGATTTCAACACGAAGTTTAATGTTCGTGTACTTGTCTAGATTGCTAGGAAGTGGTTAACAAGGAGCGATCATAAAGATTTTAAGGTGAAGAAGAAAGCCCCTTCTGTGATGAATACCACAATGATAGATTTACAATTTGGATTGAAAGGATATTGAATTGAACCATAAGATTTATATGGGTGGGGGCACTCCTGTGGACACATTAATCAAAACTGTCTCAAGCATGACCTCGAGCCACATACTCTATGAAGGTAAGATAGAGAAGCATGAAGGATCACAATTCTGCACATAATTTGTTTCACTTGGGCGTTGGGTGGGGTGCAATAGAGTCGAGTCAAGTTTGAGCAAGTTGGCTAGGGTAGATATAAACCAAGCTTAGGCTCTGCTCAAAGCTCGCTTAGCTTGCACAACTTAAGCAGGGGTAGGGTTACAAGTTGTTTCGACCTAAAGTCTGGCTCGAATTCAGTTATGTTTTCTTTTCTTTCCTTCGTTTTTGGGGAAAAATTTCAAATATATTACTAAATTAACCCAAATTAAAGTTGAAAATTTAACCATGGATTCAAGAGATAAGGGTGGGGGATAGTAAGATTATACAACAAAATCCTCCAATAAAATTTGAACATTGAATATAATCAAGATATCTACAATTCAACAACTTCTAACCATACTCAAAATTAGACAAATTTATGTTCTCAAAAAACTGGAACTAGTTGGATAATGTGTCATGTTGGGTCGGGTTCATATTCATGTCTAACTTAAATGGGTTGAAAATCCACGAACCTGAAACCAACCCGTTTAATAAAGAGGTTGAAAAAGTTCAACTCAAATCGTTTAACATTTAAACAGGTTGACCTGAACCTAACCTGTTTACCTAAATGGGTAAAATGGCTTAGGTTCGGGTTACCCATTTTACCCACCAACTGATTCAATTGCATCACAAATTTCAACCCAAAGACAATTTACCAAACAAATTGCATATTTTTCTGCCTTTTAAGGCATAACTGCTTTCAAAAGTATACTAAAATAGCAGCTAACTTACAGGTTTCAGCATATTCAAAGTATATTACAACAAAACAGTCAGCAACAAAATAATTTTACAGCTTAGAAAGTTCACATCATAATCAACTACTTAAGTTATAAACCATGTCCAAGTCAAGTATTAAACAACGGTAAATAAAATTCAAATTATCTGAAATTCTTAATAACATAACTAGCAAGTCAACAACCAACAAGTTTATAAAAGAAACCACAAAGCTTAATTCCCACAAAAAAGGGTCAATGATAAATGGTAAATGGTAAATAAACGGTACACGAGTTGACCTATTTAATCCGTTTACTTAAACGAGTCAAGTAGGTATTTTTTTGTGTTGAGATTCTCAACCTGAGCATAATTCAATTAATTAAACGAGTTTACTGTGTTAATCTATTTAACCAAACGGGTTCAAACTTCATACCCAAACCCACTTACCTTCGTGTTGGATTCAGATCGGTAATCGTATCAGGTCAACTTTTTCCAACTCTACAAAAAACCAAATGCAAGTTTCTCTCATAGCTAGATGGATATTAAAAAAAAAAAAGAAATCGAGCCAAGCTAAGCTACACTAAGTTCAACCTTCAGTTCGGTGAGGGCGATGAGCTGGCTTAGGTTCGGTGTGACTCAAAGTTGAGCTGAGCTTTGATTGAGTAGAATCCAAGGACTCATCGAGTCGGTTTAGTTCATTTACAACATCGTACTAAACTTGAATATACGTATACCTAGATAAAATTACGTATAAGTATGTTATTGAATTTTATAAACATGCAGTTATTTGCTTATTCCATAAAGAATAAAGGTGGAGAAGGATAAAAATCCTTTGAAAAATATGTTGACAAAAAACATAATGTCAATTTAGAATATTTGAAAGAAACAAAACTGTGTATATCTTCATGTCTTGTATACATGTGAAACATACTATTTACCCTTAGAATTTGGACCCCAAGAGAAACGATTAGTAGCAGTGCTAACTCACATAGCTACGCATTGATTGAGGCTAAAATCAATGGGTAATGCGTGATGGTTGGCTGTGATTACAAATCCTAACACTAAGAGAGCGGGATAGAGACATAGAGTGGAGGGGTCACATCTGCACGTGGTGGCTTATTCCTCCCTTTCTCTCTCACAGTTATTAAACAATCAACTACTGGCAACTTTCCCAGTAAAACCGTTGAGTCCTCCAAGCCCAGCCTGTTGCTAGCTGTCCTTGCCATGTGACTCATGTGACCCACTGCCTTCAAAACCATTTTAATATTTATTTTTCCCCCCCCCCCCCCCCCCCCCAAAAAAAAAAAATTCACTCTCTTTATTTCAATTGTTGCTCACTAGAAATACACTCTCTTCATCTTCATCATCATCATCATCATCATGTCTTTCTGTTCATCCTTTCTCATCTTATCCAGCTCCTCTATTTAGTCCACCCCCAACAGTTCACTGTTGTTTTGATCACTAGTCTAGATCTACACTTACAACAAAGTCACCATCGAAAGAAAATCAGAAGACTATACAAAACAGACTACTTAATTATGGCGCAACTCCCACCCAAAATCCCCGCCTTCCCATCGCACCAAAGAATGCCACCCTTGACCAACATTCTCCCCCCGCACCAACCACCGCCCTCTTCCGGGCCGACCCCGAGCGCCTCATGGATGGACGAGTTCCTCGACTTCACCTCGGTCCGGCGGGGATCCCACCGGAGATCAATGAGCGACTCGGTCGCCTTCCTGGAGGCGCCGGGTCAGCTCGTAGAGGAGTGCCGGAACTCCCTGCATGGCGGGGGGTTCGACCGGCTCGACGACGACCAGCTAATGTCTATGTTCTCCGATACCATGCCGGAGATGGTGGGCCCGCCCTCGTCGCCGTCCGATCAGAATTCCAACAACGACGACGACAAGCTCGTGTCTACTGATGAGGCTAATCAAAATCATTCCAATAACAATAATTGCAGCCAGCAGCAACTGCCGAAGAATGAGCCCGGAGAAGTGGAGAGCGCGTGTAAGAGTGATACTAATAATCATGTGTCTTCACTCCCGCCCAGTTCTGATAGTGCCGGCCAGGTGATCTCCGGTGGTCCCGATAATTTCATTGATCCCAAGCGCGTTAAGAGGTACTTCCATAACTACTCGGAATTGAATTGTTGGAGGAAAGACTGCATTAATCCTATGATTTTGCCGTCTAATAGTTGATAATTCTTTGTCAAAGTATCCATTTATCTTTGGTCGTAGACTAGTAGTACAATTGTTAATTTGTAACAAAAAGGCAGCTCGGTGTACAAATATCTCGCGTTCACGTAAAGTTCGGGGAAGGGTCGCACCCCAAGGGGTAAATTATAGGCAGCCTAACTTGACTTTGTTGACCGATTCCACAGCTCGAACACGTGACCTTTTGGTCACACAGAGACAACCTTACTGTTGCTTCAAGACTCCCCTTCTTGTAATCTAAAATGTAAATGTCATATAAAAAGAGGAAACTGTAAGATTGCAATCTCGACTGTAATTAACTATAAATTAAACTACAATTAAATTATGTATGAACTCTTACTTTTGTGATTCATAGTCATAGGGATGTTGTTGTATAGCATAATTCAGGTAAATTGGAATCCTATATGTCAGATCTACTACACAGGATTGATTGTTTGTACATGTGCACGTACCACAATTTCAGAATTCTGGCCAACCGGCAGTCTGCGCAAAGATCAAGAGTGAGAAAATTGCAGTACATTTCGGAGCTAGAGCGGAGTGTAACAACATTGCAGGTACAAATTAATCTACTTTGTAGAATTTTGAGACATACTGTATCAAGTGAGACGTCTTATACGAATCTGTACGTACGTAGAATTTTCAATTTTGCATGATCGTGTGTATAATAATGATGGATTAAGTTGACAACAATAACGTCATCTCTCTCTGTTTGTATGTATGTATGTTGGATGCGTGGATGAATGAATGAATGAAGACGGAGGTATCGGCCTTGTCACCAAGAGTAGCGTTTTTGGACCATCAAAGGTTGATTCTGAACGTGGACAACAGTGCTCTCAAGCAAAGGATAGCTGCTTTGGCTCAAGATAAGATTTTCAAGGATGGTAGGACGTTTTACATTTCTTATACTACAAGATCAAATTTAATTGCTGTAGATCATGATTCCATACTTGCTCAAGAAGATCTCATTTGAATATATACAGTGAATTGCATTTTCTTAATTTTAAAAAAATGATTGCTTTATGGTTGATTTAATTAGGATGATACTCAATTGAAATTCATGTTTTTCTGAATTGCAAGTCATACCTAACTTACATTGGTAGTTAGGATAAGTTAACTCTAGACTAGTGATCCTTATGAGTGGCCAAGTTGATCCAATTTTCTTAAACGTGCATGATAATATTTGCATAAATTCAACATCATTGTAAATTAGTTTAATTTGTAAGCCTACCATTGTATACTAATTAGATAACAATGTTTATACCTATATTGAAATAGTTCGGTTGGTAAAGTTGGTCAAGAATAGTAACACCATAGTTCAAATTGTTTTAAAACTCATTCTAATGATCTGTTCTTTTTTACTCATCAGTACTGATTATAGCTGAAATTGTGGGTGAAAAATATGACTAAGTATTGATCAGTGCTGAATGCTGATTATAAGTACTTATGATAAGTTGAAGAGAGCAAACCCACTGATTAAAACTTATTATTACCTTATCATAGGATGAATGTTCATGAATAATCTTTTCAAAAATAAAATATCAAATAAACTTAATTACCCATTATACAATCAATCAAACAATGGTGTTCATAATTAAATTTTCTGATTCCATGCCAACTACATATATATCTTATAATTCACTTCACCAAGCTAGTCCAAGCTAGCCACAATAGTATGCAATGTAGGTCCATGCATGACCAATAAGGTGAAAAACCATTAACATGGTGATTAATTAAGCCAAGAATGATTAATGCTTATCATCTTGGGATACATAATCAATCAAGTAACGTGTACTTTGAGAAACTTTATTCCATATTAATGCAGTCTTTAGTTAATAATAAATTCATGAGCTAATAATTATCTAGATCAAAAAAATAATAATAAAATTGGTGCAGCTCATCAAGAAGCATTGAAGAAGGAGATAGAGAGGCTGAGGCAAATATATCAACAACAACAACACATGAAGAAGATGGGCACCACCGCCGCTGCCACAACCACCACTAATGCCGTCGCACCACCGCCACGAGATCATAACATGGGGTGTGCGGACAAGGAGCAGCTTATGACATGAAGGAGAGAGAGAGAAAGGGAATTAAAGAAAGAGAAGAGATGAACTACTGGTGTTGGACTTGTTTAGCTGTGCACTCACATGACATGTTCCCCTCTTCAGCTTTTTTTACATTTTCTCTCTCCTCTTTTTCTAAATTTATTTTTCAATTGGGGACCAGATCAAGTTGGGGGGGGGGGGGGAGACTGTCAAGTAGAGGGTTGAAAAAAATTGTTTTTTCAAGTTTTTTTTTTACATTTTTTGGTTTTTGATTTACGGCGGTAAAAAAGTTTAAGGTGGTTGGATGCCGGTCAAGCTCACTCGAAGAGCAAGGTGTGGTTTGTGTTCGATATGATGATCACTTACAGGGTTTTCACGTCGGCTGTGGGAACTAAACACGTATTTATTCTTTTTTAAACTCGAGTCCGACTTATTTCATACTCACTGAACCATCTCCTTTTGTGAAGAGAACTGAATATTTATTATGATTATTAATTTTTTTGTATTTTTTGGGGGTGTTGGGTATTTAATTTGCTGATGTTAATTTTGGAGTGGGAAGCAAAAGGTGCTGGAGACCTAGGGTTGTATGGAAGGGGAAGGTTGTGAGATTGACTAGTGTGTGTTGAATGTCTTGTTCAAGTGGTGACAATCTTTTCCATGTGCTTAAGTCATTGTTGTAATATTGTTCAACTAGCATTCTTTCTATTTGTTCTCCATTGGATTGTTGTTTCATCAACTGTATAAAGAATGTTGGAAAAGGAAAAAAAAATCTTCAAATATTAGTGCATTTCATCATCTTCTATTACGCTGATTGAGGTATTTGTGTATATAGTGAATAGATACACAAATATGGAGAATTCTAGGCCCCTCTTCCTGGGTTTGCTCAATTATATATCTATTTTTTTAATGAAAGATAAGTATGTCAATCCATTAGACATATATAGAACAACTTAATATACCTTATACAGGCACAAGGAAGGGAGGGGGGTGGGCCTAGGTCACAAAAAGCTCAAACGTAAAAATTTGGTTGGTATCCTAAGCCATTAGATTTGATCTCATGACCTCCAATTTGGAAGACCTTCTCGATGCCACTTGAGCTATGAGTTCTTGGCACTCAATTGCATATCTACAAGCATCCCTGATAGGGACCAAATTAAAAAGAATGCTATTGCATTATTATCAACATTGTGCAGGCTTAAAGCTTCCTAGGTAATAGGCCTAGTAAAAACTTATCCAAGCGTTGAAGCCCTAGCTAAATGATCTGTACAAATCATATCTGATGTGACATTCGAAATAAATTTACATGAAAAAATGCATCCGAAACGAGTGAACCCGACTCAAAATTTACTACAAATTAAAGTTGTTTGTTTTACAAGACAAGTTTATTGGAACAAACATTGTTGATTGAAGTCAACCTGAATAAAATTATCTAACCTAAACTGAAATGCCACTCACTCGAAATATGACTAGATTTGAACTCAACCCAATTTATGCCCAAATCTACAGGTTTACGTACAAATGAATACCTCATGTGTACTCATCAATTCAAATCATATTACTCCGTATGGCAACTTAAGGTATAATCTTACTTTCAAAAATGGAATAAATCAAAGTATATTGGACCTCCATTTTTAATTTATTTTCTAATAAGCTGATCCAATTCAGAAGTAGATTAATTCAAAAATTCTGCTAGATCATTGATTTGTCTGGGGGGTTCATTTACTTTACTAGACTTAGATAAAAAATTAATGAAGTTAAAAAAAATGATAAATTCAATGTGATATTTAGTAAAGATTTTTCATACTTGTATAAGGTGTACTCAGTATGTAAGAATTTGTAATACAAATATATTAGACATGATACCTTAGAATGGATGTAAGGCTAAACATAAAGTTTATGTTCCAAGAACAGAAGACTGTATTGGTTGTAAGAGATGTGAATCCACTTGTCCAATCAATTTTTTAAGTGTTTGAGTGTACTTAGGGTTTAAGTGTACTTAGGGTCTGAAACAACTTGCAGTATGGGTTTACCTTATTGATAAGTTTCAGAAAACTCTAGTTGAATCCATTCTATTATATTTGGATTTTTTTTACCAACAAAAACCCATACCGGAAATATATTTCGAGTATGAGTTTTTTTGGTTCAAGTGTATCTTGTCTTTACCATGTATTATTTACCTTGATTAACTACAATTGCACTTTTGCGCATATTTGCAGGTTTTTTAACCTTCTTTCTCGTAGAGGAGATAAGGTTATCCAGTGACATACTATATGTATTTCAATACTAGAACTCTTTCTAACAATCTATGCATCCTATTAATATTTCCAACTGGACGATCCATTAATCCAATTATCACAAGATTACCAATGGGTCAAGTTCCATTAACCACCTACGCATTTTGTTAGCATTTTCATCACCATTAACTCGCATCGCCATGGAATGGCTACTCGGAAAATACCAAAATTCAAATGCTTTCCTCAATTGAGACTCGAGAGGGGTTCTTTAAATAAAATAAAAAAATACAAAGAGAGAGCCTATTTGTAGGGTTTATGATTTCTTGATATAATGAATCTTTTAAGCAAATGCTTATTAGAAGGCTTGAACATGAATTTAAAGTCACAGGCATAATTGTGGGATAGGTGTTTTTTTTTTATTTTAACAAAGGTAAATAGGAGTAAAGTAAGAGTTAGGTGTCTGTTCTCACAAGAGTGTGTCCCATAACATCATCAGTAAGAATGGATCGAAATTGGGGTGAAGATGAACAGTCAAAAGGTGAGAATGTGGACGAGGACGGCACAGAGTGACCAATTTTTGCTAGACAGTCCGCCGCTAAATTCGCTTCCCGGAAAATATGGTTGATGATAATACAGTTTGCCTTAGTCAACCATAATCGAGCATCTTCTATTATCGTTGATATTTTCCACGGTGTATGGAAAGTGCCCTTGTGAGCTTGAATGACAATATTATTATCACCTTCTATCACAAGATTCTGGAAACCTTCTTGGATAGCGGCAGTTACATCTAGGGTTGTTCATTGGTCTAGGACCGAACCGGCCTAGACCGAAGACCGATCAAGGTTCCATATGCGAACCGAGGACCGGACCGAGCCACAGTCAGTCCCGGACCAGACCGGACTGAACAGAACTAGGGCCGGACTGTCTGTGGACCGAATTCTTTTTCGCCTTCAATTTAATCTACTTCAATTCACTTCTGTCAATTTCAATCTCAATGTTCGTGAGCTACAGAATCGAGTCCGGATCTAGAGTACGGCTTGATGCAGTGCTCAAGTAGACCCTGCTAGCCCCCCCCCCCCTCTCTCTCTTTTGATTCACCTACTATTCCTGAATTCCACACAAACTATCAAATTGATGTAGATATAATATTGTAATAATGTGATACATCTTTGCATGTAGTTGATTATCAATTTGGTCATCTAGCAAAAAAAAAAAAAAAAAGAAATGGAAGAGAATACATGTGAAACATAAAATTTGTGATCACTTTTTATCATATTTTATCCTTTAATTTCTCCTAGCCTTGAATGAGTGTGCGATTGTTCAAAGCAATTTGCAAGGTTGGGATGGATGGTATTTCTAGCCATATTCAACATTATTCTTTTTGTGTATTTCTTTTTACTATTTGTTTTTATCTTCTTATGAGTAACTGCTATCTTTTTATTAGTAATTATCTATGAGTGGATTTCTAGCTATTCAACATTTTTCTTTGTGTGTATTTATATTTAGGACTTTTTTTTATCTTTTTAATCAGTAATTGCTATGTTTTTATTAGTAATTATCTACGTGAATTTGAGAGTTGTTACCTCCCAAATTGTAAAAGTTCTACTTTTAGGTTTAATTTCAGCTGTTTGCATTCAAATTTGTATTTGATTCTCAGGGGGTGAATTGCTTCTCTGTTGCAAAGCAGCAATTCGATGGGATTCAACACTTCAAATGCAACGTTTTAGGTCAGAAGAATACATATCTTGCTCAAGAGAGTTACATTATATTAGCATATATCAACAACAATTTAAATAGATTTGTGAATCTCTTTTCTCAATTGTACCAAGAAACAACGGTTTTAGTGGAAGATAATCCATTAGTGTGGTTAAAATTAGTTCTTTTGATATGAAAATTGCTTTTTGACATGAAAAATTCTGCTTATTTTTTTGGATCGTACGATATTGTCAAGTTATATGCCAAATTATTACTAATTAATTAATTATTTCCTTATATGAAAAGCTATTGAAAAGTCATTGAAAAGAGTGATGACACCTGTAATTAGGGGTGTTCGTCGATCTAAACTTGGACTAGACCCGGCTGAAAGGAGGATCGAATAAGAGAGAATTTATGGACCGTGGACCGGACCGAGACTGGACCAAAGAAACGAACTGGACCGAATTGCCACGCTAGCGAACTTTACGATATGAATATCTTATATTTGTTTCAAAACGAACCATTTCAACATATTTCCACCATGAAAACAAATAAATATTATTAAACATTTGAGAAATTATAAGTTGCAAAAGAAAATTAAAATTGAACAAGTAAAAGTCGGTTTTTCAAAAAAAAAATTATTCAATCCTCAGTCCAGACAGGTGGACCGGACCGGACCAAAGATCACATAAAAAAATTTGTGGATCGTGGATTGGATCGAATTCATTCGGTTCGGTCCAATCTGCTCCGGTCTTCAGCTCGGTCCGGATTTGGACCGAATAATGAGCAACCCTACCTGTAATAATCTTTTGAGAATTGGAGATGCAATTATCCTTCAAAATGCTGAGAATCAAAGGGAGGTTTAATGAAGATCATCAAGCTCTAACAGGATGAATTCTCAACCGACTAGTTGTGTAGAGAGCTATCCAATCTATATCGGAAAGTTCTTTCCTCAGAAGGCAACTATTTATGTAGTGAGATTGAATCTTCTATTGATAGTTGGCGAAAATTAGAAAGCTCTACAAATCACTTTGACAATTCAGTTATATAAATCGGATGTTCAAATTATTGAGAAAAGAAGAATAAGTAAGGATTCAAAAATGAAGGTGACTGACATGCCAAATGCAACGAATAATTCAACTATGAATGCAATAATTTAGCTTTATCGGTCATTAAGGGTGAAATTCCAAGCATTAGAAGGATCATAAGAAATTCAGTAAAAGAGTTCGAAAGTAGGAAGTTCGCATGATTAAAGTACGTTTCTTGAAATGAGAGAAAATAAAAGATTTTCGTTAGCTATTGTGTTAAAGTTTTGTAGAGTTTTCTATTTTTTCACTAGCAAACAAATTAGGAATATATTTAGCAGCTATTTGTACTTTGTTTTGACATTTTATTTTTGCGGGTTATACACAACTAATGATGGGAGAAAAGAAGAGACATTCTTCCCTATATATACATGTTTGGATGAAAATTTACCGTTTAGGCATTGTTCTTTTCGTTGGTAACTTCCAATTTATCAACCTCAATCCACTTCTACCTACTGCAATAAAAAAAATACCCACTTCAATCAACTTTAATTCACTTCCCACTATTTTAACCAATTTTTACCCATCATATAAAATAAAATTTAACCCACTTCAGCCCACTTAAACAAAAAAAAAAAAAAAAACAAATACCACTTCAACCCACTTCCATCAATCTCAACCAACTTCACCTATTTACAAACCCATATTTTTCAACGAAAAGAATAGGTCGTGTTGGATAACTTGTTGCTTTCACTTCAATGATGTTCATTCTATGAGTTTCTCTTTATGTAATACAAGCCAAAACAATTCCTCTTGCCTTTTGGAGTAATTGTTTTCAAAATAAACTTTTACGCCTTTTTGAATAAATTTTTTTCAGGCTCCTCTTATCCGTGCCTATCTTGTTGGAGGCACTAATTAGACGAGGTTATAAAGTTAGAGACACATCCAACCTTACCTAATGTAAATTTATTTTGTTCATACATAAAAGTTCAGAAAGTCAAGTAAGTATTTTCTTAAACTTAATCAAATTAAAAATGCACTTAATTCAACTAAGATTTGTCATACCAACATTCAACAAATAAGATTATTATGCTTACATTCAATAAACACGTGAGTCGAGTAACAATTGTAGGCACTAAAAAAATAATAAAAAATGTCACATCAGAAAAATAATATAAATTAATTATTTCGGATTATCCATTTAATTAATTTAATTTATTTAAATAAATTGGGTCGAATTGACTACTAAGTTATGACGCAAATGACTACCAAGTCGACTGTTAAATTGACTATTAAATCGACAGGCAAATGGACTAACAAGTTAAATGTCCAATCAATGACGTAATAAAGCGAACAATTCGCAAATCCCGTCAAGGAGAGGGAGATTCTTTCCTTATAAATATAGAATTACTCCGCCCCACTCAGGGGGTCGAAAATTCATTCACTCCAAATGCATTATGAAGACTCAAATGGTTAATTTATCTGGAGGAAGACAACAACCACAATCAAAGTACGTGTCATCTACCATCAAAGATAAAAGAAACCTCGTCTTGAATGAGATCAAGCATCTTAAGACATCTCTCAAGATCAAATTCAGTGAAGTTCATTCAGAGTAAATCAAATCAATCGACTTGATCAAGATTCAAGTCAATCGGTCATCTTTCAAGCACAAATTGGATATCAAATCAGATGAATTATTTGTTTGTTCATCTTGTAACAACTATATGGAGATTGTACCCATAACTTCTGAAATTAATGCAAATTAAATTTGTCCATATTTATTGTCTTATTTAATTTTAGACTCGAAATTTGTGTTTACAAATTTTTGCACCCCGGTGGGACTTCTCTGTCTCTCATATCTTTCTCCAAGCAAACAAGTTCTACACTCCTTTGAAGAAGGAATGGCTCCTAAGAACGTCACCCTTCAATCTTCAAAAAATGATAATATCGAATCTGCATATGAAGGATCCGCAAAGGCCAGTATTGCGTATGACAATTGAAGTACTAGAGTGATGAATAGGAGCATAACCAAAGCTTCTGCCTTCATCACCCTAAAATAAAAAGTTGTGACTCCAACTTTGTAGTCACGCAAAACTTAAAATTTTGGCTCCAACTTGCCTGTTGATAGAGTTAATCAAGTTGCTTGACTTCCTAAATTGAAGCTAAAACCTCTCAATGTCTTCAATATGAGGAAGACTCTAATAAAGAGCCCACAACAAAGAAAGACTCATCATTAGGTTTGATATCTATCGAGGAAATCAAAAATTTGATAGCTGATACAGTGAAGGCCCATTTAGAAGGAGCTTCTTATAAAACTCACTTGTATAAGAAACCTTATACAAAGATGATTAATGCACTTCGTACGCCTCATGGCTATCAACCACCTAAGTTCCAACAAGTTGATGGGTAGAGTACCCACAAGCAGCACATCACTCACTTTATTGAAACCTCCAGTAATGTTGACACTGAAGGAGATCGATTGGTGAAATAGTTCGTGCGATTCCTTAAAGGAATTGCATTTGAATGGTATACATGTCTTCCCTTTGAGTCCATTAATAGTTGGGGACAAATGAAATGTGAGTTCTTGAATCGCTTCTATTGTACACACCACGTAGCCAGCATAAAAAAGTTAACTAATACAAAGCAATGTAACGACGAGTCAGTCATCGATTACATTAACCACTGGCGTACTCTCTTTCTAAAGTGTAAAGACCATTTATCTAAATATTCGGTTGTCGAAATGTGCGCCCAAGGGATGCATTGGGATATACTTTATACCTTGCAAGTGAACAAGCCCATAATGTTCCAAGAACTCGTAACACAAGCTCATGGTATGTAGCTTACAATTGCCTACTATGGAAGACGACTCGATGATGATAAATAAATGACATCATCAAGAAATACAAGCTCCATGATTGGAAGCTCTGAAGAGAATGAATGTCCTTATTCTGAGTCTGATGCACCAAAAATACTGGGCAAACTTCTTCATAAGGGATTTATAAAACTTCCACAGTCAAGGCATCCTCAAGAAATCAGAAAAACCAATGATCCCGAATATTGCAAGTATCACAGGATCATCAGTCATCCGATAGAGAAGTGCAAGGCACTCAAGATCTAAGTCTTCCAACTTGCAAAGGAAGGAAATATCACATTAGATAAAGAAGACATCGAAGAATTTAATTGATCATCTATCAAGATCATATTGAAAAATGCTTTGGAAGAAGGATGACCCAAAATGAGCATTTAGGGAGCAAGTTTCTAAAGTCGCTTAAAGACTATTAAGTCAAGTGTTCAAGACTCCTGAGTCAATGCAATTGTATGCTTACAAGACATATTTAAAGACTTTCAAGTTGTCATATTGAAGGCTTTCAAGTTACTCCTAAAGACCCCCAAGTCATAAAACAATTTCAACTCTCAAGTCACCCTTAAGGCTTTGAAATCTAAGCTTCTAGACTGTCAAGTCAACAGAAACTGTTAAGTCAACCATTGAGATTGTCAAGACATTAACTTCATAGACTTCCAAGTAATCAAAATCAAAGACTTCCAAGTCACATAAAGAATATCAAGTTAACAAAATTATAAATTTAAAGTAAACTCAACGACTCTCAAATCATCGAAGTTAATGACTTACAAGTCATTGAAGATAAAGATTGTCAAGTCATTAGAATCAAAGACTCATAAGTCTCCCAAGTTAAAGACTCACAAGTCATCGAAGATAAAAACTTTCAAGTCATCAAAATCAAATACTTATAAGTCTCCCAAGTTAAAGACTCGTAAGTCATTGAAGATAAAGACTCTCGAGTCCTTAAAATCAAAGACTTCCAAGTCTCCCAAGTTTAAGACTCACAATTCATCAAAGATAAAGACTCTCAAGTCATCTTAATCAAAGGCTCATAAGTCTCCAAAGTTCAAGACTCATAAGTCATCGAAGATAAAGATTCTCAAGTCATCAAAATTAAAGACAATTAAGTCTTTCAAATTCAAACCTCTCAAGTCATTGAACTTAAAGGTAACGAAGTCTTCAAAGTTTAAGAATCCAAAGTCATCGAAAGTAGAGACTCCCAATTCATCAAAAACAAGATTCCAAAGTCCTTAAAGATATAGACTCCGAAGTTGTCAAAGTTTAAAACTCTCAAGTTATCAAAAGCTTAAGACTCTTAAGTCTTCAAAGTTCAAAATGCCTAAGTCTTCAAAGTTCAAGACCCCTAAATCATTGAAGTTGCTTACTCTCAAGTCGTTGAGTAGACTTTCGTGTTGTCTAAGTAGACTTTAAATTGTCACCAAATTGGTAGACTCCCAAGTCATTAAACCTCATGAGCCTTAAATTATCGAAGTTTGTTATTCTCAAAGGCGCTGAGTCAAGTCTTGCACTATTTAAGTTGGATACTCGTAGGACTCCTTCAAATTGGGGGTACTGGTGACAATATATTAGTCATCCTTAAGTCGGCAGGCTTCACCTTTTAGCGGCATCCTCCTGCAAGATGAGAATGACAAGACGACCTCGTCCTCCTTGTTGGTGACGCAGGCATCCTCCTTCAAATTGGGGGCGACGGTAACATATTAGTCCTCTTCAACTCGGCAACCTTCACCTTCAAATCACAGGACATTTTTGTTCAAGTTGGTGACGACGACAACGTACATTCGAGAGAGTTATCCGAGGTGGACCCATATGGGCAAGCCATCCAAGGGTGAGAACATTCAAGAAGGTCACCCCAAGGTGGCCCATGTGGGCAAGCCATCCAAGCGTGAGAACATTCGATAGAGTCACCTAAGGTGGACCCATGTGAACGAGCCATCCAAGGGTAAGAACATTTGATAGAGCCAATCAATGATGACTCACAAAGACATCTCGTCAAGCGTGAGAAATTTTCATACTCTTTGTTACAAATGTTGGCATAAACAATCCTTTTAGACTTTTAGTCCAAAGTTTAAAGCATTCAATAATTTAGATGATGAATTCCCCCCCCCCCCAAAGCAAGAAGATGAAGAATCAGGGGGGGGGGATTTTACCCAAAAGCGTTAGTTTGTAAGAATTCACGAGAATTGAATAGTTGAGGCAGTGAATTGAAAGTAACTGAGGGGTGAATTTATAGCAATTGTTGATAAATCTGCTGAAAGAAATTATCATAAATTGTTGATATAATTTATCTCTCTAAATTGTTAATAGAATTTATCACAAATATTGATAATATTCTATCCATTTAAACTGTTGATAAATTTTATTACAAGTTGTTGATAGAATTTTATCACAAATTTACAAGCAGAATTATATTCAAAAAAGAAAATTTGAGCTGGATTGTCTACTAACTCTCCAAATTATTTGAAAAAAAAGAAAAAAAGTGGAAGCCCACAAAAAAAGCTTCGATCATTAGCATCTTTCAAGTTTCGAGACTCGAATGCATTAAACACTCTAAAGCCGTCCATATGGTAAACTCTTGAGGGGGCAATTTGTAGGCACTAAAAAAATAATGAAAAGTACCACATCAAAAAATTTATATTAATTAATTATTTCCGGTTATTAATTATTAAGATAAACGGAGTCGAATCGACTATCAAGTCATGACCCAAATGACTACTAAGTCAACGGTTAAATTGACTATTAAATTACCAATCAAATGGATTAACAAGTCAAACGTCAAATTAATGGCCCAATACGGTGAATAAGTCGCAAACCCTAGGGGAGGTATTTTTTCCATATAAATAGAACATTATTTCCTCATACTCAAGGGGTCGAAAATTTATTTGCTGCGAAGGCATTCTGAAAACTCAAATGGGTTAATTTATCGAGAGGAAGACAACAACCACAATAAAAGCACATGTCGTATATCATTGAAGATCAAAGAAAACTTGTCTTGATTGAGGTAATCTCTCAAGATCAAATTCATTGAAGTTCATCCTAAGGAACTCAAATCAATAAACTTGATTGAGATTCAAGTCAATCGGCCTTATTTCAAGTACAAATGGGAGAACAGATACACAGAGATTGTACCTATATATATATTTTAATATTTCTTATCTTATTTAATTTTTAGATTCGAAATTTTTGTTTACAACAATCATAAGAGATTTTTTCGTACTTATCTTGAACATCAGCAAGTAAAAGCACCTACTACAATTATCAAGTTGCTTGTGGATCTCATTAGAAATATAATTAAATCTGATAAAACAAATATGCGATGCAAAATTCGAAATGAAATGATCCGAACCCATACCTAAAACAAACCTATATGAAGTTCTAACTGATTCAAATTAAATAATATTTGACCCGAAAATTTTAGGACTCTTTCTTTTACATTACAAGCTTAAAAAATTAAACATCAATTAAATGATTTGAAATCACTAGAACCAAATGCAAGCAACCCAGATTAAAGCGAAGATGACATTTAAACCAAAATATGACCGGACCCGTATCGAATCAAAGGATCCGTTTGACTTGTCCGAGCCAAATGTCTCATATTTGGATTCGCGGAAAAAGGAGAAGGCCAAGCCGTTGATTTTTTTGAGTGGGAATTGAAAGGTCTCTGCGTGCTACTTCCCCTCTGTACTAGATTCTCTCCTCTCTCTTTCTCTCTCTGCTCGCATCTGAAAGCGGGCTTTCTCTGCTGATCCAGCTTCACCAAAGTCCAGTTTCCATGGCGAACAGCAATCTCCCTCGGAGAATTATCAAGGTTCTTCCTCGATGTTCTTCGATCTCTCTCTTCAACATCACCTGTACCAACCAAATCGATTTCTAAGCATTCAAATGTCTGTTAGGGTTAGGTTTTTGTTCATCATGTTCTTATCTGAATTTAAAGCATTTCATTTGTGCAGGAAACCCAGCGTCTCCTCAGCGAGCCTGGTATTTCTCTCTTTATCTCTCTCTCTATCCCGATCTGTGTTTGGATCAATTTGATTACGGAATTTGAGTAGGATTTTGATTTTGAAGTGTGTGTGTGATTGCTGTTTAAATTTCTGATTTAGTCGTTTTTGTTTGGATATTTATGAATTTACGGTGGGTTTGAGGTTGATTTGCTGTGTGTTGGACTGAGAATGCAGCTCCGGGGATAAGTGCCTCGCCATCAGAAGAGAATATGCGTTACTTTAATGTCATGATCCTCGGGCCTTCACAGTCTCCTTATGAAGGTATCAATCAAGTCTCTCCGTATGATCCAATCATCTCTATTTTTTATTATGCTTTTTGAGGTTTACTATGTTGTCTGCTGTCACTGTGCAATACTTCACTTAGGCATATTCCTATTGAAATCTATATCATACTCTTGGGATCATGTGCTCCCACAACACACATCAGCAAGTACATATTAAAAGAAAGAATATATGACGAATGCCTAAAAAATATACATAAAAATAGAATGCGAGAGCAGATACTGCTGGGGGTACATAATAATTTGCCTATTACTGCAAAATCTATATCATACTGGTTTTCGTCTTGTTTCTAGAATCACCAGCTCAATCTATTGGGAACAGATTACTTTGGCATGTTTAATCAAATAGCATTTAAATGCGATTTGCTTTGTTTGGACGTCTATCCTCGTATGTTTTGTTATGATCTTAAGCTGTGTTATTTTCATGATCATACTATTTATGCCTTAAAATGGAGGTGTATTTGGGTATATGAGCTTTCTTAGGCACTTATATTTGACTGCCTTTATTAGAGAATCACACTTAGGCATGGCTTGAGGTTAATCGGGTACAAGGTTCAAGAAAGCAGTCTTAGCATATCACTGATAGCTAGCTGCTGTATGGTCCATGATATGTGTGAGGTGCATGTAGGAGTGGAAGATCCTCTATCTCTCTGTCTATCTATCTATCTATCTATCTATCTATCTATCTATCTATCTATCTATCCCTAATCTTGTGGCAATCTATTTCTTTCGTAATTCACATAGAGAAAAGAAGGCCGCTCAAGCGTAATGAATCCGAATATTGAGGCTTTACCTCACCCAATCTGTCTCGCTTACTGCGGGCATGATTTGAGTCTCTCCCCCTCCAACTCCTCTAGTCTTCCCATCACATATGCATTCTGTGTGCCCTTTTCCTCTCTGTTTTTGCTTTTGCCTGTTAGGACCTCCTTCATCCCTTTCTTCTTAGATTTTGTGCGCATATGCCTTGTACTTCATCATAGTCCCAGTCACGTTGCTGACTGGTGGTGTCTATCACTCTATCTTTATTCTATAAAGAATTCATTCAAGAATGTCGCAGTGTGGTAATGTTTCCTGTTCAGTCAGTGACAAATCAAAGTCCTAATACATGCTGTCTAACTACTTGCAACCTCAATCTTATTGCTCTTTGTCAACTAGTTACTGATGAGCTGGGTACCCTCATATGACATATAGCATGGGCTTTTATGGAGTGTGCATTGCAAAATGTTTTTTTGAGCTTTTGTGGAACTTTGGCGATATCTGTGCGGCTAATCATGTGGATAAAATAATTCAAGGTAATAGGACCCAAATTTGTGTTTCTAAGCTATATTCTAATTCTAGTATGGAGGCAGAGGATTCAGAGGCCTCCTTTTTAAATCGTGTTCTTTTCATCTTCTTGTAAATTGAGCTTCTTGAGTTTTGATTCCCTTCCATTGGGGAACCAAGACGAAGGCATCATTTGATTTGTTCTTTCCTTAGTGTGTTTGTGGGCATCCTTAAGTAGGGTGACAAAAAGACGAAGACGACGACGACAACAACAACAACCACCTCCTAGTGTGGGTTGTCCCAGTTGCACAGGGTCGGGGAGATCCAAATGTAAGCGGCTTTACTGTTGTATGTATTACTACAGAGAGATCGATTCCAATAAATTCACAAAAAGATTTGTGAAAACATTTGATAGTTGAAAAACCTTTGACAAAAGCACTGCACATGATAAAACTAAAAGCACTGCACCATAAATAACAGTAGTTCACTTAATAACCAATACAAGCACGCACCAGAACACCACAAATAACAATAAGTCACATGATACCAACACACACTAAGAGAGAGCTGAATCCAAGAACCAGCAATTTTTTGGGTGCCCTCTGGACCACGAAAAGGGTGAGCAACGCGTCACCTACAATCAGCAACCCTGGCCCTAGATTTCCACATATTCCTATCCTGAACCATGTTGTCTGTTAATCCTAGAGTCTTTAAATCATTTCTAATCACTTCATTCCAGCTCTTCCTCGGTCTATGTAAAGTTTGTCGAGAGTTACAAATTTAACCATTATTTCGGTTATTAAATACTTTTTATAGCATAGGGAAGTAGGGATCGATCCACAAGGAAAGATTGTTTTAAAAAGGCTAGCTTAATCCTAAATGATTTTACTAATCCAATTTATTAAATCTAAACTTAATAATTTTAAAATAATAAAAATCTAATGAATAAAAATCTAGAAAAGTACCAAATGATGTTCCTAAATATTCTGAATCATATTCTAGAAATAAAACAGTAAAATGATTTCCTAAATAATCTAGAAAAATAAAATCAGAATAGTAACTGAAATTCTAATAAAAAATCAAAACAGCAAAGAATAATCAGAAAATAAATATTAAAAATTGCAAACAGTAACATAAAATATTATTCTTTAGGCATATAATCTTATAACTCCTCAATTGTATTCAAATAATTTCAGAAAAATCAAATCAGAAAATTATCACAGAATATCAATGCAGAATATTACATCTGAAATTAGAAATAAAATAATCTGCATAAATATAAATACAAAAATAATTAAGAAAATTACCCTAATTCTAGGACACAATTTTCTGGGCTTAACAAGACCTAATAATCGTGAATTAATAATTAAAACCGAAATTCTTAGAATTAATAACCTAAAAACCTGCACTTATCAATTTCACAAAATAATTCTGAAAAATTATCAAATAAATTCCAAAAATTACGAAATTGAATATGAGCAGACTAGGACACTATATAAACCCTAGGAATTAATTAAAATCGAAAAATAACAAAAATAACTATTTTTAGTCTAAGTTGTAACAAACCGGTAATTAAATACTAAAACTGAATATAAATTAATCTAAAATTATACCCACTCCAAAAATAAAAATCTAAGCTATCTAAAATTATCTAGACACTCCTAAAAGACTATACTTTTGGGGGGGGTCGACTGAAATTATATTGAAGCTAATAAAACTAGAACAAAAATCAACAAACTAATCAAATTAACTCTAAGAAAAAAATAATAATCAAAATTGTCAAATTTATCTAGGATACTTAGTATAATCTCAATCCATCATGCAAATTAATATTTATCATCAACACACAAGTTAATTTTATTCATGAGTTAAACTGTAGAAGATGTCCATTAGCGGTTCTTCCCCATTTTTCCTTAGATTCTAGTTTACTTAGGTCCAGCCCTAATATAAACCCTACTAATTTGATAATCTTTACACCAGCGCAAAAATTTAACCAAACTAGAGCATTAAGAATTAGAAAAACATCATTTAACACTTTGTAACCAATTTACCAGCAAATCAATTTAACAAAGATCTAAAGCAATTAACTAATTAAAATAGATGAGTTTGAGCCATCCATGATTAATTAGGGTGATACCTGAGTATAAAAGACTATAACTTTTACGTATTATAGTCTTCTAAATTATCACTCGAAATTGTTTTTAATCAACTAGCATGCATTCTAATCGATTTAACACAAATTTCATAAACGATAAACGCTAATCGCTAAAGAATCATGAATATGAATCAACTAGGCAATAAATTATAAGACTTGTTTCAAAATAGCAAATTTAGCATGGCTTCAAGAAGATTATACTAAGCATAAAAAAAATTACTCACTCATATTAAAAGTAACATCACAAAATTCACTCAAATAATCCATGTTTAACAATGAACTAAACACAAAAAAAAATCAAAATAAAATTAGGAAAAAAAAAAGAATAGTATTGCCGTGGCCTTGTTTGATGGATTATGATGATGGTGTGAAGTAGATGGTGATGATCATGAAGGAGGGCAGCGTGAGGTTTAAGGTTGATGGGAGAATGAGAGGAAGGGTGCCATGGGTTTCTTGTGGTAGGCGTGGGATGATGGTGATGTCTGATGAAGAGGATGATGGGCTGATGATGATGATCGTGGTGATGAGGTTGAGGTTGAGCCGTGGGGTGTTTTTATGGGTTGTGGCGTGATTGTAGGGGATGATGTGATTGATATGGTGAAGAGGGAAGGGGTCTTTTATGGCTGTGTTTAAGGCTTGGCTGCCATGGCTGATTTTCTTGAGGAAGATGATGATGGGTGTGAGGAGATTGAAGAAGGCAGGCGTTGTTCTGGTGCTGGCCGTGAGAATGATAGATGATGGTGATGAGAGATGATGATGATGTGAAGGGAGATGAGGTTCGTAGGGTTGTATAGAAGAGAAGGAAGGCGTGAGATTGTGATGATGATTTATGTCGAGGAAGAAGAAGAAGGGGTGAGGAGGTGTGTAGATAGCTTGCGATGAGATGGTGGGCACAATGAGGATGGCCGTGGAGATTCTTGATGGTGTGCAGTGAGGTAGGATGATGATGATGTGATGATGGGGAAGCGGCGAAGAGGGCTGCGTGGGGTTGTTTTATGGGTGAGGAAGAAGTTGTCCCCGTGGCTTTGTTGCATGGCCTTTTATTAAGGTGGGTTAGGGTTTTTGCTTAGGGTTTTTCTTTTCCTTTCTTTCTTAGGTTTCTTCTTCCTCAAGACTTCTAGCTTTTCACCAACTCTTGAAACCCTAACCCAATATAATAATTATAAAAATAATATTTTTCATAATTATTATTTTTTTGGACCGTCTTGTAGCAAAGTGTGTAAAACTCGAGCTTCTACGTTCTCTCTTCTCCTCTTTATTAAATTAATACTAACCCTAAAAAATATATAAAACAAAACAAATTAAACGAAATAATATATATAATATACTCGAAATAATTATAAAAATAATGCATGTTTTTTGACTTAACAGTCTACTGCAACCCCTCCTACACCTTGAAAGATCGATCGTCTCACATCTCTTTATTGGTGCATCCATATTCCTTCTCCTTGTATGCCAAACCATCTGAGTCAGGCTTCTCTCATCTTATCCTATGTGGTTGTCACTCCTCCGTTGTTTCTAATCACTACGTTTCTAATCCCATCTAATCTCATGTGGCCACACATCTAACGAATCATTCTTATCTCCACGACTCTCATTCTTTGCAGCTGAGACTTCTTGATACACAAACACTCTGCACACTGCCCTAACAACCATATGATAAGCCCTCCTTTTCGGTTTTAGAGAGATCCTCTTATTGCACAGCATCCCTGAAACATTCTTCTATTTTGGCCATCCTACCTTTATCCGGTGGCTAATGTCTTCATCAATACCCCCTCTCTCTTGAAGGATGGAGCCCAAATATCTGATATTTTCAACCCTTGGAATACTCACACCTCCGATGGCCACTTCGTCTTTAATACCTCCTTCCCCCTCAGTAAATTGGCATTTCAAGTACTCGTTATTTGACCCACTCAGCCTAAAACTTTTAGCCTTCAAGGTATCTCTCCACCACTCTAACTTATTGTTAACCCCCGCCCTGGTCTCATTGATAAGGACTATGTCGGCAAGTAGCATGCATCAAGGAACCTCATCTTGAATCCCTGTAGGGTGACAAAAAGATTAGCTGGTGAAAAAATAGAGGGTGTTAAGAAGATAGGTAGATGGGGGGTTGGGGGGGGGGGGCAGTTTCTCATCTTGATAGATGACACAATCCTCTATGTATTGATAATATGGGGCTGAAAAATGTCCTTACCACCATCCAGATTCTGAGATACACTAGAGTTTCTAGGAGAATTTTGCTGTAAGAGAAGCTCTATGATTGTACCCTGCCTTTGCATCTTATTGAATTACTGATAATGTTTTATAAAAGATGAAATTTTCAGGTTAGCCTACTGTGGAATAATGGCTATCAAGTTTTGTTGGAGAATTTTGCTTCTGTATGCAGGTTTTAGCTGTAGAGTTGACATCTTACATGTCTAGATGTTCGTTCATGAAGGAATCTTTGTGCTAATTGGCTAATTTGGCTTTCAAGCGCCTCCAGCTCACCTACTTTCCTTATCTCGTGTCCACTCGAATTGAAAATCCATATTCATTTTCTTGATTGAGGAGGGCTAGAATCTTCCACATATTCTTAATTCTTGGATTTTTTTAGGCTCAAATGTTCTACTTCCCCATTACGGGGTTCCTCAACAAATTAGACTTCCTCAATTGGACTCCAGTTTATTTCACTCTTAAGGAACAACCTGTTTAGCTTAGGCTTACAAGAAGGAAAAATTAAACCGCAATTCCAATTAAGAACGTGAAGAATACAAGTCAAAACAAGGATCATCTCCTCCCAAGTTGCAACACTGAAGAGACAATACTCAAATCCATGAATTTTTTCAACTGAAGTGCCAGAGTTCCAGCATCTAAGCATCATCGCTCTCTTAGACTTAAAATCAACTGCCTACCACAGGACCAAATAAGGCCATTATGCATAAAGAATCTGAACCATTGCAAAATAGAAGAAGCCATGAACAACGAAGCAGTGTTACCCGGATCGCGGGTCGAGGCATGGAATTGCGTCCCGGTTTGTTCGTCCCCATTCGCGGGTCGAAGACGATCCAGATCGAGGTGGGTCGTGCTCCAGTTTGGCAAAGTCGGCAACCCAGAAACCATGAGAGGAGGTTCAGTTTTTTTGGGTTGAGCTAAGACAAGAATGAATACATTCAAAGCAATAGAAACATACCATGACAAAATTGAGCAAAATTTGATGAGTAAATCTCAACTCTTGAAGATTAGTGCTAAATTCAAGCAAGATATCCCACGCCGCATCATTTGCAACCAAAAAAATTGAAGATGCACGGTGGATGAGAGAATTTATGGAACGAAAATTACATATCAGAGGAGGCTAGAGATGGTGAAAGGTCTCTGAATCAGAGAGCTCTGGGCTTTTGTCTTTATCATTTCCTTCGTTAACATTATAACTATAAGAAATTGAACTTAAGAGAGGAAGGAAGGGGAAGAGACACCGTAGAAGAGAGAGGCATGCAATTGATTTTTCCCTTTCTTTAATTAGTTCATTAATGCCAGTAGCCGATAAGGGAGAGGAAGATGAAAAGGCACACTGTGGAAGGTGCCAGACTTTGTTTATGAGGCCTTTTTTTATTTTATTTTTTGGGAACCGAACACTTTTGTTTAATTACAAGTACAAGACTTTAACAAAGGTTATTGGTATCTTTCTGTAGCCATTAATTAGTATTACTAATATATCATTCCAATTTTTTTTTTTACAAATTAATTTGATTGTCCCAACATCAAACCGCGTATCCAAGATTGTACCCTTGCGTACCCGATTCCTTGTAGGTAATGTCCCGCGTTCCCGTTCCCGTACCGCATATCGGAGTGAATGGCGACCGGGTAACTATGCAACGAAGTAATGACCGATTCCAAAATCCATCGTGAACATGTCACTCCACAACATTCGTATTGCTAAAAGTACCCTAGTATTAGTAGTGTCAACCAAATTCCTGCCAAAGAATAATTACCTAATAGCATAAGGGGGAAGAATGTGAGATCAAGCTCCTCTAAGCTATGACTACCCTTTTTTTCATCAAATATTCAAATGGGGGGCCAACCCACTTGAGATTGAGCCAAGTCTTGAAGTGAGTTTGTCTCATTTCTTGGAGATTTCGAGTTCAAGAACTGATGTGACAAGGCCTTCACTAATAATCTGAGAGCCCTTTGCTCTTTGATTGTGTCTTGTCACCTTTCAATTTCTTCTTTCAAATTTGTCTGCAGTGAGGTGCTTGATAAGGATCTGTAACCTTTCAGTGAGTTTCTCTCTCCTTGAATTAGTGGTTTCTTTAAAATTTTCTTTTAAGGTGCGTAAAGCTTGAGAAAACTCTGAAAAATCGGAACAAATGAAGATTGAGGAAGGAGAAAGCTTTGGGTTGGGCTTAGGCAGAAGCAAGAGTGAGAAATTGGGTTGAATATTTGAAGGTAAACACTATAGAGTAAGGGAAGTCTTGCAAAACAATCAGCGAAATGGGAAGTTTTGTCACAGTAATGACCTGGGTAACTTTACGTACTGGACATAATTGGCAGAAAACGGCATATTTAGGGTACAGTTTGGGCATATTTTAAATTCAGTGGTACCACCTGAATTTCAATCTTTTGATGCCCTTCGAATAAAATTGGCAAAAAAAAGAAAGGTACTAAGTGGATTTTCCTCAATTTCTTTGGTTAATGTCTTTTTAATTAGTTTTGTATTCTTTAGTTTGAGAAGAAATGGAAAATGCTATTGTTTGTGTTGATCTGTGTGGATGCCTAGTGTTTTATTGTGTCACTTAAGGAATTGGTTCCTAAAATATGAGCTTAGGAGTGTGTACTTACAAAGCTCAAAGGATTAAATAATGTCGAGATCTGTGTGTTCCATGGGGGTTTCCCTTGGGAGGTTTATGGCAATGTTTCAATGCTAGTGATGCAGCAGCTGGATGCATTGTACTGAAAAATATCAGAATTGGCTGGTTTGTGGGTTATGTCACTGCTCTGTTTTTGTGGCACATGGATAAGGAGTGACGGTGTCTTGTGTTATTACCACCTTAAAATTTTAAGTAATGCACTTCTTTTAATTTGCTGTGTTGCATGGGTTTGGTATGATATTGCTCTCATTTAACATCAAAATATTTGCCCTGTGACTGCAGATGTGTGACCCTCAACCCTACGAGGTTTTTATGTTGAACTTGTGTACTTGTCCTTTTCCCCCCTTCAAATACTATTGTTGTACTTGTTGACAATTGGAGCTGAGAAATTCATTTTAGGTTGGGGTTCTTGTCAATGTTTACATTGGATTTGGCCAGTGTCAGTCTCTTGAACATTTCTCCTGTTCTAATGTGCAGGGGGAGTTTTCAAGTTAGAATTGTTTTTACCTGAGGATTATCCAATGGCTGCTCCTAAGGTATGTCAAGTTCTGTCATAAAATGTTTAATCTTTATGCTGGAGTCCGTCTAGTGTTCTCTTTATGAGATTGCTTCTGTTGCAAGTCCTTGTAAAGATTGCCTTCTGTTGAAGGTCCTTATAAGATTGCTTTCTGTTGCTAAATCTTTGTTCTTATGACTTTTCGGCGCATCTTTATTATCTTTCTCTTCTGATTTATGGAATTTAAGTTTGTAACTGTTGATGTCATCGGGGCAGCAAACTTTAGCTTTTTGGTCTTGTGTGATTGGATTTACTTGAAAAGCCTAGTGCCAGTGGTCATCGTGCAAGCACACACATAGCTTCCATCACAGTTGGTTGCACATTTTCTGCTTTCTGGGTCCACAGGACTTCTCTAATGACTTGAAAATATGCCATGCAGCAAAAGCAACATTGTGTGGTCTGAATTTTCTCTGTTCTAGTGCCTTTTGTGGAATGTGACATCATGCATGAGTTTTGTCCATATGGGTGGATGTTTTTGTGGAGAACCCGAAACACTACTCTGCTGTGTAGTCACTGCTCAATTGATACTATACAGCGGAATCAAATATGGGAAGACCGTATGAATCACTGCGTAGCATTTCCTTTTGGTATCATACTATCATTATTTCTGCCCCTTCTGTCATATGTTGTATGTCTTTGGTCCTTTAGAGTCTGTTTATCCTACTTTGTTGCACCTCTGTTGCTGTTGTTTTATACTGATTGCCATTATAATCACTTCTGAGCTTCAATATGCATATCCTTAATTATCTTACATAGTTTTCCGCTCTGATTCCCATGCGAAGTTTAACTCTTGGTGTGGTCTTCTTGGCCTACCATGTTCTACATTTTTATTTGGGTTTTACCATATTTTTGTTAATTTTGAAATCACATGCTCTGTTTCCTGAGTGCTTTGTTGGCAGTGAGTAATTTATTACCTGTTCTTGAGATTGTCTTTCTGGCTTAACCGTTCAATGTTACTAATTTTTAACCTGGTAAAAGGATTCGATACAATGACAACAAGACACATTGTTGGTCCTACCCGAGAAGGGGGTCTTGGGATTCCCAAATGTAGGCGGCCTTATTTCCACAAACAAAGAGACAAAGGATTTGATATTGACTGCTTATGAATTATATCAGAACATCAGTGTATAAACGTCTGCGTCGGACTACATGACTTTTTTAATTGATTCCAGAATTGATTTCATAAACATGGGTAGCTATGTAGATTCATACATTCTAAAAAATACTAATTGAAATGCCAAAGTTTGAATAGGTTACTCTGTGACAGTGGAAATGCTGTGGCCTAGTGATCCACTGCTGTGTTCCACAGTATCAAGAAGCTGACCCCTCATATGTTTCTATTATAGCTGCTTTCAATGGGATGCTGGCACCTCTATCAAGACTCGGTGGCCAATATTGCATGAATAGCTATTTGTGCTATCTGTCTTCCATAATATTAAGTGCATAAGAACCCCCTTCAACCCCCCCCCCCCAATTCAGAGTAAAGGAAAACAAAGTATGAAAGACAAGAACATGTAGGGATAGCAAGTGATTGTAAACAAACTTTATGCCTATGGATTATGGGTTCTTGGCTTATTTCTTGATTCAATTTTGTTGACAGTTTATAATTTTTAATGTTTCGTTTGAACAGGTTAGATTTCTCACGAAAATATATCATCCCAACATTGATAAGGTAGGATTTGCTTTTTCTCTGCAACTCCTGTTTTCTGAAGTTTGCTTTTGATTTGCCCTTCAATGTGAATTTGCTTTCTTTTTGGCAGCTTGGAAGGATATGCCTTGATATACTAAAAGACAAATGGAGTCCTGCTCTCCAGATTCGGACTGTACTCCTGAGGTAATCTGACTGGGCTAGTGAAATGAACTTACCTAAATTTCGAAGTTCCTATCTTGTCTCTTGGCAGATTAAAATGCTGTGGATTGTGCCTTGAACCTTTTTGTTCCATCTCTTATTTGTCTTTCAACTGAGTAGATCTTTACTTGAAGTTTAATTTAAGGGGAAAAAGGCCTTCTATGATGGTGTGGAGTTTAGACAGTTGTTGACAAGATTTTATAAATTTTGTAACATATGAAAAGTTTATACCGTTCAATGTTTCTTAAAAGACTTTTGATATCATAGAATGTACCTAGGCACCAGTACCACAGATGATATCATCTTGTTGAGGGGAATCGAGTCTGGTATTTTTGTCTGACACTGACTTCTTAATTTATATGTTTGTTCCTGTGCTGTTAGCATCTGATGTAGTCAATGTTACTTGAGCATGTTGATTTATATATCCGACAACTTCTGCAGCATTCAAGCACTTTTGAGTGCTCCAAACCCTGATGACCCTCTCTCTGAAAATATAGCAAAGCACTGGAAAACAAATGAGGCTGAAGCCGTTGAAACTGGTGAGTTGACAGCATTTTTTTTGGCTTGACGCAAAAAATTCCCCTCTAAGTCATTCAAGTCGATTGTTTACCAACTTTTATTCATGTCACTATTGTTGTCATGTTGTGAACTATGCAGCAAAAGAATGGACACGTCTATATGCAAGCGGAGCATAATGACTTGGCCAGAACACAACCCCTCTGGAAATAACCTTTCATGAAATGTTTGTTGTCAAATGTTAATTCAAAATCGAGTTGCAGGTTAGAAAACTGAATCTCAATGGGGACTTTCTGTAAGAAATGATGTTGAAGGGAGGATATGAGATGGCTAAAGCTTACCATTATACCTTGAATTTCTCTGATTGTTATAACTTCCCTTGAACTGTATGAGTATATGGGTTGTTTCTATTCTAATCATGTTGCATATTTGGAGTTTTTTCTTCCTCGCTCATTGACAATAGTAACAAGGATGTTGCGGTGCCAGGAATTTCTTTATTTTTGTTCCTATGTGGCAAAAACTGCCATTCTCATGGAGAGTGTCATGTATGTGCACAGATTATTAAATTTCGTCTATTGTACATGTTCAGGATGTTGTATTCACCCAAATTTTGCAGGGTAACTGGAAAGTGATTATAAACAGTGGATGTTATTTCATAGATGCAGGGTTTAAACAGTTAAATGGCTAGCAGAAATTTCCGTCCGGTGAAGTTGATGCTTTCTGGGGCATTCCAGGATTCCTAGGTGAGCAGAATTGTATTTGAGAACAGACCCGAATCATTCCTCAAGGAGCTTACGTAGTTACATGGTTCATTCCCAAGGAACTTTTAAGTCTTCATATTTGAATGAAGACCCTTTGGGTACAATTGGTACAATAGATGATCATAAATTATAATCTTCGTATATTTCATATCCGAGGTCAGGACCAGCTCTTTCTAATCAAAAAACACCTACACGCAAAAGTACTCCTAAAAAATTTCACTGATGGGAAAAGCATGGTAGAAATTTGACGGACGGAGAAGTATGGTAGCAGTCTTTTGCATCCCCTGCTCGTCCCATCTCATCCAGTTTTTTCATTGAACTGTTGACTCAATTGGGCGCATGAGAGATTTGCCCTTGATTCTAGGGTAGCAGTTGCAACTGATGCCTTATTATTTCCTCACTACTATGCCTAGTTCATTAACATAATTAACAAGCTATTTCATAACCCGAGCTTGTCTTAACCTGCTGGCTTTGCTTCGTAACCATTCTTATTGTCACCACTAGCGTGCCCATGAGGGCCTATAAAATATTTGACCCAAATCCAAATTCATAATATCTACGGTATTGTAAGGAGATGTAGTTTTACCCATGAATCGTTTGTTTTGATTTAAAATTGTAACTTCTTTATTATTCTATATACAAATAGTAGGAAACAGTTTAAAGAGTCATTTTATTTTGATTAACTGTAATTCAAGTTCAAAAGAATAACCAAAATATTTCATAACTTTGGTTATCGATAAAGCAACAAATTTGTGAGGAGGAAGTCTAATCCACCACCTGGATGCCTTCAAGTCTCAACTCCTTTGTTGACGAGTCTTCTGGTTTTGACCCACCTATACAGTCTGCTGCCATAACCACCCGGCCTATCCCCTGTTTCCTCGCATGGCTTCTCTAACCCTTCTTCTCTGCCACCGCTATATTCCACCCAGCCGCCCTCTCCCATGTCTCCTGTCTCCTATCGGTGGCAAGCTCCGCCACTCACACGACCTCTCTTCTCTAATACTGCCTTTGAAATGGACGACCTTAGTTGACCACCACCACCATCCGCTTCTTCTCTTCCTAGCCCTACCCTTGATCAGATCATAGCAACTTTCCAGGCTATTAATCTCGCTAACCCATCATCCTCCACCATCGACCCTTATCCCTCCCTTCCAATTATTAATATCGCCAGTGTGGTTAACCAACACCCCAAGAAGCCCGATACTTTCTATATTCGACAACCCAATTCAGTTATCATCGTCTTTCTCATCGCTGACATGGCTTTGTGGATGGAACGATCTTTGTGGATGGAACCAACACCCCAATAATCCTCTTACTTAGCAACAAGAGCTTGTTCAATACACCCTGTTTGATGCTAATCTCTCACCTTTGCTGAATTAAGATCCAGACTCATATTATATGAACAAAGAGTTCTGTACCTGCATTAGCAAGCCTCCTCGACCATCACCCCAGCAAGCCTTGGCTACTCACAATTCTTCAGCTAATTCCAACCGACACCAATTGGCATGGTACTAACAACTCTAATGTAGCGTTTGGTTGAAAGTAATGCAATCACTATGCAATGGAATCAATCATGTAATGCAATTGTTAGTGTAATGGAATGGGATAATAATTGCATTACAATGTTTGGTTACAAAGTTTTTACAAGTGTAATGGAATGAATTCATCTACAAACAGTACTTAATTTTACACGTGACGTAAAGTACTTGCAATTCAATTCGCATTTTGATTTTGCCTATTTTAATTATTTGTAGCTTTGCTGATAACTATCATCTAATATTTTATCATCATGATTACGATGTTTCATATGAGACTTACTTCACTCTATTGCTTCTAGATTACAATAATGTAATATTGTTTAAGTTTATCAAGTAGAGATAAGATGATGATGATGATGACGACGTGAGAGTGAGATATGATGTCTAGAACGTATAAAAATATAGTTACAATAATAGGAACATAGTCTAGGTTAAACTTTATCTAATATGGAGAGGAGAGAGAGGGGTGAGTGGGGCTTTAAAATTTTTAAAAAATGGTGTCAAAGTAATAAGAGAGGGGAAGTAGAGGAGAGACAATGGGGAGAAGAGAGAGAAAGTTTTCAAATATAGTAGTTTATAGTTAGATAGACTTTAATTCAAAGGGACGCAATCACAATTGTTTGGGAAAAGTCAAGTAATTGAAATTGCATTGATTGAGGTAAATGTGATTACAATGCAATCTTGATTACATTCCTTAATGGTAACCAAACATAGTAATGGAATCACTATTACCAATTTAATTGCATTACCACTTCGATTACATAGAACCAAACAAGCCATAATAGAGGTTGTCAACACAATAACTGGCGTGGTGGGCACGGACATGGCCGTCGTGGCGGTGGATGGGAACGTGGTAATAATTCAGGGGGTGCTCATGGAAATCAACACCAGAATAATACCACTTAGCAGTGTTCACGTTCCAATACACCGACTTCAAGTATATCTACTACACATTGTGGCAATGCTGTTTGGCTGCTCTTGCTAAGACCACCGCCGCTGACTCTAATTTTTCTGTTTATTGGTGATAACGCATCCCCCTCAATGCCTAGTTGTTTGTCAACTTTACTTTACCCTAGGTCATACCACTAACGTTGTTCCCCTTATCTCTCTGCCCTGGTCCTGACTCCTTCTCAATCTACTCCTAGCGCTCTTGCTATTCTTCAAAATTGATATGATGAATATGATATTTATTCATTTCTTGTGCCTAAAAAATCTTTTTAAAACTTTACAAAAGGTAAAACTTATTTTTAAGTTATAAATTTGCAAAAATATTACACATAAGCTTTCATCACCCGTTTACAACTTGATCTACCCGTTTTCACCCGTGGATGGTAGATGGATGGATTGGATTCGATTTTGTAGATGATGGGTGGATTGGATGAAGCGGATGAAAGCGGATTATGAATGCAGATGATGGTTCACCCGATCCAAACTCAGTCCATTACCACCACTACGTTGAATTATTATGTGATACTGTCTCTGCCACATATTACTGTGGATCGTGTTCTTCATGGTGGCAGTAAGCACACCATGGTTGACTGCCACTTTGTATAGAAACGAGTGTCTCATGGTGATCTTGTTAAATATGTTCCTACACAGTTATAGTTGGCAGATATGTTTGCTAAACCATTGCCATAACTCGATTTTTGTCGTAAGATTCTAATTGGTTAAGTCCTAACATTATCTAATTTTGTTATAGCAACTATGAGACTAACAAGAGTACTAAACTGGGGATGAGGAATTTGACGTGATAAACTGATAGTATAAATGATATGGTGGAAGCTTTCATTCAGAATTGTGGATCCTTGTTCATCTTTCCGAGTCGAACCTAATGCACTGATAACTGATAAGAGGGCCTGGAGATGGCAAGGAAACATGGTCTAAGAAATCTCATTGTCAATGTCGACTCTGCCTTGAGATGTAATGTCGGGTTTCCTTGTCGTAGCCTTGAGATGTAAAACGATGATTGTGGAGTCCCCATATGAGCTTGTTTAAATCCTTTTGAGGGTCATGCAAGATTTTGGGTTTCTAAAATTATCAATATTTCTAGAGGTCAGTGTTTACTTGTATTTTAGGGATTTTTAATTCACCCAAGAAAAGACGACTAGTTTGATTTAATGGTTAAAATATGTGAAGCACATTGTACAGTATAAAAAAGAAGACAATTAATTGAATCTTTTTATCGAAGGATCCGAAAAAACGCATTCAATCAAAATTAATATAGATTGATCTGAAATTTGATTGAAATCCAATATAGCACCTATGGGTACATAAGAAATGTATTGAATTGATTCTTTTTAATGAGTAGATTTGATTGTAGCTTCGAAAATGGAATTCAAAAGGATCAAATAGGAAACAAGACTCTGAATCATAGAACTATAAGGAAATATATGATCAACCAACATTTATCAAATTTGAAAAAGAGTTAGAGAAATCATTCGATCCTCTTGTTTTGAATTTCTGAACTGAGACATTCATGAATCGAAATCTTGATGTTATTCACAAGATTTGATTTGATGGTTAAAATATGTGAAGTATATAGTACAATATGTCAGGTATATCTCAACCCGAAGAAAATAAAAAAGTGCTATCTTTTGCTAAAAACTGGTGGGGCATCGCAAGAAACTGGCGGAGCATCGCAAGGGAGAGAGAAGAGAAGAGAAGAGAAGGGTCGAATCTATATGATATACCATCTCGATCTGTACCTTATTTTGGGTGCAAAGGGATGCGTAAACAGGTGGGATCCGAACTCAAATATCTAATAACAACTTTCAAAGACTTTACCAATTGACCTAACTGACACAAATATTTTTATTTCTCGTTTAAACCGGAAAAGAAAAGAAAAAAATACAAATGCTTGTTCCTTCTATAAAAATGGGGGAAGACCGGAAGAGAGAGATAAAGAGACAAACGGGAGGTATACCATGTTTGAATCCCTGTCCTACAAATTGCCTACCCATTTTTGGCATGGAAGAGTGGTTCAACAACAGCATGACACCACATGACAATTAATTAGGTTAAGGGATTTTAATGACCTTATTAAACGAGTGATTAGCCTGTTTTCTCTCCCCTTTGCTACTAGCAAGCCAACTTGTACATAACATAATGCAATTATAAGAAGTTACCTCACTTTTTATTTTTCATACAATAATATTATTGCATATTACGAAGAGGGGAAGATGGCTAGATTTTTGTTGGGGGCTATAGCCTTTTGCCTTTTGGCCATATCTGCCAATGCCCGAGTTCAAGGTCAAGGTCAGGACTTCGAGATCCATGGCCACGTATACTGTGACCCATGTCGTTTCCAATTTAAGACTAATCTCAGCTATCCTTTGGATGGTATGTATTTTACTACATTGTTAAGATCTTTTCCCTTTTCCCTTTCTCGGGCTTGTTTGAAACTAGACTTGATAAAGTAACATTTTTTTTTGGGTCAAATTTAAATTAGATCAACTTGGGGAAAGCAAGAAAAAAGAGATATCAGGTTAGGCCTTTTTTGAAGCTTGTATAAAACATGAGGTTAGGTCATTTGAGTTGGATAATAAGACACACATTAAGGCCCTGCTCTTTTCGTGGGTCAATTCTAAAATACCAACATCAATCCACTTCAACCTACTTTAACCCACTTCCACCATTTTAACCAAGTTCAATTTATTACATAAAAAAAATTCAACCCGTTTCAACCTACTTCAATCCACTTCAACTTACTTCAACTCACCTCAACCAAATTCACCATTTTACCCACCCCAATTTATCTACGAAAAGAACAGACCCTAATTTTATTAGATCGTCCAAGAATGTTTGTTCTATCCGGTTTGGGATATCTCCTTTTATGGAGGGTTCATACTTGGGATATTATAGAGTTATTTTGCATATTAATTACATTGTCCAATATTATATCACCCCCCAATCAAACATAATTTTAAACTATGAAAATTAATTTGCTCATTTTTTTTTTTCTTGTTGAAATGAACACAATGGCATGCAGCTATGCAGCTGAAAATAGAATGCAAGAACAGGGACAATAAAACGACAACATTCACCTCAGAAACCAAGAGTCAACCCGATGGGTACTTCGTCGTGAAAGTTCCCGGAGACCATGAAGAAGATATTTGCCAAGTGATTTTGACACCGAACAAACATCCTCAATGCAATGAGATCATGGCCACTCGAGACCGAGACCAGGTCAGCCTGGCGGACAATGCCGGGGTTGTCGGAAATGTCCGGTACACCAACGACCTTTTCTACATGACCAAGGACGTTGACAAAAGATGTGAAGCGATCTATGAGTCACTGTGGGATGATGTTAGTGAGCAGGACTACTAACACAAAATGGATGTGCATTTTGTCATTCTAACCCCTCTTCTTTCCCAATAATAACAATAACGAAATCCATAAATCTATTATGGTAACATTGATCCATGGTTATTGTCCTTATTTGACAAACAACTGTTAGCTGTTAGTTATTTGTATTTTTTTTTTCAATTTTTCTCCTAGTGTGAAGGGAGGTGCAAAAATATTCACGAGCATGAAGATTTAAAACAAATATTTTTACACCCTAGAGTAGTGTCTATAAGGGTATTGTATAGACTTCTACGCTACATTTGTTTGACAACATATTATAAACTGTTTAAGTGTTGGATTTTGATGTAGGAATATCTCATGCAGCTTTATGGAAACAAAAAATTGGATTAATAAAACAAAAAATAGTATAATATACTCAATTGTCATGTCTCTCAGAGATGATCTTGACATTCATGTTACACAGGCGTAATAAACAACTTGTCATGTTTACCAGTAATGTAAAGAAAGTTGATTTTTGAAGTTATTTAAAGTTGGTCTAGACTCCGAATATTTGACCACTGTCTTAATAATAATCGAACAAAAAAGATTGATTCTAATGCCATCAAAACCGTGAGAATCCTATCCATAACTGGCTGTGTATGTCAGGCGGTGTCATGCTCAGCGGTTTATAACATTCTGGCTAGTGCCCTGGAGGCTACAAGCTTTGAAGACAATCAGAAAATAGGCCACATTAGAAGTTATTGACATTGTTCGAGTTCAGGTTGGGAAAAACTGTCAAGAGATCAATCCCATCAACTATGAAGTCTTCGAAATTTTTTCCTGAAAAACATATTACCAACTTCATGGATTTTTATTTTTTTTTGTGAGAGAAACCAATGAGTGTGAGGAACTCCACAGGGGGAGCTAATCAGTGGCGAAGCCAGAAAAATCGAAGAGAGGTGTCGGAATTAATAGAACACAATATAAAATTTAACAATA
>JACYFF010031957.1:116148613-116195818 GCA_017589665.1 Selenicereus undatus | reverse complement strand
TTTCCCCCCGTTTCCTAGGCTGTCAGAGCACCCCAGACACGCGTGTGACACGCGGGGCCAACTTGCCCCACGCGTTCCCACGGGCGGGAATGCTCTTAGATTGCTCTCCTATGTGTGATGGTCCACCAATTTCCATATCTCAAGATTCATTTCACGAAATATAAGATTAGATTTTATCATTATTATCGGTTATTTCAACTGACAAAATTATTGAGTATAAAACTTTGATCAATTTGAGTGATTAAGAAGCTCGGATTTCTCATTATTTGTGTGAAGCGGACCAAGTAGCTAGTAGATTAGCAAATTTAGAAATATCTCGAGAGTTAAGCTGTTTTTTTCTTTCAATCTTCCCCGTTGTTGGCTATGAGCTTATTGCATGCATATAATGTGTGTCGCGTGGCCCTCACTTATTAGGAAGTAATGATGTTTCCTTATGCTCCGATCCTCTTATACATTAAAAATAAAATTCTTGAGGGTTAATACTTTTTCAGCTTATCAAATTTGACAGATTTTTTTTTATGAATTTTTCATAAATATTGTCAAAAAAATTTAGTATTTAAAGCAAAAAAATTTCTTTAATCAGTAAATAAACTGTGATATCGTTTAATTCAAAAGACTGGGGTGATAAATGTTGCTTTTTAAAAAAATATCTTGAGAATACAGTAAATTTTCGAGTTTTACTTTGAATTTCATCAGTGACAAGTATACTATTCGTACTCCCCAACTCCCCTCCTCTCTTCCAAAAATTCCAAACTTCTACACTTTTTGTGTTGAGAGGGACTATCATTGACATTTTTGTTGATAATAACCCCTATTTTCGTTAAATTTTGTATCGATGATCACTTTAATTGTAGTTTTTTCTACTAGTAAAGTCCTGTCTATTTGAAAGAGTATTCTTTTAGCTAGGAAATTTTAATTTGTCCTTGTTCTTGACATTCAAAATGAAGTTTGATATTTAAATCACTATGGCATGAGTGGTGAGTTTTTTTTTTTTTGGCCAACAATGTTTGGTATGTTCCAACTCAATAGCTGTGCCAAAATGGTTTATGGAGCTTTCAATTCCCTTTATGCTATTATTAAAAAAAGTCATTCCCACTAGAGATGGTAAAAAAATCCGTACCCGCCTAAAACTCGTTCCAATGGGTGTGGGTATAGGTGGTAAAAAAAAAAAAATGGATATATGACAGGTATTGTTAAAATAGATATAGGTATTGATATGGATATAAGTTTTATCCGTCCCATACCCACCTCATACCCGTTTCATCAATACCCGTCCTCGTACCCGTCTCATACTCGTCCCATATAAAACATATACCCATTTGTTTAAATTCTAATTTGTTACTTGTATTTGGATATTTTGCTAATTGCTTTAGGTTGTATGATATAGAAGACTTCGGCGGAACATTTTGTTTAAAACTGTAATTGTCAAGTGCTAATGTATTGCTTTGATTGTTTGTTATATTTGATGTGATATGATATACTATTGGAAGCTTGGTGTTAACTGTTAATGTAATATATTGGCTATTTGATGTGAAATATGGGTACAAAATAGGTTTAATTCTTTTTTGTCTATATGTACCAAAATAAAACTCACATACCTGCTATACCCAGCGGATGTAGGTATGAGTATAACTTTACAATACCCGATGGGTATGGGTATGAGTATGGGTATTAATTTTGAAAAAAGGTATGAGTGAGGGTATCATTAAACCCGTCCCACTCCCACCCCATTGCCACCCCTAATTCCCATTGCATATCCTATTATGAGACGTAATTTTTGAATATAAATTTGATGACATATTGTATTTCAAACAGGCTGAGAAATTATTTCTCTGCCATTTAAACATACTTGATGAATTGCTTTTGGAACCTCTTTGGTCTGGTTCGGCAAAATAAACGGTTCAAGTAGCGGACAGCGGTTCAGATAGTGGATAGCTGTTTAGGTAGCGGATAACGTTTCTAATTTAGCTGTTAGGAGATAGTTGTTTAGATGAGCTGCTAAAGAAAATATGTTTGGTAAATTTAGCTTTTGGATTAGCTGATTAAGGTAAATTGATATAAAAGAATATAGATAATTTCCAAAGATAAAATTTTCAAAGGATCTTTTTTTTTGCCAAAAAAATAAGAAACGCTACTTTTGAATACTAAAAAATAATACTATTAGCTTTTCAGAAATACTATTTAAAACAGTAAACACTACTTAAAATGCTAGTCAAAACACTAAGTTATCAAACACTACAACTTACCTGATTAGTATATTGACTTGATCAAAACGCAAAATATTGTTACCGAACACAACATTTGTCAAATTGTTAATTTTCAACATTTTAAATGATAATTATGTTTCTATTTTGCGGGGATTCTGGCAACTACCAGAACCTCAAAATTAGAAACGTTATAGCCAATAATAATTTTCCCTAGAGAGTGACTAGTCATTGTTTGACGTTGAAGATTATAGAGCCAAACATTTAATGTTTTTTGCACCAAAAAATATAGTATGGAGAAAAAAGAAAGCCTTTTTAGAATTGAATAATCTGAACTTTAGAGGTGTTGAAAAATAATAATTCGACCTTGAAAAATAACCCCTAACACTTCAAACTTTGATGGTATTTAATGATTTTAGTAGTATATGGATCATTTACATTGTATTTTTTAGACAATTTAAAATTCAAAATGAATCTAGACACTTCAAATTTTATATATTTATGTTATTTTAAATGCAATAATGTTTTTGAAACTGCTTAAAAAATACAATTTAAAATCAAGCTCCACTTACTAGACGCGGTCACAATGCCATATAGCTATCACTGCAACAACTGCGGTGACAAGAACCAGGGAACTTTCTACCACTATGCAGAATATCACGATTTCAGTGCTCATCTCCTTTGTATTGCATGTTGTTGGTAATTTAGGATTACCTGAGTGCGGAATTCGATTGCCAGGACCTTATGCTTGCTTGACCGCTACCCACGAACCGGTGGCTACCAGAGTTACCAATAAGTCACGCTCCAAAACCCTCACCCTCACCCTCGTGAATGGTTAGGATGTGTGAGAGAATGCCAGAGAGACTTTTTTGGGGAATTGCTTACTATTAGTCTATTTGGCTTAATATGCTTTTGTGCATATATAATCTACATACACACACCCTCTTTTGTAATATGATAATCCGGAAACTAAATTAGGAATTAATGGGCAGAATAATACACAATTAACCCCATGTAACTGTCATATTAATAGGGTGATTATGGCATTTAGTGTGTGTGACCGTTACCGGTCAACAGCTCCCCCTCGGTCACACATACCTCAAATCTCATGTCTCTCTACCAACACATTCCCTCATGTTTCATACTGGGAATCGAGCGTGCGACCAAAACCGAACACATCAGTATTACATCAAGTCACCATCTAACTGACATAACACCTTCAAGAAAACCAATACCTCGAATCATTCAAGAACATCACCAATGGCATACACTATCCCTTTATGCCTAATATATCAATTGATCGCCTGGGCTTGATATGGTGATGAGGAATGATTCTTCCTTAGACAACTAAAATAATCCATCTTAGCATAACTGCTTTCCTAATGTGCTCTGCTGGACCGTATACATCTTGGCCCTTGGATAACACATTAAGGTAGCAACATCATACTTAGACTTCATATTATAACTCTAAGTCCAAGAGTATTGACAATGAGAGTCACACGGTGACAAGGTCAGAGAACTCACTTGTCACCCATCACATAGGTCGACATTTAGCACACACAGTATGAGGGTGTGTTATGGCATAACCCCAACCAAGTTGGGCATGTCACTCTTCTATGCCATGCGAATCATAAGTCTGACTTTTACTTAGAAAACCAACCTGAGTTACTAGATTAACATACACAATGTTAATCACAATACTCAAGATTTGGCTATAAGGCTTCAATATGAAAACTCATTTCATATTCGACTCCCTCGAGTCTCATCTTAGTCTCACTAAGGCGGCTATATTCTTCCATTCATACACACCTGGTATGAGTAATCAATATTGCACACCTAGTGCCAATATGATTTAGTTTCATCCTGCCTGCTACTCAAGCGTCAGGGCGATTACCTGTGTGACAAGGCCAATCTGAATCCTAGTGACATTACAATGTGCCTTATGATGTACTCACATAGTCATGAATATCTGAAAAAAAACATCATTCTCTATTTCATAAATATTCAATACAAGAGTACACACGTCCATCATACACTTAGATACATCCAAAAACTAAATCCTATGTAGACCTAAGCTCATCACATGAGCTTTAAAAGCATGTCTAGGAATAGGCTTAGTTAATTGATCAACTATCATCCTACTTGTAGATATATACTTAATGGCAACTTCCTTCTCTTCTATGGCGTTCCGGACAAAATGATAACGCCTCTTGATATACTTGGTCTTTCTGTGGAACTTGGGGTCTTTAGCAAACTGGATAGCAGCAGTATTGTCACATAACAATCCTACAGGATCATCAACTCCAGGAGTAAGATTGAGATCATGGAGAAAACTCCTCAGCCATATTTCCTCTTGAGTAGCAAGGCAACAAGCAACATACTCTGCTTCTATGGTTGAAAGTGTTATGCAGTCTTGTTTCTTGCTGCACCAAGATATGGCTCCCCCGCCTAGGGTGAACACATATGCGGAGGTAGATTTGGACTCGTCCAGATCACCACCCCAATCAGCATATGTATATCCTTTTAGCTTAAGATCCCTTCCTTGACAGCAAAGCATAAGATCACTTGTGCCACGTAGGTATCGAAAAATTCTCTTGACGGCTTGCCAGTGAGCAGACACTGGGTTGCTTTGGTAACGACTTACCAAGCCAACCGCAAAGCAAATGTCTGGTCGTGTACACAACATGACATACATTAAGCTTCCCACTACACTCGCATAAGGAACGTTACTCATTCTCTCCTTTTCTTTGTCTGTCTTAGGGCACTGATCGAGACTTAAGGTTAGGCCCTTTTCAACTGGAATATCCACGGGTTTAGAATAATGCATTCGAAATCGTTCCAGGATTTTATTAATGTATGCTTCTTGACTTAGACCAAGAAGTTTCTTGGAACGGTTTCGAGTTATTTCAACGCCTAGGACATACCTAGCCTTACCCATGTCCTTCATCTCAAAGACGAAGGATAACCACTGCTTAGTGGTTTGGATCATCTCTATGTTGTTTCCAGCCAACAGTATATCGTCAACATACAAAGTAAGAAACATAATCCCCTTTGTAGTTTTCTTGACATACACACAGTGATCTTTAGAGACCATGTTTAAGCCAAAAGAAATAATGGCTTCATGCAATCTGAAATACCATGCTCTAAAAGACTGCTTGAGACCATAGATGGACCTTTTAAGACGACAAACTTTGTCCTCTTGACCTTTTGATATCAAACCAATAGGTTGATCCATGTAGATATCTTCTTCAAGGTTTCCATTAAGGAATGCAGTCTTTACGTCCATCTGGAATAACTCTAAATCTAGATGGGCAACCAAGGCTAGAAGCAGGCGAAAAGAGGCAATTCTCACCACAGGAGAAAAGGTCTCTTCATAGTCTACCCCCTCAATTTGGGTAAACCCCTTCGCCACTAAACGAGCCTTAAACTTGTCGATCGTTCCATCAGCCCGACATTTTATTTTGAAAACCCACTTGTTTCCAATCGATTTACGTCAGGGAGGAAGATCAACAAGTTCCCAAACCTTATTTCTCGCTAGGGATGGCAAAAAGTTGCGGAATACCCGTCTCTGCCGGGGCCCCGCCCCGAAGTGGGGGAAAATCCCCGTTCTCAAAGGGGACGGGGACGGGGACGGGGAGGAAAATTAATCCCCGCTCGGGGATGGGGACGAGGACGGGGACATAGTTCAACCCGTCCCCGTCCCCATTTCCCCGCCGGGGATTTTGCCCCGTTCCCATCCCCGTCCGCAATTCCCCGATTGGGGAAAAATCCCCGCCTCCGCCCCCAATTTTAATTAAAATTACAAAAATAACCTTATTTTTAAAATTTTTAAATGAAACAACTAAGGTTATATATGTAATTTTCTTTGTAAAAATCCTAGGTATATACTGAATTTGGTACTCATGGCTATAAAGAGTTTAGAAGGTAAGGAAAAATTAGCGGGTAAAAATCCCCGTTGGGGCCCCGACGGGGATTAAATCCCCGCTGGGGATGGGGGGAAATTTTTTCCCCGCAGCGGGGACCGGGCGGGGACGGGGATTCCAGCGGGGACGGGGACGGGGAATATACTCCCCGTCCCCAACCCGCCCCGTTGCCATCCCTATTTCTCGCCATAGAGTCCATTTCATCCCTCATGGCTTTCATCCACTCTTTGTGGTTTGGTGAATCAATAGCTTCTTGGAAAGAGGTTGGCTCCTCAATCTCTAAAGGAGTGCACAAGAATATCTCATCTTCGATTTGAAAATATCGTCGAGGGATTCTTCCGCATTCACTCCTCCAGAGTTGAGGACCAATGCTGGTTTGTCCCTCTGAGGAATTCTTCCCCCTATCTCTAAGAGGTATAGAACCCCTAACGGGTGGAGAATCACTCCTATCATGCGGAACAACGGGACTAACCTCATGTTCATTAATAGGAGAATGAGGACGAACCTCATGAATCTAAGGACAAATCTCAGTATCAGGTTGATCCCTTTGATTAACCAACAACTGTACATCTTGCCTACTATCCTCGGTGGCGCGGTGAGTACTAAAATCCTCCCCCTCACCGAGAGATAGTTGGTCATCTAGCAGTAACTCATACAACGCTAGGTCATTTTTTATTTCACCAATACTTGGAAACTCATCCTCAAGAAAATCCACATTACGTGAATCAACTTCCGTCATGCCACTATTAGGGTGTTCACCATACATAACGTATCCCTTAGAATGTTCAGGATAGCGTATGAACACCATTTTGGTGGCCTTTAGACCAAGTTTCCCATGTTTGTGAGTTGGGCTGTGTACATAGCCAGCCGAACCCCATAGGCGTAGATGTTCCAAGGAGGGCTTTCTGCCATGCCATAACTTATATGGAGTGACGGATACGCTCTTACTTGGCACACGGCTGAGGATGTAAGCTGCCGTGAGCACTGAGCAACGCATTCCCCCTAAAACCTAATTGGGAGATTGACGTGTGCCATCATTGACCTGACCATGTCAAGCAATGTTCGATTCCTACGCTCGGTCACACCATTTTGTTGTGGAGTGCCAGGAATCGTGAGTTGTCTGCGCATACCCTTTTCCTCACAAAATTCTTTGAACATATAAGAGAGGTACTCACGACCACGATCAGTTCGAAGAATCTTAACTCTCCGATCTAACTGGGTCTCAACCTCGGATACAAAGCGTTTGAACACATCAAGTGCTTCATAACGATGTGATAATAGGTACACATACCCATCTCTTGAATAATCATCTATAAAAGTAAGGAAATAGAAAGCCCCATGACGTGCTTTCACATTCATGGGTCCGCAAATATCAGAGTGGATAAGTTCAAGAGGGCTTGACGCCCTTGAAGCCTTACCAAAAAGGCTTTGCAGTCGCCTTGCCAGCTAGACATGACTCACACCTAGGCAATTTCACCTTAGTAAGTCGGTCTAAAAGACCTTCTTTAGCGAGCCGACTCATCCTATCTTGGCCAATATGACCAAGCCTAGCATGCCACTTAATTGATTCTAAATCGGAATCAAAATGTGAGACAAAGACTGAAGGAGAATTATTATAAGATTCATCTAAATCAAGTACAAGAAAATCGTTCCTTAGTGTAGCGTGGCCAAACACATTGCTACAATACAAAATGTTCAAACCATCATGACAAGAAGAAAAACCAAAACCGGATTTCATTAAAGAAACTAAGGACAAAAGACAAGTCCGCACCCCAAGTGCGTAAAGAGCATCAAACAGGAGCAACTTATTTCCTCCTTTCAATGTGAGCCGGTACGTTCCAATACCTAGAATGTCTTCTTCACTGCCGTTTCCCAGCACGATAGATTATGAACCCACCGGATAGCGGTGAAAGTCCACGAAGCCAGCTCTATCCCGAACTATATGCTTGCTTGCTCCCGTATCTACAATCCAATTATGAAAGGATTTAGCGACTAATGCATGGGAACATCCATATAATTCAGGAGAGTGAGTGGAGAAAGGTACCTTCTTCGGCTCAGGACAAGCTCGAGCGTAGTGACCTTTCTTGCTACAGTTATAGCACTTTACACGCGCTATTTTTGTCTCTCCATTACCTTTGGCCTTTTATTTCTTAGCCACACTAGCCTTTGGCCTACCTTTCTGAGGGGGGCGGGAACCTCTCTTGAACTACCTACTTCTAGTATTCTTGTTGCTTTTAGGCCTGTTGCCCTTGGCGACAAGAGCCACGTTGGGAGTTTTGAACATTTTCAGGCGCTCCTCCTCCATTTCGAGGTGGCTTTGTATTTGACCAAAGGTTTTCAAATGGTCAGCATGAGTCAAGACCGTCTTGACCTATTCCCAATGTGGAGGTTCATCAGGGAGAGCCCGAATCACATTCAGGACTTGCTCCCCCTCAGAAATGTCTTTTCCTGCAGCCTTGAGATCACGAACTATGCCACTCATAATTCGTAAATACTCGACCACAGTTCGACTGGAATCCATTTTGTAGTTCATCCATTTCAATTGCAAGGTACGCAACCTTGTTTCGGATGTCTGTCCAAAACGGATTTTGAGCTGGTCCCACATGTCCTTAGCTGTGGGATAAACTTCAAATTCGCCAATCAGATCGTCATGCATGCAATACAACATTGTAAAGCGTGCTCTACGATCTTTCTTGGCCCAGTCTTGGTAGGCCTGTAAGCTTTCTTGATACTGCACAGTTGTAGTATCAATGGGCTTACCATTTGTATCCTTGTCAGATGGTGGAAACTTGGCTACCGTCAAGTGTTCCAACAAGTCTTTTACTTCTAGAAGATACTGAATCTTCCGTTTCCACATGTTATAGTTAGACCCAGCTAACTTTTGACTTGTGGACAGTTTAGTGATTATTACGTTGTTAGCTGCCATATCTACAAGTATTAAAAGATGGACATTAGGCATATTACTCTAAGCAATTAAATTATTAAAAATTTCATCATTCATGTCATATGATCGAAAATTTCGCCAAGCTCATAATCATCTCATACAATCATGTTAGAAATTTAAATAATTTAATTACAAAATTTCCATAATCATATGGACCTTATAAAACCGTTAAACAAATTAACGTTTATTCAAATATCACACAGATATTTTATCGCATTGTATGTAAAACTAATTTACATAACTATTAGTTTTACGACTCATATTTATGTATATGAAACTAACTCATATAATTTTAATGGTAATATATTTAAACTAATAACATATAAAACAAATTTATATGCTTTGGGCAAGTTATCACTTATATCTAAACGTTAAACGTTTTGATGAATTCAAAATCAAAACTCATTTGGAAAAATCAATTCAAGAATGCATCATATTGCAAATATAATAACATATAAAACTAATTTATGTGCTATTGACATGTGATAATAGTCATTTGAACATTAAACATATTAATACAATTACAAGTTCAGGCATTTTGAAAGAACAATTTAACAATCAATTTCCTCAATTCACTTGAACTTGTACATATCTATGGTCATATTGAGTAACAAGTTAAGCCCAAAAACAAGATTACATAAATAACTCTTAACTAATTATCCCCAGCCTACCCGAGACCCCCCTCTTTTATATTTCGGCTCCTTTATTTTATCAAGAGCCTTGTGAGTTTCCTTAAACTCCAGAATTCTCTCTCTCTACCTGCCTCTCCCACAACCCTCATCCTTCGGTTTTCTCTATCACTCTCAACCCTTCGTGGGTTTTCTACTGATTATCAGCACTTAACCGAGTCTACCACTGACCGTCTCCAACTCTCGATGGTCCTTCGGCAGCCATGGCCTCCAGCATCCCTCTCGACGATCACCTGAACCACCGCCATGCAAACCCAGATGATGGGACACCCCCCTAGCCGCCTCCTTGAACTTAATCCTTGGTTCAACCACCAAACAAAACAACCCAAAATCAACGCCGACGAGTAGATCGGCAGCCAAACTTTCGATTGACGCCACCCACTCGCCCAACGCGCCAACATTGTGATGGCGCGTGACATACACGGGTGGGCATGATGGGTTTGTTTGACTTGGTTTTGGCCGGGATTTGCAGATCGAGGGTCGGTTAAGGGTTGGGGAGGAAGAAAATGACCGAAAAGCGTTTTCGTGGCGACACGTGACATACATGCGCCACCCCTCCCTGGCGGGCTGGCGGTGCTGATGGGTTCAGGTAAGTTTCGTTCTGTTTTTTTATTTTTATTTTTTATAATGTATGTTTGGGAATAAGAGAGAATCGTGACCTCTGGGTTTGGATCTTGGGAGGGCGGGTCAAGGCAGGGGGTTGAATAGATTTAGGGTTGGGGTTTCGGCTATTTCATTATGCTAGCAATCTGAAAACATGATGTTTTGCATAATACTGAATGATGATTTTTCATGAGCATAAATAAAACACACAGTTCATATATCTATTTGGGCGTGAAAAATTGGAACAAAATATCTCAAATTCTTGCATAACTGAAATATGTCTCCTTCAATTCACACAGAATTGTTTTTAATTATTGCCGAGACATATCAGATTATTATTTGAGGCATGCTAGCATATACACTCAGAATTATATGTTAATCGAGGTATTATAGCATGAACAGATTAACAAATTTAGCAATTCGCATAAAACACATAGTTTTGCACATTCAGAATCATGCTCAATTAGAAATAATTATTTTCGAGGATAGCAACAAGCAAGTGTGGCTCTGATACCACTGTTGGTAATTTAGGATTACCTGAATGCGGAATTCGATTGCCAGGACCTTATGCTTGCTTGACCGCTACCCACAAACCGGTGGCTACCAGAGTCACCAATAAGTCACGCTCCAAACCCGAACCCTCGTGAAATGGTTAGGATGTGTGAGAGAATGCCAGAGAGACTTTTTTGGGGAATTGCTTACTATTAGTCTATTTGGCTTAATATGCTTCTATGTATATATAATCCACATATACACACCCTCTTTTGTAATATGATAATCCTGAAACTGAATCAGGAATTAATGGGCAGAATAATACACAATTAACCCCATGTAACTGTCATATTAATAGGGTGATTATGGCATTTAGTGTGTGTGACCGTTACCAGTCAACACATGTCAATCATCACCCACACCTGAACCACCACCAACGACACCACTTTCACGATCGATTCTTCCTTGGCGTGCGTCAACCATATTTTCTTAGCCATGTTTCAATGGGTGCTCCCTATTATCATCCAAATGCCTACCCTCATTTTCCTACTTACACACCAGATCATGTAACGTATGAGGTGGTACTGGTGCCTTATGATCAAGTTGCTCCAACCTGCTCAAATTTACTAACTACTAGTCAAACTTACTCCAAATTGCTCCAACCCGCACCAAACTGATCCAACAAAAAATAGAAGGTAGGAGTCTATTCAAACAAGTAGATGCCCCACTTGTTGTCGCTCGATAAGTAACACCGAGCGCAAACACGAGCTGAGCTTTAAGCCTTTAACCGAGCCGCCGGATTTAACTGAGCCATACTTAAACTTCGTTGAACCGCGACATTACTTTGTAATAAAGTAAAATAATATTTTTAATGCTAGAATTTTAAAATATAATATATTACTAATATTTCTTAATTTAACTTTACTATTTGCTATATATATTTCAACATTAAAATGTATATATCTATATGACACACCATAATACACCCTCAACTATCACATCTATACTTTTCGTCGGGAATGGATCGTGGAGTGATACATACATACATATATATATATATATATATATATATATATATATATATATATATATATATATATATATATGTAAAGCGGCGCTCATCTCCGACGGAAAAAGCGACGGCGTGAGTACCTGATGGAGGATGTCAGATTTTCCGACGGAAATTCAAATTTCCGATGGAAAAATTTTCCGTCGGAATTTCCCAGCCCATTTTCCAAAAAAATTTGGATGTCGATTTAAATTGTTTGGTGAGAGAGAGAAGGAGATGTTCGGGGTTCATTTCAACCACAAAGAGAGAGAAAGCGAGAGAGAGGGAGCAAGGAAGAGAGAGAAAGAGGGAGATGATCATGGTTTTTGGTGGCCGAAAAAAATTATTGTCGTTACTTATAATTTAACGGTAAGTCATTTATTTTGAGTTAATTTGCTCTTTGAAATTGAAATATTTAAGTTAATTGGTTTTTTTATGGTGGTTGATTTGTTATGAATTGGTTAAAGAGTGTCGCCGCCGATAGTCCGCTTTGTTTTTGAGGTATTTAAAGGTTAGTAGAATTGTTGTATTTTGAAATTATATATATTAATTTGGTATGTGTTGTTAAATTTTGTGAAATTGAATTTTGAAGCATATTTATATAGTTTATTTAATTTTTTTTCGTAAAATATGATTGTGAATAATGTTAATTTTTTATTGAATTTGTGAAGTATATTTATTTTGCATAAGTGGAATAAAATATGTTAAGTATGTACATTTATAATAATTATATAATTATTATAAAATGTTGAAATATGTTAAAGATGTATAATGTGTTTTGTTTTAGTGAATAATTTAATTTGCTAAGTATGTTTATTTTTTGTTTGATTTGTGTTGTATATGAACTTTTTGTAAGTATGTGAAGTGCATGTTTTTTTGAGGTATGTTTAATTTTTTATATGATTTGTTTTACTTTTGACAACTTTCAGGTGGAGTACCACAAGAAATGAGAGAAGTACACTCAAGCTGCAATTGTGGATGTCATAAATAATTTTTAATTTAGCGCATTTAATTTTCAGATATGAAAATTCATATTTGGTAACCATAATATATGTAATATACGTTGTTTGTGGTGGTTGTTTTATATTTAAGTAATATACAAATTTTTTTTTAGAGCCAAATTTTTTTTTCAGAGCCAAAATTTTTTTTTGGAGGGAAGAGAAGATTTCCGACGGAGGTTTTCAGAAGAAGGTGTTGGGGATAGTGATGAGGCTAGGAATGCAGGCCATGATTATACGGGTCATAATATTTACTAATGTGTTACAATGGTATTCAACTCTTCTACCGCATTATTTTTGTAAATCTATTATGAGCTAATGTTACTAAAACATAAATATTACACATAATAATCATTAATAATCATAACATTCAAAGAATTGCTACAAAAATGCTCCAAAAATGCTCAAACATGCTTTTAACCAGCTCCTATCAGCAAACTACTAATCAAACTTGCTTCAAACTGCTCCAACTTAGTAACCGCTCCTCCAAAATGCTGAAAACGAATAGGCCCCAAATCGCCGTACGACTGCAAATAAGTATCAAATTATTTGAATCAATCTATGTTGATAGAGACAACCGATATGCACAATTTGTTAATATAATAAATTAGCAAGCAATAATTAATGGATTCAACCCGTTTGTTTAAAGTTTTTGGAGATCAGGTTAGGAATGGTATTAGCATATATTCCCATACTTTATATTTGGTTAGAATATATTTTTTAATTGGAAATCAGATTTTGAATGGATTAACTACCCCACAGGGTATAAGTTTTACAAAACATCTCTCAACTCTTGAGTTTACATAAACCATATCTTTAAAGTATAATTTATATCGAATTCTGTGTAAGACAACTCTTGAGTTTGCACAAACTATACGTTTTTTTCCCAATTTGTCACAAGGCGATTATAAGACTTGTTAAGCAACAAATTGAGGGAAAACAAAACCTGATGACTATACAGTACCTACTTGATGACATATTTTTTCAAAAATATTAAACACATTAGCATTGACAAAAAAATATTATGTGACAGACTGATAAAAAAAGTTAAGAACTTGGTGAGATTTTTATACATAAACTGGGAAATAATTATCTCTGACTTTTCTACCAAGGCAGGGAGTCAGCATCTTCCAAAACAAACTAGTGTCTTAACATGTACTGTAGACCCTGATCCACAACTAGATAAAGAGAGCGGAGGTTTGGGACGTAATTTATTGTCGGAAAAAAAAAAAACTGAAAGAGTACCATAATTTTAGGTTTTATCGATCCAGATCATTGTTTAGGGACACTTTTATTCTTTTCTTTTTTGAATAAGAGTTGCCTATTTATATAGATTTGCTTGGTGCTAATACACAATTCTAGGTTTTACAACCATAACATGAACATGTACATGGCCAATTATCTGGGCCAAACGAACGGTTTTCTTCATGGGATTGGAACAATAACCACTCATGTTGGTTTTTTTTTGGGGGGGGGGGGGGGGCTAAAGTGCGTGCAAGCATGTTTGGTGTGCCTATGATGTGATGCAGCAACTTTGTACGTTGTTGACGTCTGTGACTCGGGTACTTGGCAAGATGGCTAGCACGGGTGTGTCATCTGGTCTTTGTTATGGTAACTTCATATGTGTGTAATCGTCTCTGTGTGTGTTTTTTTTGGGGCGTCTGTATGCCTCTTTTCTGTGGATTCTCCTCAAATTTCACGTCATTGGCGCCCAAGGCTTTTTGTGCCCAAGCCCTTTTGTTTGGATTCTCCTCAATATGTATCGTTGTTTCTGTGGATTTTGTGTACTTGTTTGCGTAGAATTTGATTGTTCATTTAGTGTTGTCAGTTTTGCGTGGGTAAAACATATGAAATCATCCATTAACAAGCAACCACAAAAGGTCTAGAAAATTTAGATTTGCATTTGCAACCTTGATTTAGCTAATGAATTGTAAGAACAAGATCACTCTTATTCCATAAACCAGCATACTACACCACCAGCAGCAACAAGCACAACAACTATTATTTCTAATGTGGATTTCACTTTTACAAAGTTTGAAGAGATCTAAATATAAGCAGTCTTACTTCTATAACCATCTAACGTAAAATAGAGTACTTTTTTTCTGTTAAGTTAAAAACCAACAGACTGTACTAGCGCTCAGGCAAACAAAGCTTTTTCTTTGTTCTTTTTCTTTTTTGGAGTCAAGATGAAGCCCAAAAATACTGACCATATAACACAATGTACCCCTTACAGTAGCATTCATAGCTCGTGCTCCACCCTGTAAAAATTTTTTGGCAATTTTATTGTGCCATTTGGATTTAAGGTTGATTTCCACAAACAAAGAATTCGAGCTTTTGTCCCGTAAGCTTGCCAGTCTACCAAATTCACAAGAAGAATTGATCCAATGGATTGATAACGAGCTTGATGAGAGAAAACATAGTAAGCACTCGACGAAGCATAGAGACCTAAATTTAGAAAGCGAGGCCTGTAAGGGGCCGCTGGCCTTGTACCATCTGCGCTGGCACAGAATGGTAAAGTTAATCTTGCAGTCCATCCCTCCACTAGGGAGGAATAAGACCACCAATGGTCCCATGGAACCAGTTGTGTGAGCGCAGCATCCAGGGCACAGTGAATGGCATTCATATCCATTCATAGATAAGCATCAAGAATACAAGCAGAATATAACCAATGCAGAGAACGGATTAACATCCACAAACAAGTATATTAGATTCAATATCATCGTCACTAACTTCCGATTTTTTACAATACCATTTCCAGCTGCAAGCCCAAGCATTAGACAAATTATCAGACACTATATACCATGCTTCCAATAGATTATAGACATAATTATGGCTTCGACAGATCAGTATACCAATTCCCCCATTCAATCAAGACAGCTTTCTGCATTACCTTAAGTTAGACTTGCCCAAAAACTTTCACCTATCTACGGCCGACAGATCACAATCCTTATTCCACAACACTGACCAGCTCATATTCAACCAAGGAGAGATTTTTGTCCTCTTTCACTGTAAAATTGGCAGGCTCAGAAACTTCAACACGTCCCCATTTGTCAACCGCAAGTCTCATAGTTCCTTTGAACATGTCAATCTTCGCATTTCGCAGTATCAGTGTTGTACCAGGCTTCATCACGTCAACTGGGCAACAGAGCCAACCCAAAACACACGTAAGCATTAAGAGAGGAAGGGGGGAAGAGGGGAAGGGGAGGGGGTGGGAGCATAAATGTTCGCATGCACAAGTCAGACAGCAATGACTACTCAAATAGCCACCAATTACAATGTTTTTCACAAAAAAGGGGGGGAAAAATTAATTGTAACAAGTGGCTATTACAACTATATGAGCAAATCAAAAGGAAGGAAAGGATACCAAATGGGACAGAGTTCCATTTCCATTTATTCTTCTTTCAGTTGGGTTTTTATTTTTCTATTTTTTCAGGAGGGGTATTTGAGGGCAATCTAGTGTCATGAACTCCCTGGTTAAGGCGAGCAACCATGCACAAAGAAGAATGGGGCATATAAATCAACAAAGAGATTAGAATCCAGTACTCCAATTGCATAGACCATGCTTTGAAATAATACACCACACCACAAACTTAGATCTGCTAAAAGACCGATTCAACCTACTTGGCATTAAAATACCACATGTATAGCAAAGAGGCTATGATTATGGAAATAAAAAATAAAAAAAGGCATACACGTCCCTGAAGGACGACAAATAAGGTGTATCTGAAAAGCAGTTGGCTTACATCAGCCTCAAGGAATTCAACCGTGCATAGGCTCAACAAATATGCCTCACCCACCCCACATTGTTGACTCCCAAGTCACCGCTAAAAGACATCAAACTCGCAACAATTACTTCCAGTGATACGTTTCAGGCAAAGTCATTCACGCTGCAACAGCAATCTTTATGCCTCTATTGCTATGTCTTATAAATCTGAAACAACCATGATCCAAGAATTGGACTGCCTTTTCAGGCAGTAGAAGACGCCGATTTTGGGAATTTGTTAATCAGTGGATGACAGGGACTGAGGCAATATCCCACCAACTTGTCACATACTTCAACCAAGGAAAAGCGGACAATCATTGCTTTCTATATCTAGGGTAAATCGTAAACACCTTCCTTAAAATTCAGAGATAAAACGACAAACATCTTACCTCTGCAGACCTGCTACTAAATGATGCAACTCTTTCCAAGGCCACACAATCCAGTTACTCATGTAACAACTAACAAGGAAACTAACTATTAAGACATAGCCAAAACTGTTTAATAAAAAAAATTTAAAAATATACATGTGAAAGCTTTCATTTACACGTCCATGTTCTTCCATTAATGCTCTCTTTACCATTAACGTCCTCACTTTGATTGGTTTCAAAATAAAATATTCTTTCTGCCTATGACTTGCAAAAAAATAAAACAATAGGGTGAATTACTGATTTGTTGCCAAACCATTTTTCACAAGGACAATCCAAGTGCAGCTTTGCTAGAAAAGTCAAAATTGATGGTGAAGTGGTAACAACAGCAAAGGTCACACAAAAGCTCTAGTAAACCTCAGTCTGTCCAGATTTTATATCACACACTTTAGCTTCTCCAAATCTCATATTATAGTTCAGAATTGAATCTACAGACTCTTAGAGATTTCAGACGGCTTAATATTCTCTACAGATCATAACACAACATAGCGGAATGGAATGCACTATTAAACAGAACATTAGTATTCTTAAACCATAATGTAGACCAGGACATAGGCTGCGCATGACGTATACTGCACAGAATTAAAACTACCACAGCCAAGTGCAATCTTCCGAAGCCACAGTGTTGCTTCGGGGTCAGAAAGAAGTCACAGTAATTTCCCCAATATTCCCTCTAATGCCAGGAAGATTGCCTGTTCCCTAGTTTGACACCATTACATCAGAAACCCCTCCTCACACCCCCTTCCCCCACCTAAAAAAAAGAAAATACAAAAACAAAGAGGGAACACCTCCTGAGTTCCCAGATGTGGGCACTGAGTGAAAGGACCACTTGAGCATGAAACTTGAATCGGACACGGAACACCCAAGCAAACTAGACATACATATGTTAAATTTGTTTTCATCAAGTAAAGCACTTTCAGCCACAGAATACCACATTCAAAATGATTTGAAATTGAAGCAAAATGCAAAAATCAATAGAACATACTATACGACAGGGAACTGAAACAATCAAAGGCAACTGCCTCTACCACCAATAAGAGTCTCAAGGATATCCTAATATAAACAATATTAGTACACCAAAAAAAGATGAGAATTTTATTTTAAAGCACCGTAATCATCTTGGGTAAAAGAAATTAGGGTTTACCAGATTCCATCCACCAATTCCAAAGAATTATAGAGATCAAACCCTAATTTACCCAAAAACAACAACAAAAAGTTTACAGACAGGATGCGAAGCAATATACCTTGATCGTTACGAGCAGTGAAGACGATGGTTCCAGTTTCATCGCCGACAACACACTCGGCGATGAGAGTGTTCCGGAGGTTCTGGGAAACGGAGCGATCTCTCTTCAGAACAGTGTTGGAACTGAGGACTTTCACAGTCAAAGTGTGGCCGCTGGTCCCAGGCTTCAGCTGATCAACCTTGATGAAGCTTGGCTTTCTCAACCCCGGCTTCGCATTCGCATTCGCATTCGCATTTGCACTGCTCTGCTGTTGAGATTGAGAGGTTGTCTTCGTCGATGACATCGCCGGATTCAAGAACACTAACCCTAACCCTAGATTGTCGATCAAACGCAGAACAGTCCCGCTCCCTCTCTCTCTCACTCTCGCTTGTACTGCTTTGTTAAAGCTACGTGAAGAAGACTCCTGTCGTGGTGAAAAGGTCTATTTATCGTTCCCATTTTTACGATCTTTAGTTTTTTTTTTGGTTTTTTTTTTGTTTGTTTTTGGAGATTTAATTAACTTAATCGTAGAATCTTTAGAAGAGATATACAGGACCAAATCTCCTGTTGCTCTATTAGTCCCATATGGCTACTTCAGTCTTTCTCACTTTTTACATACAAAAAAAAGTTCACATGCGTAAAAAAAAGGGTATTATTATACTCTTTTTTGTTTCGTATTTTTTAGAATTTAGTTAAGAGTTTGCATATTCTTACAACTTCTTACATCTTTAACATAATCTTTACATCTTTTTACATTTTCTTATATCTATTTACATCTTCTTACATCTCTTTAAATTTACTTACTTCTTCTTACATCCCATATAGATTTTCTATAACATTCAACAACTCATTACATCTATCCTTACAGCTCCTTACATCTCCTTACATTTTCTTACAACTCCTTACATCTCCTTGTAGCTCATTAAATCTCATTACAACTCCTTACATCTATTAGTTGTATCTAAAAGCGAAATAGAGCATGCTCTCAGCCTATTTCACTGCAATCATGACACAAAAGTAAAACAAAGCTTCATAATGTGACCAATTACAACATACTTCCGGGAGCATGTACTCTCATTGCCATATATATATATATAAATATATATATGTGAACGTGTATTTGTCATACGAGCAATTACCAACATATGTTCCACTTACATAGGTTCCGTTAGTACATACTCTCGGATGTTTGATATATGCTTTGATCAAACACTACTTACTAAATTGACCTTCTTATACCCATGTTGTGGTCTTTGACAAGGGGTTGCACTTTCACCCTAGTTTGCACTGTATTGTCATGTCATTCTGTGCATAATATCTAGATTGCAATGTTAAGTATGATTGAATCTCAAAGGGTACCATAATTGAGATGAACACACCACGCCGCCAAGGCTAAGAGAACCGATCCGATAATCGACCCGATCAACCGAATGGGTCGATAGTTTAACCGGTTGGACCGTTTGGACCGGTTGACCCGATTTACTGTGAAACCAGGTTAGACCGGCACAATCCAGTGAACTTGGAATTTTTTTTATATATATTTGTTATATTTTTTTCAAATTACTAACTAAAATCTAATGGACAAAAGTTACAAGTACAAAATAATGAGGAAAAAGAGAAATAAGAAATTTATTTATGGTCTCACATTGATAGAGTAGAAGGTGGTTACAAGACTCTCATTCATAAATATGGATTCTGTTAGATGATGAGAATTGAGAAGTTCCACATCTTCAATTGGAGCAAATTCTCAAACTTGGTAGTCTTATAAAAATGCATGGAAGGTAAGTCAAAGACAATGCAAAGTCATGGGCTTGTAATTAAAGTTAAGCTTTGTAAAAGAGCTTAAGGCTTTTGTGCATTTTTTCTCCCTAGTAAAGCATTCACACTCCCCCCCCCCCCCCCCAAAAAAAAATCAACCCCTTAAAATGACACTGTTTCAAGGAAGAAAAAATGATTTAGACATAATAATTTGGTAACACAGCTAATTAGAGGGCCATAATTATTTTAAAAAAACAATACAAGAGTTTAATAATTTGGACATATTAATTTGGTAACACATGCTTGAATATAGAATTTACAAGAGTTTGATGATAAATAAAAAATATACATTGGTTTAACATTAATCGAAATAAAAATTACAATAAATGAACTACTATAAAATAATGTGGGAGAAGAGATCATTAACTTATATATTTGATGAAAAAAATACTTTTTGATTTTAACAACATAAATTGCTAAAATCTAATAGAAAAAGGTTACAAGTACAAAATAATGAGGAAGAAGAGAAATAAAAAATTTATTTATGATCTCACATTGATGAAGTAGAAGGTGATTACAAGACCCTTATTCCATAAATATGAGTTCTGTTAGATTGTGAGAATTGAAAAGTCTCATGTCATCATTTTGAGTAAATTTCTAAACTTGATAGCCTTATAAAAAAGTATGGAAGGCAAGCCAAAGATGCTCTAAAAGGGTTAAGCTCTGCCTTGTGCAGAATCTTCACGGCCCAAAAAAACCAAAAAATAAACTTGGTTTTTATAAGGTGGGAAAAGCCAGTCTGACTGAGCAGCCTGTTCAACCGGGTTTTACCGGTTTTCCGGTTTGATGGTCCAAACGGTTTAAAACAATTCCCGGACTATTGCTCCAACTGGTTCCCGATCCAACTGGTTGAACCAGCCAGTCCGGTCCCGTTTTCTTAACCTTGCACGCCGCTAACGATCGGGATTTCTTTCGTCGCATAATGGAGTAGGACCGGCCGGTCCTGTCCGGTTTTCTTAACCTTGCATGCCGCTAACAATCGGGATTTCTTTCATCGCATAATGGAATCCCTATGAAGCTGTGTCATATGCATATAATTATACATATAGACACCGACAACGCTCGCAACATAATTCCAAACAAAAAAAAGCAATGTGAATGCAATGCATTATGGGTTTTGACACAGGTCGAACTAATATTGATAAACAAGGATAATAGATTTAACATCATCGCCATGGACATGACTTCTTTACAATCCCAGTTCCGGCAGCCAGGCCAAGCATTAGCCAACACATCAGAAGTTAAATACCTCTCGTTCCCAATACATTATAGACATAATAATTATGGCATTAACAGACCAATATACCAACTCCCCTACTAATCAAGATGCTTTTCACAATGGTTACCAACAGTTAGACTTGCCCTGAAACTTCCTTTACCCATCTACTGTGGATTGCTTCACGATCCTTCTTCCACGACATTTACGAGCTCATATTCAACCAAGGAGAGATTGTTGTCCTCTTTCACTGTAAAACTGCCAGGCTCAGTAACCTCAATGCGACCCCATTTGTCAACTGCAAGTCTCATTGTTCCCTTGAACATGTCAATCTTTGCATTTCGCAGGATCACAGTTGCACCAGGCTTCATCACATCACCTGGGCAGCAGGGCCAACAAAACAAGCATGTCAGCAATCAGCAAGGGAAAAGGGAGGTGGAGGTGCCGAACAAAGAACATTGAGAATGTGCACCTCACACAGTAATGACTTGTCAATTTGCTCGGGTTGCCACTAAATATAAGTATGTGAGCAAAAGAAAAGAAAGTATGAAAGCCAAATAGGGAGCCAAAGTTTCACATCTCTCCCTACTACTGTGAGTTGTGTTTTGTTTTTTATTCTTTTTTCCTTTTTCTTTATAGTTTGGCGTGGCAGGTTAAGCGCCATTCCGGCTTTCAGGGTGATAACCTCTTTAGTTAAGATAAGCAACCACCTACAAAACAGAATGGTGCGGGGCAACGGGCAACTAACCGAGAGAAAGTAGAAACCAGTATTCCAATAACCTAAAAAGCATGCTTTCTACACTCTCACCCCACGGCCAGAAAATGAGAGAGAAAAATACATGCATTGTACGTCCAGACACAACAATACTGCCTCCTACACAATCAAGCTAACTCAGAGGCATTTTCACTTAAGTACACAAAGGTACAGCAGCAACTGCTCCCAATAAGGAACCAATGTGACCTATTAAGAGCAAAAGACAAAACACTACAGCCTCTGGGGCTCCAACCATGCACAGGTATCTCCAGAAATATCCCTCACTCACCACAGGAATCTCCACAAGTCCCAGCTCAGTCATTCACCTCCAGTGACAAGTTTTCAGGAATCCCCAGGCTGTATTTGTACCACAACAGAAATCACCATGTCTTGTAACTATAAATCTCAAATACACATGACCTAAAAATTGACTCACTTTTGAGCCAATCAATATTAAGCAAACAAATGCCTTGCTAACTTGTCATCAACGTTAATCAGGAAATAGTGGGCAATCATTGCTTTCTAAACATATTGATTCACTTATCAGCCAGTTGAAAACATCAATATTAAGCAATTTTTTGGACTAATGAAAGGTCTTGTTAACTTGTCATCCAATTTAACCAAGGAATAGTGGGAAATCATTGCTTTCGAATATAAGGTCCATTAGACACAACTTCCCTAAAATTCAAATATAAAACTCTAACCTCACCGACACCTGCTATGATGAAAACCTTCCCAAGGTCCGCTCCTTACAGTTAATGTAACAAGGAAATTGAATACTGAGATACAGCCAAAACTATAGAAAGGACACAATAGGTGAAACTTCCATCTAAACACCCACATTCTTCCAAGATCCATAAACGTTTTGTAAATTTTAATGTCCCCAAACCATAAACACATGTGTAAATTCTCATCTACACATCCATCTAACAAAGAAATTGAACATTAAGATCTTAGACTTAAAAAGCTCGAGGCGCACAAAAGTGCAAAGGGTCCTAGGCCAAAGGCGAGGGCTTTATGGACACAACGCGCACTTTTACTCAAAAATGCTTGAAAATAATTTCCACACCATATTCTGACAAATAAATTAGATGGTAGCATTAAACAAGTAATTAGATATCACAGCAGACCATACTATAGTACCTCATATTGGGTTCATTTGAAGGCATCTTAGGGAGGAGGGGGGAAAAGGAAATAATATTTGACACCATATTAGGATGAAAGGGAAGTATATTCTTTAGTCCTTCTTTACATATTATTGGCGGCATCATATTTCCCATCTAGAGAGAGGGAGAGAAGGTATAGATCGGCCACCGAAAAAGTATGGAAAAAGATTGGTCAACTGTATCTTTATTAGAACACTATGCAAACCTTCAACTACAGCCGAACCCTCCATCCAAGAATTAGAGTTTCTAAATTAGAGTTTCAGTTTAGTCTATACTCGAAACAATTGTATGCAATTAGATAAGAGTTTCAACCCAAAATTGAATAATATTGCAGAAGTGTCACTCTAAAGGTACTTGTGTTTTTCCATGGTATATGTTCCCTTTTCTCTATCTCCCCTTATCTTTTTCCATAAAGAGCGAGCTTGGGTTGTTTTCAGCCTCAATCTGAAGCGCAAAAAAGCAAGGGTTTCTAGGAGCTTAGAGAATGAGCTAGGCTTGACCCCTTACAAGGCACAACAGGTTCGGCTTCGAGCTTTTGTGAGCCTATGCATGCCTTGGGCGTGCTTTTTTGAACACAGATTAAGGTACCGCCAAAATTACAAAAAGCACACAACATATGAAACTTTCATCTAAACATCCACGTTCTTCCAAGTTCCATAACCGCTTTCTAATCATTAATGTTGACATACCAAAAAGATACAGTGAAAAACAGTAGAAAGAACACAACAGATAAATTAGTGCTCTTTACATAATTTGCCTACAAAATATTTGGAATATAGGGCTCTTTACATAATCTACGCATCAATGTTTTTCCATTAATGCACTCGTAACATTAAGATCTCTATTTGTCACTGCCACCGGCGCCACATTTTTTGTAGCACTTTACACAATTTGCCTACAAAATATTTTGCATATAGGGCAAAAAAAAAATATGGGTGCAACTCCCTACTTGTTATAGGCAAGGCTACATATTCCTAGACTAGGGCATAACTCTCACATATGATTTGCAAAATAGAAATGGAAGGACAAGTGACTAAACTTGTTTCCAAATCAGGTTTCCCCACAAATAATTTGCAAAAAAGGGGTAAGATCTTGGTGAATCGGTGCCCGTTATGTAAAGCTACAGCAAAGTCGGTGAAACACTTATTGCTTCATTGCTCTTTTGCAAGAGCTCTTTGGGATCTAACCTTTAGTTGCTTGGGAGTTTCTTGGGTTATGTCCAATTCTATGTTGGATCACCTCCCTGCATGGGAGGACTTTTTCGGTAGGAAAGCTAAAAAGAAGAATGCAAGATTATTTCCTCATATAATTTTTTGGAGCATTTGGCATGAAAGAAATAGAAGAGCCTTTGAGGGTGTGGCGATGCCGCTTCAATGTTTTAAAGATTATTCTAGCAAGTCTCTCTATTTTTGGGACAAAGGAATCTTTTGTTACTCTTCTCTTGATCACTTAGATTGTGTGTATAATGTGCATATGGGATGTGTATCGCCTTTTGTAGGATGCTAACTTTGCATCCACACTTTTGTTAAGAAGCATATTTATTCTTTTCCTAATCCCAAAAAAAAAGAAGCTAAGCACAAACCAGGTAGAAATGTTGAAACAAAAGTTTTTAAAAAAAAGGGTAATGGAAAAGCTATACATTATAGTTTTAGGACATAACCTTAATTTATCCAAAATTTTCCCGAACTTTCTATCATAATTCATTCTGTAGCCTCCTAGAGATTTAATATTGTATATTATTTTCCACAGATTTCTAACATAATGTACTGGAAGAGAGTAGACTGTCAAGCAAACCCTTTGTATTCTTATTTCTTAAACAATAGCTTAAACATGAACGTGGACTGCACATAGCAAATATTACACAGAAATACAAGTAACCAACTACCACAAGCAAGTGACATCTTCAGAAAGCCAGAGTCTTGCTTTGGGGTCAGGCAAAAGTAAGTCACAGTAATTTCTCTAATTTCAGAAAGCGCCAACTATTCCCTCCTTTTATACCAGAACCCCGCCCCCTTGAAAAAAAAGGCAACAAACAAAACAGACAGGGTGACACCTCTTGAGAGTGCCAATTGTTGCTCACAAAGAAGATATGGGGAGATCAATGAATGAGAATGGCTCTTCAAACATGATACGAAGCTCTGGAGAAAACTTCGCATACCTATGTCAAACTTTTTCTACCAAGCTCAGCACATTGAGCCAGTTTCAGTAATTTCGGCCACAAATTGCCGCAATCCAAGTCCAAACTGATAGAAATGGAAGCAAAATGCAAAAAGTAATACAGGGCAGAGTTACAAACTAATGATCCTAAACAACATTTGATTACAAAAAGAGGGGGGCATTATGCACAAAGAAAAAACAGTAATTATCCTAACAAATGAGGCTCCTTCAAAAAAAAAAAAACAAAGGACGAATTCAAAAATAGGGTATACCACGTACACATTTCATCCTCAAATTCCAACGAACTCTACACAAATCAAACCCTAATTCACCAGTTAAGAAAAGAATGTCATATACCTTGATCATTACGAGCAGTGAAAATGATGGTCCCAGTTTCATCGCCGATAACACACTCTGCGATGCGAGAATTACGGAGATTTTGGGAGACAGAACGACCTCTTTTCAAGACGGTGGTGGAGCTGAGAACCTTCACAGTCAAAGTATGGCCGCTGGTTCCAGGCTTCAGCTGATCAACCTTGATGAAGGTCGGCTTTCTCAACGCCGGCTTTGCATTCGCATTCGCATTCGCATTTGCATTTGCATCTGCAGCGCCTTGCTGCGACTGAGATTGTGAGGTTGTCTTCCCCGATGACATCGCCGGTGCTGTCGATTCAAGAACCCTAACCCTAATCCTAACCCTAGCTTGTCGACAAACGCAGAACTCGTTTGCAATTGGGAAAGAGATGTCCTCAACCCAGAAAGTAACTCCAATCCGTTTCTTAATGAGGCAAATTATTATGTACACTCATATATACGCGCTTCTATATCTAATTTATGAGGGTATTTGATAAATAATTTTTTGATAAAAAAAATTTTTTTTAACCAAATTGATTATTTGACTTAGTAAAAAAATTAATTTAAATGTTTGATGAAATAAATTTTTTATAGAGTTTTTTGGATGCAAAAAGGTAGTTTGAAAAAACTAATTTAATTAGCTTTTTGAAATAGTTTTTTGAAGAATTGGCTTGTTGTCTTATAACTTTGTTAGAAACGGCAAATTTCACCAAATAATTTTCTACAAATAACTAATTAAAATAGCTAATACAAACAGCTAATACAAACAGTTAACAACTATTTGCCAAATAGGGCCATATATATTTTTTTAAAGTGTATTTGTCACATATTTTTTAATATATAATTAGTTATATGTCATATAAAAGTACACACTTATGTAACATTTGCACTTACGTGCGCTCCTTTATACATATACTCGGTATGGTCCTATAATAATTCTTTTACGTTATCTATCCTGTTGCGTATTTTTTGTAATAGTGATGCATTGAAGTACTTTGTTAGAATGGAATAAAGTCGAGAATATGCAAGTGTTTGTTTATTCTTGAGTCTAATTGTTTGATTGGTTCACTGCAAGAATGAATTCAATGTAAGTAAAAAAGAATTATACTTAAGGAATGAGTAGTAAAATTACACCTTATAGGTTAGTCATTCCACTTGAAATGTGATTCGGATTTTTTTTTTAAAAAAAAACCTAACTAAACATAATATATGAAAATATATGATACTATTTCTATACCTGTATTAAAAAAATAATAAAAAATCTTGAATCAACAAATCGAGAATATGTCCAAATAAAATGAAACAATCTAACCACTCATTTTGGATTTTTAATTGTACACAAGGTATCAAAGAACAACTGGCGATTGCAAGTCTATATATAGTTTCTACACTGTTGACTATCCTAGTGGATTATACATATGTATTGTTTTAGGAGCTGGTTACAGTACATGCCACCGTTATATGATACATTTCATTGGATATTAGAAAAAAACAAGGTTAGCAATTTGCTATGAGAACTTCCTGATAATTGAATACAGTGAACAAGTAAAGATCTACTTATAAGTTGATTGGCAATATAACTTAACCACGGGAAGTACTTATTGCTAATAGCCAGGGTGGTGAACCCATCGCTAACTAGAGCATTAGCCACGGAATTCAGGCCTTCTTATTGTTATTATCCATGCCTTAGATCGATGATGAGAGGCAGGCCTACTTCTGTCTCTAAATCTAATTACCAACGGAATTTCATGTGTCTAGCGACGGATTTGATCCATCACTAAAGGAATGTTTTCCCGTAGCATAGGTTGATAGGCATGCCTTTGGTAGAATGATTTGATCCTTTTTAGTGCTTCTTCCAGAGAGGTAGGCTCAACAGCAAAGGTCACACGAAGCCAATTTTTCATTCCCACAGCACATCCTGCATGACAATATTGCTATTTACTCAGCTAATATTCATTAGTAACTCCATCAATTCAATGAAGTACAACTAAAAATGCTCGTAAATTTAGAACTCCTATCAATCAAATGAAAGAAGATTAGTTGAAGTGGTTCGGTAGTTGATTATCTTTTAAATAATGTCTTGACTTCGTGTCTTGTGAACAAAGAAAACTAGTGTGCAAGGAAAAGATTGACCCCTAAGGCCCTAGTGAACCAACAGTTAGTTCGACTAAAGTTAATGGAGCTAGGGCTGAAAAAAATCTACTATCTATTAGCTAGTTTTGTGAGTTTATATCTTAACGAAAGCTATTGTTGGTAATTAAACTGACGAATTGTGGAAGTCAAATTTGAGCTATTTCTATGGAACAAGGAAAGAAAATGAATGCTTCTGTCTCACCTGGAAGAATGACCACTGATTCCTCCTTTGCCAACTTAAAGCAGAAGTCAATGTCATCTGTAATATCTCTTAACTGAGAAAGATTCAATTTCACCTGTGTTATTCCATGAAAATCATACACCATGATTAGGTCAGGCTTAGATACGTAAAATCATATTGGGACCTTCTTACATCATTGAAGATGTACGTTACCACTGGAATATACACATAAATCAGTTTGATTTGGACAGATCTTTTAAACCCTTGAGATAGACTACTCATCAGCTGACAGAGTTGCATGATCAGGAGAATTGGTGAAGAATTTTGTATAAATTGGCTTTGTCGTTGCTCATTTTGTGCAACATAAGAAGAGACTCATAGTGGTTGATTGAAATCCCATTTCACTACATAGATTTCTATAAAACTAAGACGAATAAAATGACACTGATGGAGTATAAATGATTCTTACCATTACAGCCATTGAACCCTCTGGCTCCTGTGGGCAAGTAAGGCAGGGGATGTTATTTATACCCTCAAAACACAAATGTGCTGTTTGCCTTAGGATATTGATGGTTTTATTGAAGAAAAGCTCGTTTGTTTTCTCCAAAATGGTCGGTACTGCAGCCTAAAATTTGGGTATACTTCATCAAAATGGCGCATAAACAGCGAAGTTATGATATACTTAAATTGTACGAGAATTATCATACCTGAATAAACGTTGGTGGTCCTCCGTATATGTCAAAGTACTTCTTGAGTCGCTCCATGATCTAACAGGAAGCCATAAAAGCAAATGAAAAAGCGTCAAAATGTTGAAACTGGTCAGTACAGTATAACATCGAACAATGTTCTACACCACATATACAGTAACAAACCTTCGGGTGCTTGAACGCACCATTAGGTTCGGTTATGGCTAACCAACCAAGTCTCCAGCCGGGCACCAGCCACCTCTTTGACAATGAACCGAGGGTAAGAACAGGAGCAATTGATCCAAACGTTCCCATTGGTACAAATGGGGTTTTACCAAAAGCAAGATGTCCATAGACTTCATCAGCAATCACCAAAATTCCAAGCTTCTTTGCTGTTTCAGCTATCTGAAAGAAAAAGAAGTCCTTTGCCCTGTTAAAAACTTATGGATATACGTAGAATTATGGAGATGATCACAGGTTGGATGCTATATTGCTAACTAGGTCAGTATGACTCAAAGATCAAGCCTATCAATTTCGTACAATCGTATTCAGTGAGATTGTTTGACACGAAACTTATTGTAGACGTGTAAGAAAAGGATCAGGTTACACTTAACCTAAACTCTTGATATAAGTGTTCTCACACTTTAAAAAAAAAAAAGGTTCATGAGATGGTCTCATGCAAGTTTCTGCATTAGAAATTTACAATAGACATGTGAGCTCTTACTTGTAAAACTCTATAAATGGTTATATTGTTTCACTTCGATGGAAATTTTGATATATCATGATTAAATCTTTACGTGAGTAAGGAACCAAAGATGGGGCTGGGTCTTCAGCATGTTGTATGGCTCTCGTCAAACTAGAGTAGTTGTAAAACGAGTCAGGGTCGGGTCGAGCTATTTAATAAACGGGTCCATTTCGTGTTGGCCTTGAAAATAGCTTAAATTTGCTCAAAAATGAAAATAACAAGTTTTCACACTAAACGGTCAAATCGTGCCGATTTCGGGTCAAAATCGGTTTGGTTCGGGTTGGGTTCATGTTTCTCTCAGTAAACTCGGGTCGGGCTATCATGTCGGGTCAGACTTTTACAGCCCTATGTAAAACGGGGTCTCAATAGATATAGAATGAGACAATCTGAACTCTACAAATAGAAATGCTATTCGGTTGAGTAAGAAGAAAATTAGATGAGCTTATAAAGATGAGCTTTCATCTCATAAGTCTCCCAAAGTCATTACCTATTGAGCTAAACATCATCCTGTAACACTAGTTAAAAAATTGTGCAAAAGTGCCAAGGAGATCGAAACATGACGAACCTGCAACAAGTGTTGATAAGAGTATACATTTCCACAGGGATTACCAGGATTGATGATAACAATTGCAACAGTCTTGTTATTCACAAGAGCTTCGACAGCATCAACGTCGACTTCCCAGCCCTTATGGGAAAGAAGATCATAATGCCTAACCTCGAGTTGCCTGAAGGAAGAGCAAAGCTCGTAGAGTGGAAAGCCTGGCCTTGGGAGCAATACATTGGCACCGGGACGAGCAAGTATGGATAGTGCAATGTCTATGGCATTTGTGCAACCAGATGTTACAAATACATCGTCCCTCTGTAATGTATATGGCAAGTCACGAGAAAGGTAATCTGCAATTGCCCTAATCAAGAAACGACATGTCAACATAATATTTTGTTAGTCTTTGGGTCTCTGTTTTAGCATACTCAAGCTACTATTGGCACATAATTGAGCAGAGCTCTCATCACATATCTTCCCCCTTCACATGAATTGAATTCAAAACTTTACTTAAGCAGATCAAGTGTCAAACCACTTAAACTACCCTGCATTAATATATATCAACACAATGTATCCATTAAAACTTTTACCTTCTAACTTGTTGAGTTTAAATGGCCCAAGTTTCTTTGCCATATGATTTTAATTTAATCGGCCCCAAAAACATTATTTGTTTGAGGTCATGTTCATGATCGGCCCAAGTCCATGCTATACTTGGTCTTGTTAAGCTAACAATCTCCAATGCAATGTTTTGGTGCCTAGTGAGCTCCACGGACCGTCAGTGGCCTAGGCCACGGTCCGTGACAGCAGGTGACTCTAAAGCGACTCAGTTTGTTGTAGTTATTTTTGACTGGACACTATTCGTGGATTTCATGTGCATGTTTCAAACGTATAAATACAAAATATTTATGCACTATTATCAATCCTTTTTATGAGCCTTTATTTGGATGATTTTATAACTCAACTTTTAGTGTTCTTCTTTATTGTGAGAGTTACGTATCCAACTTTCTACATAATGGGTGTTCTTCATGGGCATTAGTGCGGCGTAAGTGGCTTTCGGGATTGCCTATTGGCACTACCCTTCGTTATCATTTGTGAGGCATTTATGGAGCCGATTTTACCTCTTCTATTCCACACTTTCAGAGCAGAGTCAGAATTTGTTTGAGAGTTTCATTTCTTTGATATTGTTCTCTTTTGACTCACTGTTATTGAGATCGTTCATATACTCAATTATATCACAGTGGATTTATTGCCATTGTCTTCTACGATTTTCTCCCGATTTGAATTTCTACGTAAAATCTTGTGTGTCCACTGTTTTGGTCTTAATCTTACTTAATTTTCTCAAATATCAATATCTTTCCATGCTTCTGCATATGCTATGCTCGACTTTCAATTGTTATTTTTCCTAACATAACTATCCAACCACGAGTAACTTTCTGCCAATCTCATCCCTGTCTTTCTAGTTTTTGTCCCCCCACACCCCCCCCCCCCCCCCAAAAGAAACAATGTAGCAGTTTGAGCAAAAATCAAAGGAAATAATGGTACACAGACTAAAATATGTAGGAGTTTGAGCAACTTACTTCCTTGTTTGAGGAAGACCCACGGTGGGAGCATATCCATTGAAACTTCCAGAAGACAAACTCTGCCGTACAGCCTCCTGAGCCACATGAGTGGTACTAAAGCACAAGTATGCAGTCGGGTCGCCCATGCCAAGCGAAATCACCTCCTTCTGCCCATTACCACCGTCGATTTGTGACATTATCAAGCCAATAATCCCCTTAATAGTGATCACATTCTGTGTTTTCTCATGACTAAGCTGCTGACAACTACTATCCAACAACAGTATTCCTGCCTCCTTCGTGTCTTGGTTTTCTTGCTCTGAGTACAATTGAACCATTATTCTTGTTTTTCTTAGGTGGGCTGTGTTGAGCAGCTATACGTTAATTATTATGTATCTGTCGTATGATATTTGCTGACCTCTTATTTGGTTTTGAAAGCAATTTAATTTCATGGCGATGAGAATGCCAGAGGAGTGACACATACAGTTGGGTGTATATATATGTGCACATAGGGAGAGGGAGTGACTGGATGAGGAAGTTACATGTTCAAGTTGATAACCACCACCACATGTTTGGGAATTGAATTGTTGTGTATGAACAAATTATAAAGGGACACCAATGTACGATTTTGTTGTCTTGTCCTTTCTGGAATTAGCAATAGCAATTGAACACTGATTCATTTTCTTTCGTAAAGATTTGGTTTAAGTAGGCCTCAATGGAAAGAGACCGTTGTGATACATGTTATACACAATGTTTTTAGATAACTGTGCAGTTTTGACGGGTTAAATTTTGCTTATCTTTATAATTCAGAGTAGTGTGGAATGAGATCATCCATACAGATTTACTTTTTATCCTTTATAGGAATATTGTAAGAAAAGCCCTTGGGAAAATAATTATCCAAATTGTATTTCCTACCTTTCTTTTTCAAAAAAAAATAATCCAGATATACTAGGAGGAGATAAATTAAGATTTATTTTAGTTGTTGAATGCATGAATTTGTTAGTCTATTCCCTTCTTAAGATATAAAATGGATGTAAACTTACTAACATCTTAATAAGTAGATTCTAGACTTTCTAGTGTTTTGGAGCAAAGTGTACACTTATCAAGGGGCATGAATTAACCCTATTTGCTCGTATTAGTATCTTTATTTTTTTTCATGAAATGTTTTCACAAAATCCTTCTCCTATAAAATGTTTTCACAAAATCTTATTTTTGTGGGTCTCTTGGAATCAGCCTCTCTACGGGTAGGGATGCTGGTAGAGGTAAGGTTGTCTAAATGTGAATCTCCCCAGATCCCGCGAAAGCGGGACTCACACTGAGAGGTGGTGATGTTGTTGTTGTTATAGTATCTTTATGGCCCTCAATTTATTCATACTTGCGTCCTACACTCCTACTTTTATAGCATTGGTCACTGTTGTAACTTCTCCATGAGTGATCACAACCCTGTTTTTTTTGGCAACAATGAGTATTTAGATTATAGCGTGCATTTTCTTACAACTTCTTATATCTTCTTACAACTCCTTACATTTTTAACAAAATTCTTACATTTCTTATATCTCTTTACATCTTCGTACATGTTAATTCTTACATCTTCTTGTATATTTTTTATAACATTTAACTTCTTGAGTATTTTTTTCTCATATTTATGGAAATATGTATATATATATTTTTATGTACTACCAATATGAAAAATCTGTATATATTTTTATGAATATAATATTTCTATAAGCATAAAAACAAAGTTTAATGATCTGAATTATATTTTAGTTTCTATGTGAATTATATACACAATAAAGAAAACATATTTTTAAAATTACAATACAAAATTTGCATTCATGTTTGAGTATCGACGTGAATCATATATGAAAATAATCAAACTGTAGGTGATAAAAACATTTCAATTATTTTATCCCTAAGTTTATCAATAATAATTTGGTTGCTATCATCATACAATTGAACATTGAGTGGTATATCAATATTTGTATCCCTTGTTGAGATTGCTATGTCCTTTTTTAAGATTGCTATGTCCTTTTTATGCAAAATAATAAAATTATGGAGAGTTCAACAAGCAATGATTATTTCAAGCTACTGATCCAACCTCATTTAAAGCATTATGTTAAAAATATTAATTTAGAATTGTTAAACTCAAACAGGATTTTGTTTTAAAGGCTCTATTCAATTTTGTTGAGAAAATTTGTTATTTTTTAATTAGTTTATAGGGAGTTGAAACTAATATTAATTAAAAAAAATCCTCAAGTGTAGAACATGTTTGGTTCTATAAACCTGTGGGCTTGAATTTATTTTATTGTTATTTAACTGGTTTCTTTAAAGGTTTATTTCATTAATTATGTTATTTCAATATTATTTCTTCTCATCCAAAATGATAACTATAGAAAAACAAAATTTGTTTGTCTAATGTTTAAAAATAATTTGTTGAGTGATGGTATAAAATTAATTTCATAAATATCACTGACACACTACACACAATTTACTTCCATGAAATAATTTATTTCGCAAATCATACATTAAAGACCAATAATTATGCATAAAAAACTAAAAATTATATTTATGTAAGTTTTTAATAATTGAACAACTACTTACATCTATTTTTATAGCTTCTTAAAACTTGTTACAACTTCTTTACAGTTCTCACAACTCCTTATAACTTTTTACAACTTCGTACAACTCCTTTTGTCTTCTTACAACTTACCCCTTATCTTATCACAAAAAAAAAAAAAACCAGCCCCAATATCCCCTAAATAAGATGCTCCCTTTTAATAAATCTGTATTATCCATCCGACACTCCCCCATGATGGTTTTTAATCGAGGTGATATTGTGAGTGATGATGATGTCTCCTACACCGAACGCATTTAATAAAAATTTAACAAATCATTTTAGAATGACTTTTTTAATTGAAGAGGCGACCAAAACATAACTTTGGATATTTAAACATATTCAAAATTTTTATTATTCAAATAAAATATTCATAAAATAATAATTAGTGAATCTTGAAAATTTTTAAATCAATCAAAACTTTTGTCATATTAAGCCAACGAAATCTTAGTTTAGTGCTTAAAATTGATGATTTGAGTACATTAGATCACAGGTTATTCAAATTCCACATTTTTTATTACATTGTATTGATTTTTGCGACTTCTCTGAAAACTAAATAACAAAAAGCTTATATCCCATTATTGTCTTTTGATAATAGTTTCCCACATAATATACATTTGTTATTTTTCATTGGTCAATATTTCATGAATCAAGATTTGTTTTTGAAGTATTTTTAATGTTCACAACCTCAAAAAGATAAATAGATACTTTTTGTTTGGCTGGGTGATATAAATAGACACTTGAGCCGATAAATTTTGTACAGGACGGTCTCACAGTTGTTTATTATGAAGTCATCCACATTATAAGTTTTTTTTTCCTTTAAATTTTGTATAGCAGTCAATGAATAATTATATGTTTCACAATAATCACGGTGATATGGCTTCGTAAAAAACTTACTAATTTTTTAAAAGAGAGAATGAATTCAAAGATCCCCATGTCCACTATTTTTTATGAAGATGCTATTGATTTATATACACAGAAGAATTCCATGAATAAACTATAACATCTAATCCCAAGCATATGCAATTTTCACAAATTCAACTGTCTAAGGTCTAACTCAAACTTAGAGAAAATAAACAACAGCAATGCAATATATATAACTTAAATAAAACTAGAAATCCCCACATCTTTCTAGTTTCAAGTTCATAGTTATGTAACCCATTCTTAATTTCCTCACACGTGTTCGGTCTACCTACGACTTTATACCTACGACTTAATAGTTAAAAAAAAAAACCGAAATTAGAAATAAACTTGTAGACATCTTGCTATATATTTTAAGGGACTTAACCTAATATAGGGTCAAAAGTCCAAATTTACAGGCCACTAGCAAGCCACCTTGTAGATCGATTTAAGTGGTGTGATGGTAGTGGTTGTTGTGGGCGTTGTATTGTAGGATGGGTTTAGTTTAATAACTAATGTCAGATACTCGATCAATCAGGTCTATAAATTTAATATTGTGACGTAATTTAGATTGAGAGGACTTTATTTTTGTTGAAAATGAAAATCATGAAAATAGAGAATAAACTTTAGAAAAATTAAAAGAATTATCATATATCGTGGCCTGGGTCTATCACGTGCCACTCTCCTATAATTTCTAGGCTTGGTTTACTCACTTTGTTTCTTTTTCATTTTTTATTTTTCAAAAAATTTTTAGAAGGACAAATTGGTCATTTTAGCAATTCAAGTATTCAAGTATTTCAATCAAGCTTTCGTTAGAGATGGGGGGAAAATTATTGCCACGCTTTAATCACAATGAGAAACTTTTAATTAAAAAAAATTAGTGCATATCAATTAGTTCAACGGATGAAGTATGAGAGTTGTTATGTAACGCTCCCAACTTAAATTTGTATAATTATCTGATCGATGATTAAGTAACTATAAGGTAATAGCGGAATGCATGTATAATTACTACAAGAATCAAGTCCATTGAAGACCGAAATTTAGAGACCGAAAAATCGGTCTCTAATTTTAATTAGAGACTGAAGCCTATTGCAGACTCCAAGCGAGACTGGCGTGAAGACCGGATGTATTGGACTCAAATTAAGACGATAATTAGAGACCAAATTTTGCAGCCCATTTCAAATTGAGACCAAATTTTTTCGGTCTCAAAACTCGGTATCAACATCCCCTCTTTTTTTCTTCAGTTCATCGCCCGTAACTCATTCGCAGTTCCTCGTTCTTTCAATTCAAGCTCCTTCTTTAGAGATAGAGAGAGAGAGGATCAAGCTAAACTAGGGTTCATTCATCTCAGACCCAAGAAGAACGACGCTTCCCTTCGATCAATTTGCAGTTTTTGGAAATTTTCTTCTGCTAATTTGTGTTGTCCATTGCCAATTTCGCTCCCCAAAATGATGTTTGTGTTTGTCATAATGTCCATACTTCTCGGCCTAATGCCAAGTTCTTTGCTGGCTCGACGTGTAGGTACTCAGCAATGGGTACGAATTTTCAATTCTCATAGTCGTGCAGGTCCGAATTGCTCTGTACTTTGCAGTCATCCCTTCTTCCTCCTAGGTAAGTATATGTGCTCGTCTCTTAGGGTTTTGCCTTGTCTAATTACAATTTAGGGTTAGGATTTTCCAATTTTTGGAATGATGTAAGATTCTAAGTTTGAGAAATTACGTTTCTTTAAGTCAGTTCACAAATTTGAGGGATTCTAAAGTAGTATATATCCCCACTTCTAATTTCTCTTGAATTACGGTAAATTTTAACTTTTACTTGAACTCACGACTCCATCATTGCCAGCAATGTAACGCAATATTGCTGAACATGAAAACCCCAAGATTTTTTTTTCCCTGATGAACCCTAAGAAATATTTTGGATCATCGTTTGGAAGAGGATTTGATTAGGTGAGCACCTGTAGTTGTCACTCGATCATTGCAATGACAAGTGTGAATTATCTGAGTAGCAAATTATATAATGCAATGACAAAAATGAATCACAACATTGCAATCAACTTCAGACACAAACTTTTTTATTAGCAATGAGTGGAAAGGCTTCTGAGCCTTCTGGTAAGCGACATCATATTATCGTAATGATTTTTAGCTACCAAATCCCTTTCATACAAGCAAGGACAAATAATGAATAATCTGGCTTCATAAACGCCAAGAATTTTTCCCCCCCTGAACCCTAAGAAATATTTTGGACCGTCGTTTGGGAGAGGATTTGAATAGGTGGCCACCTATAGTGTCACTCAGTCATTTCTCATATTATAATGCCCTTTTGCAAGCTCGTGAAACATATATTTTTTTTTTAAAAGCAAAAAAATGTTTAGGAGATTGCCTGGCACTAATCATGGTGAGAAAATGATGGAGGTGTTAGAATCATACCCTGAAAAAGACTTACAACATTGGTTCTACTTGCAACTTGACAATTATTCGGTCTCTTTCTTGTGGCTGTACAAATGGGAAAATTTCCTCTATTAATTCCCTTTCATCATCGTCGTCATCATTGTCGCCATTTAATAGAGATGCTCACGCACAGAGTGTTTATGTAAGTAGCGTAGCAGTAGTTTGTTTTAAAGTTAGATTAATGAATCTTTACGCAAGCTACTTGTTTGACTTTTCCTCTTTCTTCTGATGTAGGGAAAATATGAGCAACTAAAGGTCGATACTAATGTGCAAGTCGGGTCAGAAGCAGATGATCACCCCTTCTTAAAGGCTTGTGGGGGTTGGAGTGAGAAAGGGACTCTATATGGACTTGGTAGAGAGGGTATTGCCATGTTTGAGAGACCATCCAAGTCTAGGCGTTGTAGCTCAAGTACTTCATCGACATACTCCTCCTCGTTAGTTACCAAACTCCAAGATTAGCTGCAGACGGTGGAAAATGAGCTTCAGACGACCCAAGCTCGTCTACATTCGACATAAGAGGAGCTGAGGACTACTAGGGAGGAGTTGGATGCTACTAGGATGCAGCTTGACGAGCAAAGACTTGGACTTCTAGAGCTTAATGCTCGATTTGATAGCTTCTAGGTGCTCATTGGCCACCCCACGCGTGCCGACAACTCCCAACAATCCTCATAGGATTCGGCGTGCATAGTTTTAACCCCTTCTGTATGTTAGTTGGAAGCATAGTTGTAATAGTTTGAACCCTTGAGTAGGAAACATTGGGTTTGTGACTTGTTGTATTTTGGATAACCTTTGTTGATTGACGCATTCTTTTGGAAGCACTGGGTTGTGCTTAGTTGTGGAAGTTTTGGAAGTGGTTATGTGGAGTTGTATATATTTGGAAGTGGTTATACTTAGTTGTGTGTATTTATGGAATTCAAAATGGTTGCGAGAATTTTGGTGTAATGTGTGATTTATGGTGTCAAATATGTGGCATGTAAATTGAGCTATTGTAATATGTGGCAATTGTGGCCGAGAAATTAATTAGATGGCATGTAAACAGCAAGCTCGAGCTACTTAAAGTAGCTGAATTATTGAAAGAAATATAGTTAAATTAGAGACCAAAATTAAATATCAGTCTTGGTTTGAGACCGAGTATGAGCTGCAATCTCAAAAATGACAAACACAGGCCCCAATCTCTATCAGAGACCGAAAGATTTGTACGGTCTCTAGTGGAGACCGAAAAAGTTGGTCTCTATTGGCGACTGATTTTGACAGTCTCAACTGGAGACTGTTAGGATTTGGTCTGTAATAGAGACTGAAGCCTTTGGTCTCTAACAAACACTAGGTGTTTTGGTCTCAAACAGAGACCAAATAAGCCTAGACTCCAATAGAGTCCAAGAGTTTTTGGCCTCAAATTTCGATCTTAGGTGGAGACCAATGTGCACATTTCAGTCTCTAAATTTAAATTGCGACCAAGATGAATAGTTTTCGATCACTGTTCAATCTCAAAACTTAAATTGAGACTAATTTTTATTTTTTGAGACCGAAATTTTCGGTCTCCAATGGACCGGAATCTTGTAGTTAAATGAAGGTGTTTCCGCTGTCTCCCTCAAGAGACAAGGCTAAATGCTTGAATCATGTTAAAAAGAAACAAATTCGTGACATTACAAACTTTTAGTACCTCAAACGCGTTACTGTTTCAAAAATTTTCATGAAGCATTTAGATGTCTTGGTATATATTTTCAGGGAATTAACTCAATTAAGGCATTAAATCAAGGGAGACGAGGGTTTAGTGTGGGAGGAGGCTTCCAGACCATCCAGCTAGCCACCCCGTAAATCGGTTTACGTGGTGTTGTGGGAGTGGCTGTTGTGGATATTATCATATATCATCATATATCATATCATATCATATATCATTTATATAATATAAAAGTGAATGGATTGAACGGATTGATGATGTTTTGACAAATGGCATGTCCCTATTGATTGTCTCATATTAATTGTCATACATTTGCATCAATACTATATCTTTTTCCGTTATGGAATTAATTTAACAATTATAAATTTAACATAATGATGTCAATAAATATAAATTTAATTAATTAATAATGATTACATTTTATTATTCATATTCAAGTATCAATATTAAATGATTGTTTCTTTATTTAATTATTTTAACAGTTATAAATTTAAAATAATCTTATTTCCTAATATTTCTATTATTACCAATGTTTGCACACATATGTATAATCTTTCTTCCTTTTTTTTTAAAAAAATAAAAATTCCAGACTCACATTTGTGAAGTGTTGTTAGCAAATATTCAAAGAATAAAAAAGTGATTAGCACAAAGATGACTGATCAATGCATGTAAAGGTATAATTACTTTTTCCTTTTTTGTAGAAGCAGTGAGTTGAAGTTATTTCTATTTCTCAAATAACAACAAGTCAATCAATTTGTTTCTACTTTTACTATTTACTCTAATAATAATATGTTCTCATTTTCCTTTATGTGTGGCTGTAATCCAATTATGTGCATGCAATGATCACGGATAGTTTCACTCATAAATTCCAAGCTAAGTACGCATAAGGTTTTATTGGTATTTTAATAACTTCAACGTCCAAAAACACAAACCAATAGGAAAAAAAATATATAAGACTATAAAATTTTAACATATGCTCTTGCAAAACACGGGATGCACACTAGTATACTTAAATTGTAGGATGCGGGTTTAGTTCAAAAACTAAGATGCTTAGGTCTATAAATTCAGTATCATGGCATAATTTATATTGGGAGGACTTTTCTTTTTTTTGAAAATGAGAACCACGAAAATAGAGAATTGACTTAAGAAAAATTAAAAGAATTATCACATATGGTAGTTTGGGTCTATTATGGTATCACATGCCACTCTCATATAATTTGTAGGTTTAATTTACTCACTTTGTTTCATTTTCATTTTTATTTTTCAACAAAGTTTCAAAAATTGGTCATTTTAATTTAGCGAATTTAAGTATTTTAAATAGGTCTAGTCAGTTATTTCAATTAAGCTTTCGTTAGAGTTGAGGTGAAAATTATTGTCAATGCTTTAATCTCAAAGATAAACTTTTCAATTAAAAAAAGTAGTGGATCTCAATTAGTTTAATTGATAAAATCTTTGAGAGTTACTACCATAAACTTGAATTCGAACTCCGCATACATTAACCTTTGTGCCTCATTCGTATAAAAATCATATAATTTTTTAAAAATTATTACTAGAAACTCTCTGCATGACAGATATAGATGCACCCTGTGCTATTCACTTATTTTTATCTTCCTCGCTCTTCTCACTACTAAAAACCGGTCTTTTTCCGGCAGAAGTCCGTCCATCGGATATTCCGACAAGACACCCATCGGTCACCCCTTTTTTTGAAAACTGGCTGTGTAAATGTTTTATTTTAATTTTCGAATTGTCTGAAGGAATCTCCAGCGGATATTCCAGCGAACCCAGCCGGCGGCCGGTGATTTTTGAAAAATGCCGCATGCCGTTTTGTTTTTTGAGGGGTCCGACGGACCTGTCCGTCAGACAATCCGCCGGATAGTTATGTCCGACGGACTTCCCGGCAGCCATGTCCGTCGGATAGGGAGCCCCGACGGTCATTTCCGTCGGCCCCTCTTTAAAAGAGCCCCGACTCGGCTTTTGCGAGTCAAGCGCTCTCTCTCTCTCCTTCCTCTCTCCAAATTTCCCCCTTGCCCCTCCCCCGCTGGTTGCCGTGGGTCGCCGCCGTCGTGTGCCCGCCCCCGCCGGTCGCCGGCCTCGTGTGCCCCGCCCCCGCCCGTCGACCACCTCCTCTTCACCGCCGAGTCAGTGGGCGTGAGGTTGGTTGTGAGCGTTGACCTCCCACCCCGCCGCCGAGCTTCGGTGCCTCCCACCGGCGACGCCACCGCCACTTCACCGCCGGCCGACCTAAACATTCCCGCCATTTGTGGCCCACAAATTTCGTTATCTTGAAGTAAATATTTAAACCTAAATATTTTGTAGATTTGTGAAATTGAAGAGATAATTTTGATAGTTTTGTGGTAATTAGTGATTGGTAGATTTATATTGAGTGATATTTGAAAATTGATTGTTGTGGAAAATTAAAAATGTATGGATTGTCGCATGCGGTTTGGTAAATTATAGTGGATTGATTATGTGATATGTGTTAAATTGTTGATAATGGTTTGTGTATGTTGAAATTAGTGTGAAAATTAATATGTAATTGTTAGGTAAGTGCTATTATCAGTAATTTGTTGGTGTTGTTAATTATAGTGAAGTGAAGAATGTGTTCGTACAGACATTGAACATAATTAGTTGTGAAATGTATTTATTGTTGAGGATTGATAGAAAACAATTAGTAAGCAACTATGAGGATATATTATTCCGTTAAATGTGAAAAAGTTGTGCGTATATGTTGCTGTGTACGAATTGAGGGAAGGGTGTTATTTGAATTTGTGTGTTAATGAGATCGATTTTTGTGGATTATTAATATAAAGGAAATAGGTCGTAAGAGAAAACGTATTGCGAAAGGGGAAAAAATTCGTTATTGTTGCTGTGAGTGTCATTATTGTCGGTGTGCATGTCACAACTTTGGGCTCCCACTTCAAACATTGAAACGTGTTTATATCCTGACTTCATTGTCGTAATATATATGTGCTTTTGTTGGTATCCTGTTAATCGTAGCGTATGACGAAATAGTTTAATGATAAGTCCATCATGCGTTCACTTGTATACGAACCAAATTTCTCAGCATACGTCGATTGTTAAAGTAACCAATGTACTGCTTACTTTGTCAATGATGAACAGTGGATAATATGTGTGGACCACCCCATCGGAGGTGGATGTATGAAAGATTTCTGTCAGGGAGAAAATCTCATAGGCAGGAGTTCTTAGAAGGAGTAAAAATGTTTGATCAATTTGCAAGGTGTCAAACAGAGTTTATTAATAATGGGCATTATAGATGTCCTTGTGCCAAGTGTGGAAGCAGAGCATATAGGGAACCTGATGATGTTAAATTACACTTGTACCAAAACAGCTTTGTTAAGGGTATTGGTATTGGACATCTCATGGGGAGATAGAACCAACTGAATATGCAAATGTTGGCAGTAGTAACCAACAAAACTTGTATGATGACATGGCTCCAACAAGTCCTATGGATTTCGATAACACAAACTCGTTTGTCGATCTTGTTGGAGCAATGGTGAACGATGTCATTGCTACTAATGAGGTTGAAGTTAGTGAGCAACCAAATGCAGAAGCTCAGGCAGTTTATGATATGCTTCGAACTGCTCAGACGCCTTTGTGGGAGGGATGTTCAAACATAAATACTTGTAGGTTGACGTTGTTCAAATGTTCAATGACGAACGTCAGCTACACCTGTACCATTTGGTTCAACTGCCTTTGAGGAATGCCACAACCTGGTCTGCATTTAGGGTGAATGGATTCTTATTTCGAACACAGAAAAGGTGTGAAGGGAAAAAGAGTTACAATTGTGGGGTTTGTGTGAAAGGGAGCGGGGAAGCTGGATTCGAGGATGATTATTATGGAATCCTTCAAGAAGTTATTCGTGTTGAATATCTATGAGAACCACTAAAACAATGTACATTGTTTAGGTGTGATTGGTTTGATAACACCCCTCGAGGAACACGTAGCCCCAAACTATGTCCCTTCGTTGAGGTTAATGCAATAAGAAGATACAAAAAATATGATCCATTCATATTTGCTGCTTCCGCAATTCAGGTGGTGTACATAAGGTACCCAAATGGAATAAGAGATAAAGGTAACTGGTGGGTTGTCGTACCAAACAAATCTAGACATAAAGTGAATAATGAATTCACTTTACCAGTTGCATTTCAAGAGGAACAAGTGTCCCACATGACACCAGTAATTGACATGCTCCCTGCAACTTTGTTGAATGAGGAGGAAGAAATTGAGGAGGTAAACGAAGACGTTCCAGCTGAGAGAAGTGAAGAGGAGTGGGATGATATTGACGACGATACTGAAGACTCTGAATGACAGTGATAATGATAAATGAGTAGATTGTGACCCAAACCCCAATTGTATTCTATGTTAATTCCGACACTTATGACATTGTATGCGTGACATTTATGACATTGTAACTATGGTCACACATGACATTTGCTGTTAATTTAACTTGCAATTAATTATTTGTTCCTTATATTAGTTGACCACTACGTTCTTTATATTTGTCTCAAACATGTCAGGTACACATCGTGGGCGTGGGGCCGGACGTGGGCGTTCTCGGGGAGCAGACCGACAGGACCCCACCATTCAGCACGAAGAGGAATATCAGGGACGTCAAACCCCTGAGGTTCCCCACGCCATTATCCCAGACCCTCGCACTACTCCATCCATACACTTCAGCCAGCACATGACACCCAACATCCCCCATGTACACATGTCTGGCAGCTACATAATCCCGAACCCACCTATTATTCCACAACAATCTGTAGAAAGGAGTCGGGAACAAAGTGAACATGCTTCTGGCCATGGTAGTACCACAAACAAGCAACTCATCACACCTGACGGTAAAGAGTAAGTAATTATATATGTCTTACCAACTGTATTATCAATTTGCAATTTCTGACGGGATCCATTCTTTTTTAATTTGCAAGTTTCTGTCCGTACGATGTTGTGTTAGAGATTACAAGGATATTTACAAGCAAATATCCTGAGCCATGGCCAACATGGAGGAAAGTGCCTAAACAACATCGGGACTTGTGGTTTGGTGAGTTTAAGGTAAGAGTTCTCCCAAATTTTTGTACATTTATCTACATATACACATATATATATATTCATATTGTTAGCAGATATCACATTTTGTGGCATGTACCTGTGTTCATGCAGAAGCATTACTATTGGGCTCCAGAGCATGAGACCCAGATACGGAGGAACTTCGAGGAGAAAGAGGCAAGTAGATTGAGGGACACATTCGGGGAGTTGAGGAAGAGGATGAAGCAACCGTTGTGGTTGTCTGACAGCACTTGGAAGTCGCTACAGGACTATTGGGCTTTCGAGAAATTTCTAAAGACGAGTTCCCAGGCAAAGAAGAACCGGAACAGCGACCAGGACGGGTTAGGTCCTTCTTTGCATAGATCTGGTTCGGTCCTATTTACTGAGCACAGAAGACGCATGGTAAGTGCGTGGTTCATTATTTCTTGTACTTATTTTTCCCAACGCCTTATCCAATTACAGTCATCCTCCTGTACGTTAACGTATTCTGTTATTGTGTAGGCGAAGAAGCTTAATAGGGAGGTTACGGACCTCAAACTTTTTAAGGACACTCATGTAGACACGGCTAACAAATGGGTGGACAAAAAATCTGAAAAAAGATGGTTAAGTCACCTGCATGATTTCTTGATCGCGTAGCAAATCAGCTCAGTGTCTTCACGATTGAATGCTATGTTTGGAATGTGTAATTTTTTTGAATCTGATTTTGTAGACGGAGCACCAATTAAAGTGGGACCACATTCGAAACTCGCAATCTTTCACAGATCCCGGCTTCGAACCAACTGAAGTCCCATCCAAAACCGAGTTGTGGGTGCAAGCTAACTACAACAAAAAGGGCCATGTGTATGGGCTAGGATCAGAAGGGGTGAAACTGAAACACCTGGTGAAGTCCACAGCGACATCCCGGGACCGTGATCATGACCCTGATGTGCGAGCATCGGTCACCCAGCTGAACAACGAGCTCAGTACGATGGCGGAGAAAAACCGTCACTTAGAAGAGAAAGTAACTTTACTCACTTCGGAGTTATCTGGTCTGAAAGATACATTCCGTGAGTTTATGAGAGCTCAACAAACATTTGGGTTTGGATCTCGCCCACGCCCTTCTATGCGCCATCGACAACACCGTCGCGCTGCTCCTTACGTCCCTCCTGCACCTTCTCCTCCTGAACCGCAACCCTGTGACGACGATGATGATGATGATGGTGGTGGTGGTAGCGGCAACCTTGGGTATGATGATCGCCCTCATGATTACAGGGATTATTTCAACTAGAATGTCCCTTGATCCTCCCCTTCCTCCTCGATACTCATTTGAACAGTTACGTTCTCTTGCATTGGTTGCTTATTACTGTACTTCGTACTATTACAATGTCCATTTGGTGTGGTTGTTTATTTATACTTATTGAATGAAAGTAACCACGTGTGGTGGTTACGTTTGTTGTGATTTGTGTACCACGTGTGGTGGTTATGGTTGTTGCGATTTGTGTACCACGTGTCGTGGTTTTGGTTCGATCAACATTTGGTTGGCCTGAGTTTGTATATGCAGGTTGGAAATTTTTATTTGGGGAACTACATTTTCAAATTATTTTTTTTTAATTTTCTCAAAATTTCCGATGGAATTAAGGATTTCCGTCGGACAGGAGACCCGGAGTGGCCGACGGAATGGCATTTTTCCGTCGGAAATTTCCGACGGAAATAGGCCATTCCGTCGGAAATTCCCGATGGAATGGGCACTTTTCGTCGGTCCCTCCGGTGTGCCTGGCCACCTTTCACCGGGAATGACCGACGGCATAGTCCGTTGGACAACTCAAACTCCGTCGCACATTCTGTCGTTCTTGCCGTCGGTCAAGGCCGACGGAATAGGTATTCCGTCGGCAGGTGTGGGTCTACGGACCATATTCCTACGAGACACGTCCGTCGGATTTCCCGCCGGAACACATTTTCTGATGGAAAAAATGTCATTTTCCGTCGGAAAATCCGCCGGAAAAAAGCTGTTTTTTAGTAGTGGATCTTAGCCCTCGAATGGTGCGTGGGAGTAAGGAAGCGGATTAGTAATAAAAAAAGATTAAGGATAAAGTTGGATGAAAGTAGAACTGGGCAAAACAAAACATCTATCTTTTCACATGTTCGAATATTATTGGAGTAAGGGAGTGTAAGAAAGAAGTGAAAAAAATTGTAACATATCAACTTATCATACGATGATTGTTGCCCCCAACCAAACAACTACAATTATGGCTCAAATTACGGTAAAATTAATATATATATATATATATATATATATATATATATATATATATATATATATATATGTATATTAGGTCTTGGATTTTTATTTTACTGGAGTTGAGTTACTGTTGGCCCAATGAGGGGTATAGCTTTCCTATTTTAGATTTTCTCTATTCATAAGATTCGAACCCGAGACCTTACTTAAAAGGAACAAGTATCAAACCACTTGAACCAATTTGTATTGATAAGTCTGATAATTAATATTGATAATCAATTAACCAGAGGAGTGGAGTTAAGTAGATGGCAAAGCATTACCTAAAAATGATTCATGCTTATATGTAAAATGAAAAATCGATATTTTATGATGAATATATTTAATTTTTGAATGGCATGGGAAGTATCTGTACCTGAAAGGATGCTCTCTCTCTTCAATGAACAATGAGGCTTTGAATTGGCGAATGGGATGCTACCCCTGCTTGATTGCTTGATAGATAACCTATAATTAAGATATGATCATATAGTTAGTTTGTCTCTTTAGTTCTGTGGTGTCATTCAGGTATCACATATGTACATTTATACTTTTCTGGCGTCGCATTTTTCCATCAATATGATGAAATTCCATATATATATATATATATATATATATATATATATATATAT
>JACYFF010031957.1:116123886-116148513 GCA_017589665.1 Selenicereus undatus | reverse complement strand
TATATATAAACAAAATAAATTCTCGAAATTTTTGACAAGTGTCATTCTCACATAGTTTCTAAGTTAATTAATATTTTTTATTTTTTATAAGAAAAGCAAGCTAGTCAATTACAAATGGAACATTTTCTTTCTAAAAAAAGAACTTTAAAAAATTAATTAGAATTCAAAAGGTTTTCTTTCCAAATTTAAAAAAATACAATGCTTAATAATGGCAAAACAATATATTATAGCACTTTTAATCAAAATTTTATATTATGTACTACGTCCAATATTACAAAAAATAATGTATTATATTATAATAAAATATATGCACCAGTTATGAATATTCTATTGTGCATATTTGGTGTCCAACTTTTATCAAACTTTGGCACCCTAATATGGAATATTATAAAGACACATAGTAACATACACATACTTTGATATTGTAAATTTTATTTACTATAAAAAAATAAATATTATTATCAAGAAGTAATAAATATATGTAATTCTCATCATTATTATTGTTTTCTATCTATTTGAACATAAACATAAATATAAATATAAAATATTAAAGATACTCAATATAATCTATATTCGGGATCCTTATATGCAGAAAAATACTAGTAGAATTTACCATCAAAAGGTACCAATTTGCTTTTAATTTTCAAAGCACAAAATTCCAAGCTATTATTAACAATTGATTGTGGTAAGATTATGTTACATTTAATATATACTATTACTGTAGTATGTGAAAACTTACTATGTTTTTTCAATTTTCACCATACTAGAGTGAAAGTGAGTATTAATAATTTTTTATGATAAAAGTATCTTTCTTTTAACAAGTTCTTATGGTTACATTTTTACTATCAAACTACAAATAATTACTACAATTAAAAATTTTATGAGATTTTTCATGTATCGCAGAGGTCATTAACACTAATTAATACTTAAATCCATACAATTTTGAAACTTTTACCGATACTTTTATATTTTGTACTGGTTAGTATCGTTATTTTAAGCACAAATGTACAATAGTGTATGTATCTTTTGATGTCTCATATTTGCGCCCTGGCGACAACGTTTTGAGTAGCATTCACTGTTTTGATCAGGCCAATATACTAATTAATCAATTTTTAGTGTTCGTTAACATAGTATTTTGACTAGTATTTCAAGTAGTATTTAGCATTTTAAGCAGTATTTTTGAAAAGCTAACAATATTAGCTTTTGGCATTCAAAAGTAGCGTTTCATATTTTTTTGCCAAAACATATCCTTTGAAAATTTTATATCTGAAAATTATTTATATCCTTTTATGTCAATTTACATTAATAAGCTAACCCAACAGCTAAATTACCGAACACATTTATTTCAACCGCTCATATAACAACTATCCGTTAACTAAATTAGAAACACTATCCGCTCTCTAAACAACTACCCGCTATCCGAACTGCTATTTACGATATAAACAACTAATTTTACCGAATAGAACCTTAGACAAATTCGTTCACGTACATACTTTTATCCACGGCTATAATCATATCAGAATCAAGAGGTTTTTCATCTTCAAGACTAAATGGCATGGCTCAACTCTTTCCGTCTCTAACTCGTCAATAATTTTACATTTTGATTCCTAAACGAGGCATTAAAATGTATTCGTCCTAATTCCTAAGAGTTGTTAAAATATTATGTTTTTGAACTTTTAGTCAAGGGAAGAAAATACCCCTAAATTTAAAAGTTGAAACGAATGTCCCTTGACTAAATTAATTATCCATATATAAAGTTAAAATGTTTGTTTTTTTTTTAAAAAACTATCTTAAACATGTACCTAGCAAGGCTGATATGGTGGAAAAATATTTTTTCAAGTTTTGGACTTCTAAAGAAATTAATCGGTCCTTAATTAATAATTTTGAACAATTTATAATTTTGTAGTCGGTTGGATTCCAATTGAGTATATATATTCAGGTCTAAATTTGATTGCATTTTTAAGTTGACAACTGACAAGTCTATAAAAAATATAATAGAAAATTCAAATATATTTTTAATGTAAGTTAATCTAACTTAAACTTAAGACATGCTAATAACTTCAAGTTGATTGAAATAAATTTGATATGTATGGTAGGACAAAGAAATCATATTTAAAATATTAACTCAAATCTAATAATGTTATGTACGTTAAAGGTTATTTATTTTGATAAATTTCATATGATTGGATTGAATGCCAATTAACTCGATATCATGTTCATTTTGGTTTGAAAAGATTTAAACTTTAGTAAGATTTAAGTCAGATTAATTTTGAGTTAAGTTATAATAGCTTGTCATAATGAATTATATGCAATTGTTCGTAGAAAATCACCATTAGTATGATTGTGAAATTTTGATCTGTTCAATTTGGTAATGTCATAATCGAGTTTGATTCAAAATCAAATTATGTTGTTTTGGATTTGATTTTACGTTGGATCTAGGAATTAATTCATATAGTCATTTTAATATTTCCCTACATCACTATTTTAGAAACCACATCATTACTTATTGTAAAGAAATAAAAGTGTTTTATTTATTTCAAGGGTATTTGCTCTAGTTTTTAAGGTCTAGGGGCATTTAACATCCTCGACTGAAAGTATGAGGGTATTTTAAGCACTCTAATTCCTAATGCACACTGCAACTTTAATATCTACAGAACTTATTATTTATCCCCGCCTTTCGCATATGTATGTGTGTGTGTGTGTGAACATTTGAGTGACATGTGTCAAAAGATTAGAAAGTTGTATTGTTTTCCAATATCCATGTGATGCATGAAAATATAGACTATCTTTTTACTAACTGTAGTAAGTTTATGTAAAAAATATAGTAACTTAAATTTCTAATTCATGTAATTTGTGAAAAAAAATAAAATTTGAGGCTCTGTAAAAAAAAGTACATTTTTAAAAAGTTGAGTGGCCAATACTACTCCCAAAATTATTTGTAGATGAAAAATAGACAAATTAATTTATAATATCTTAAACTAAGTGTGGATTTTCCACTGCTTTTTTAAAAGCTAACCGTGTACAATAGTTTTACGTGATTCATGAATGATTTATTATTTATTTAATAAACTATTTATGGTAAAATCTCATGGGTGTAATAACAACAAGAACAACAACATTAAGGGTTATTGCACACCATCAATTTCAAGTTGGGGGATATTAGACGTCATTAATCCAAACTAATCAAAAATTGCACGCCGATGTTCCCAACTTTAGAGGTATTTATTTTCTTTGAACCACCACTGAGTTAGGGTTGCTGTGACTCGGTGGTTTTACAATATGTCAGCAGTCAAAGCATATATGGCTGGTGATTTACTCAAAAAGTTAATATTTATTATTTTTAAATGACATATCAGCCTCCCTCAATTAAAGAAAAATAAATAAATAAATATTTACCTCTCTTCTAGGGCTGTCAAAAATTCGAATCCGGGTCAATTCGGGTCCGGACAAAAACTTCATACCCAGACCCTGTTCGGATTACAAATCGGACACTTTGACCAGACCCGGACCCGGACCAGAATATCCGATGTCCTGACCCGGTTGTCCGAATTTGTAATATGATTTTAGGAGATTCTGACCAAAATTTTTTGTGACCGAACCCGAACCCGAATCCGATTTTTTAATGTCTGAACCCAGTTGTCCGAATTTATTTTTATAAAATTTTCTAAAGAATTTGGACTAAAATTACATATAAACATAGTTGTTCGATGTCCGAACCCGATTGTCCGATTGTCCGAATTTGTCCGAACCCGAAATGGTTTAAAAATCCGGACAACCCGAACCCGAATGTCCAAACCCGAACCTGATCCGGTTTAAATTCGGACATGACCGATTGTCCGAATTTTAAATTCGGACATAAATTTGGTGACCATACCCGGTTTTTACCGGGTCAGACAAATTCGGGTAATCGGGTCGGACATATTTTTGCCAACCCTACTCTCTTCTCCATTAAAGGGAACTTAGAATTCCAAATTTAATTTTTAATTTTGTCATGTAAATTCCCTAAGCATAATATTCATATTTTTTGAATTTATTTTTTTGTCTTTCACAATTAAGTTTTGTAAATTCTTCACTCCTACTCCCTCTCCTCTACCAATTCGAGCCCAACCTCGACCGATATTTAAGCCCCTAAACTGACGGTTGCTGCCGACAAACGTTACGTTATGGTGGCTACGATTGACACTACGGCGGTAGTAACTAGCAAGTGGCGACCAGCGAGTCAGCGACTCATCCAGATGGAGAAATGGTAACTTTCAGGCGAAGTTCATTGTACCCGTGAGATTTCTCTCACAACGCCCAATTTTTTATTACATAGGTTTCGACAACTTTCCGACTGTCAAATGAACAATCTCAACATCAAAAGATGTCACTTGGTCTCGATCGATTAGGATATGCCGCAATGCACCATGCCACGAACGAATCACAACCATTTTTAAATGCTAGGGTTCCGATGACTATAATGAGAGAGATAAAATCGGCTGCAGGTTGGACTTATGGGTTCAAAATGCCATCCGGAGAGTCAGCCGGCGCACATTTGGCGAGTTCAACCAAGGCTTCAACAGAATCAGGTGGGCTCCCATGGTGGCACCAGCGTCGGGTCACGGTGACAAGCCAAGGGTTTGAGGCTTGTATATGGGCTGTGCTTGGGCAGGAGGAAGGTGAGATGATGGGAGCCCATGTGTCACGCTGTGCAATCTGATTGGCTCATGCCTATTTTTTTAGCCAAAAAATGAATAATGGAATTTCATGTTGATACACAAATGAGTATCAATATTTTAAAAAAGAACATCTATTTAAAAAATGAATTAGAATTACCAAAAATGAATATTTTGAGGTAGGGGTCATGTGGCATCACGCCATTGGTTGATGTCCTAAAAAATTTCACTCGGAATGTGTGTGCCTACGCAAGCATACACACATATACATACATATACATGTGCATATCTATGTATGTATGTATGTAGTGTGTGTGTATATAATATATATATATATATATATATATATATATATATATATATATATATGTACGCATGCATATATATATATATATATACACACACATATATGAGTACGTATCTAATGAGAGCACCTAGTTTTAATGAGAGATGAGAGCAGTTAACTTCCACCACTAGATCCGATCCAACGTCCCAGATTTAACCGCATATAATTACCAAATTAATAAAATAAATTCAGTTGTAGAATCTCTTTCCCTATTTTCAAGCACTGAACCATTTTCCCTCCTAAAAATCAGCTATAGGCTATAGCTATACTTTCTCTCTCCTGCCTCAAGTTGGGACCATCCTCATATTATTCCTAAAAGTGTCACCTTATTGCAGTCCTCGAGATGTAGACTCTCAAGCAATTTTGTTGGTTTTGAGAAAGTCAGTAGCATAATTTACTTATTACCACATTAACAATTGGTGATTTCATTGTCAAAGTTTAATTAAAGTAATCAATGGATGGTTGGAAATTCATATTCAGCAATATATATTTTTCAAAAGTGGATCTGGCTTTTGTTGAGCAATAATGCTTGATATTTATTTTTTTAGTATTCTACGGATTTGGTTGACAATATAAATGTAAATGTATACCGGGAAATCAATTTTGCACAATGCCAAGAGTCCCACCACCATGCATGTCAAACTAATCACAACTATTGCATATGACGCTTCCATTCATTTTCTTCAGCTTTGACACAAAAGAGAAACATACACTACTAAAAAAGTTCATATTAGCGACGGAATTCAGCAACGGAAAAAAATAACGACAGATTTGGCGACGGAAATAGCAACGGAAAAATAGTTTTACAAAAAAATCAGATTATATGACAGATATGACGACGGAAATTTTAATCCGTTGCCAGAATTGACATATTTCCGTCGCCTAAAATTTTTTAAAAAAAAAAAAAATAGGGGGTGGCGATGGAAATTCCGTCGCCACCCCTATAAAATGAAACCAGATTTCTCTGGTTTTATTTTGCTGTTTCGCAAAGCATCAAGGAGAGAGAGCGAGGCGACACTGTGAGTAGCACCAGCCCAGCCACCAGCCGCCTCCCCACCGTGCCCAGCCACCGCCGCCAGTCGTCCTCCCACCCGCCGCCGCCGGTGACCTGCCCCCCGCCGCCGGCCACCATCTGCCGCCCCCCACCGCTGATTTTGAAGTTAATTGAGGTAGTTTTCTCAACTAAACAAATTGAAATTTCTACAAATTTTTGTATTACATTGTTAGAATTTCATAATTAGTTCATATTTATGTTGAAATATGGTGTTTGTGTGAGGTTATTAGTTTAATTTGGTTCAAGATTTGGGTAAATACGATTTAGGGTTTAAGTTTGATAGTTTGAAGTTAAAGTTTGATATATTGGTGGAATAAAACGGTTTCATTGATAATGTTGTTGAAATTTGCAATTTGTGTAAGGTTATTGGTCTCATTCGTTACAAGAATTTGGTAAGTGCAATTTAGGGTTGAGGTTTGGTAATTTGACGTTGAAATTTCATATGTTTGTGGAATGAAATGTTTTAATTGATAATGTTGTCGAAATTTAGTTGAAGATTTTGCTCAATGCAATTTAGGATTTAGGTTTGGTGATGTGAACTTGAAAGTTGATATGTTGGTGGATTGAGATGCTTTAGTTTATTATTTTGTTCAAATGTTATGTTTGTATAAAGTTATAGCTCATATTTGTTTAAAGTTTTCACCCAATGCAATGTACACTTAGATTTGGTAATTTTAAGTTTAAATTTGATATGTTGGTAGAATAAAGTGATCAACTATGTATGAATTATTAGTTTTGTGATGTTCGTGAGAATGTAAGTATATTTATCACCTATTTGTAAGTTTTTTTTTTGTGTATGTGGAAATTTTAAAGTAAGCATATATAATATATAATTGCGTAATTTATGTAATTATTATAATTTTGATTAAAATTAATTCTTATCAAATACCTTATGTGGCTATTGTTATTTGAGCAGAATATGAATGGTTCTCCATATCGTAGGTAGATGTATAATAGATTACTACCTGATCGTAGTGGTTATACGCAAGAATTTCTAGATGAAGTAAACAAATTCGATCAATTTGCACGTACACAGATGGAGTTTCTGAATGAGAAAAAGTATAGATGTCCTTGTGCGAAATGCAGAAATAGGGTGTACTTGACACCTGATAAGGTCAAGATGCACCTTATGTATAAGGGTTTTGTGCAAGGGTATTGGTTTTGGATAAATCATACGGAAATAGAACCTCAGGAAAATGATTCTGGGTATCCAAATAGTAAAATTCCCGAAGTTGGACGTTCAAGTCATGTTAATAATAACAATTCTAATCCTACATAGATCGGATTGGGGACATGGTTGATGATACTATAATAGCAAATCAAAATGTAAGGGAAGAGGGGTCAAGCACTTGCCAAGAACCATTTTATAATATGGTTCAAGCCGCTCAACAACCCTTATATGATGGTTGCTCCACCCACAGTGAGTTATCTGCGGCGGTGAGACTGTTGAGTATTAAATCTAATTATAATATGCCTCAAAATTGTTTCAATGAAGTTGTTCAATTAATAAAAGAGATGCGTCTCCCTAACAACCGCGTGCCTAACAACTACGGGCAAACGAAGAAGATTGATAAAGATCTCGGCAACGATGTGGTCCAAATTGATTGTTGCCGGAAAAGTTGCATGTTATTTTATAAGGAGGACGCAAACTTAGATGTGTGCAAGTTTTGTGGGCATTCAAGATGGAAGAGGCAAAGGTCACAACAAAGGAATCAGAATCCATTGCCATACTCAAGGATGCATTACTCGCCGTTAAAACCTCGACTGCAGAGGTTGTACGCATCAAAAAGTAGTGCAGAGCACATGAGATGGCATTATGAACATCGACGTGAGGGCGGTGTTTTACATCATCCATCAGATGGGTCAGCATGGAAACATTTCGATACCAAGTACCCTGAATTTGCTGCAGAGCCTCAGAATGTGAGGCTTGGCTTATATGTTGATGGATTTAATTCTTACACATTGTCTTCAAGATCATACTCCATTTGGTCGGTGGTCGTTACACCTTATAACCTCCCCCCTAAACTGTGTATGACCACACCGTTTATGTTCTTGACTTGTGTAATCTCCGGGCCCAAAAATCCCAAGAATAATATAGATGTATATTTACAACCTCTTGTTGATGAGTTGAAAGAGTTGTGGGATGTTGGGGTTAAGACTTATGATATTTCTACGGGGAGTACATTTCAGATGAAGGCTGCACTTATGTGGACCATCAACGATTTTTCCGTATATGGAATGTTATCTAGGTGGAGTACTAATGGCCAATTGGCATGTCCCGTATGTATGGAACAGCAAAAGGCTTTGAGATTACGAAGTGGAGGCAAATTCTCATGGTTTGACTGTCATCGGTGTTTTTTGCCAAGGAATCATGCGTTCAAAAGAAATAGAACCGCATTTAGGAAAGGCAGAACTCTTACAGGGGGTCTTCCTCGCTGATTGTTCGATGAAGAACTTTATGCCGAGGTGGAAGATTATGCAATGGTAACCACAAATAGTGACTTTGTCATATCAGGATTTAAGAAGAATGAGCACAATTGGACGAAGAAGAGCATATTTTAGGAGTTGCCTTATTGGCAACACCAACTGCTCCGCTATAATTTGGATGTGATGCACATTGAGAAGATCTTCTTCGAAAACATTATCAACATTGTTATGGATGTTCATGGGAAAACAAAGGACAATGCCAAATCAAGAATGGATGTTGCAGAAATATGTGATAGACCATAATTACATTTACATTCAGACCCAAGTAATAGGTCGGTTAAACCAAAAGCGAAGTTCGTACTTCCTGTGGATAAACGAAGAGTGTTGTGTGAATGGGTGAATGAGCTTCAAATGCCTGATGGATATTACTCTAATTTGATAAATATCGTGAACCCTAATGAGGTTAAGTTCAACAACATGAAAAGTCATGATTGTCATGTCCTCATGGAGACTCTTTTACCAATTGCATTTGGTGCACTCCCAAATGATGTGTTGAAACCTCTTATTGAGATAAGCCAATTCTTCAAGAACTTATGCTCAACAACATTGCGGGAGAATATGCTTGAAGAACTGCATCGCAACATTGTCATCACTTTATGTAAGTTGGAGACCATTTTTCCTCCTAGATTTTTTAATGTAATGGAGCACCTGCCAGTACATTTGGCAGAAGAGACTCAACTAGGTGGTCCAGTACAATATCAATGGATGTATCCATTTGAGAGGTAAATTATACTATAATTAATGAAACCTTCTATGAATTCTTATATGTTGAATCACTTAAAAGTGATTGCAATTGTGAATTTGGTAGGTTCTTTGGCCGATTGAAGAAAAAGATAAAGCACAAGCGTGTCTTGAAAGTTCAATCACAGAAGCATATCTAGAGGCAAAGAGGACATTCTTCGCCTCCTATTACTTCGACTCTAATGTGCCCTCCATGCGCAATAGGTGCAGGAGAAATGAGGATGACGACGAACACATTAATCATTCTCCAACTCTGCATGTGTTTGCACGTTAAGGGACCGCTATTGGTAGGAAACGATCAAGGTATCTCACAGATGCCAAATATGTTGCAGCCCATCTTCACGTGTTGTTACATTGTGATGAAGTTAAACCTTATATAGCGTGAGTGCTATTTTCACTTCCAATTGAGTTTATCATTCACAGCGCAAGTATATTAATAGGCTTCGTAAAATGTGATAGAATCTTCACAGAACAAGTGAGAGCTGCACGTCCCAATGTCAGCGACGCAGATGTCGACACCATCATCGAAACTCATTTCGCAGATTGGTTTAGTGAGAATGTAAGTATTCGAACTCATTCATTCGTAATTTGAACATAACAGTTTGTTAGGTGCATTGTATTAATTAAAATCACATGTTATGTCATCTTAGGTGCATTATGTTCAACTGTTCGAGACCGAAAAACATTGCTGCCTGAGCCAATTGGCTGTGAAGCCAAAGCGGTGTGTGTTGAGGTGGACGACATATAGAGTAAATGGATTCAAATTCCACACAGAAGCTCGAAGCGTCGAGAAGAGAACATATAATTGTGGTGTTGGTATTTGTGGCACTGGGGAAGACGATATTGAGAATGATTATTATGGTATACTGGAGGACATTGTCCAAATTGAGTACGTGGGTGAACCACTTAAACGATGTGTGCTATTCAGTTGTGAGTGGTTCGACCCCACATTGAATCGTGGGACACAATCTCATAAACTAAGTAACCTTATTGAGGTCCACCGTACAAGAAGGTATCGAAAGTACGACTCATTTATCTTCCCAAACACCGCATCACAAGTATACTTCATGCCGCATGCAGATCGCTCAAGGTATATGGCCAATTGGCTTGTTGTCATACCAACCAAACCAAGAGCGAGAGTGGATCAGCAGTACACTCTACCTACTGTGTACCGACAAGCGGACATGACGACTATCTTCGAACCTGCGAATGACGCCATCCCTGCATCATTAGTGGATGAAAGTGCACCACCGAAAGAGGCTAATGATGAAGTAGAATTTTCATTCATTCAGCATAATGACGAGATAGATGAGGTAGAGAATGATGAGGATGATGAAGAGGGAGAGTGGGATGACGGTAATGAAACAGATGAAGCTGAAGAAAATTTGCATTTGTTTGATGATGATGACGACCACGATGAAGTTGATGAGGATGAGGATGCAGATGATTGAGTGGTTACGAATTCTTATGTATATGAGTACTTTGCATGTCAAACAATTGGTTGTGACTTTACTTATATTGTATGAATGAGCTTTGCAAAATATGTGTTACTTACGTACCTATTATGATGTATAAGGAGAACAGTTTACATGTGCAATCATTATATATTTGTATTTGGCGTTGTGGTCACCTATTTCAGGTATGAATTTAAGTTCTCGTCGAGCAAAGTCCTCCCCTCGAGGTAGAGGACGAGGGCGTCGGAGCTCTACTGTTGATCCGACCACAATGAACATTGATCCATCTTCCCCCCAAGTACCTCATATATCAGTTCAGCTAGGAGCGACAATGACTGCTTACATACTAGGTATTTCAGGACCACTACTTCCCCCATTTGGGACTTTCCATCATCAGACCTCATACATTCCCAACCAAAGCACCATGTACGGCCAATTTGCCAACAACATTCCTCAAAACCCCCCATGTTGTTCACACTGTGCAGCCCACTCCCCAACCCACTCACCCTAACTCAAACCAGTCCTAAGAGAACATTGTAAGTAGTGAAAGTGAAGCACAATCCAGTTATAGGAGCACCCGAGCTAAGACTTGGAATCTTATGAAGTACTACATGAATTTTGCATAACAAGTAATGAATTTTATGTGTTATGTTCAATTAGGTTTCTCCCCAATGATGATGCTGTTAGTAGGGTTTCGCTCATATTTCAAAGCGGATTTGACGGAGCTTGGCCTACTTGGAGCAAAATGCCCAAACCAGTACGAGATTTGTGGTTTGGAGAGTTCAATGTAACTACAGTGACTTCGTATTAACAGTTTATGTCAACGTGCTATATTAGCATTGAATTATTTGATGTGTTTTTTGTTTTCATAATTGCAGAAGTGGTTTACTTGGGATCCAATCCATGAGGACCATATAAGAAGGAATTTTGAAAACCGAGGCAATGCACGCTTGAGAGACTTCTTTGGCAAAACAAGGAAGCATAATAAGAAGCTTGTCTGGTTCGGTGATGCTCAATGGGAGGGACTCCAACAACACTGGGCGAATGAACATTACAAGAAATTGCGTGAAATACCCTAGAAGAACCAACTGGGGGCTCCAGAAAGCGGTGACCCATCTCTCCACACCTGTGGCTCGATCCCTATGCATGAGCATATGCGGCATCCGGTAAATGAATTAACGTTTGTTATGTATTCGTTTAAATTCAATATTGTATTTTGTGTTGTGTTTGACATCATTCTTTCTGGCACGTACATAGAGGGAACAACTTGGGACGGAGCCCACCATTGTTGAATTATTCAGTTGCACTCACAAACTGCAGGGCAAAGAAGATGTCCCTTGGGTTGACAAGAAATCACAACAAACATATGTAAGCAATTAGCTATTCTCAATCTTCATTTGTAGTTTCCCCCTGAACTTGTATACTTTATTTCAAGTACATTTAGTATGCATGATTTCGTGCGCATGTTGCGATATTGTAGGAATCCTTTAAATGTGATTTTCAAAATGTTATCAACTATTAAGGGACCGGGGATGACAATTCTCAAGATCCAAACCAGCCATTTCCAAACCCAAATGAGTTGTGGTTGAAGACATTCAAGAACAAGAAGGGTAGTATTTATGGTATTGGGGACGAGGCTGTCAACATGAAGGAATCCGGTTACTTCAGTTCCACTCAAAGATCCGGTACAGTTTTCATATTAACGTTTCAACGACCATGGTTATACATTGAATTTACTTACTTGCAATACTAATGCGTACTTCACTGAAATGTCTGTCAGCAGGTCCCGGTTCTACGCCATCGCAACAAGAGCTCAATGAGTTAAGGGGTGTAGTAACCAACTTGGGAGGTGAGCTAACTTCACAAGTTGAAAGCTACCACTTGGTTATGGAGAAATGTAAGCAACTGGAGGAATCCACCAGATTGCTCACCCAAAGCAACTAACAACTGAGCTAACAAATGATGAGCATCGATCAGCGCCTCCAAGCTTTCTTTCAAATGCAGTAGGCGTCTAACTCGGGATCTCAGCCGCCATTTACTCATAACTCGCAACATAATGAGGAAGATGGTGAGCCAGAGGAAGAAGAAGAGGAAGACCTTGGTGATTGAGTTCGTTGCAGGTTTCCTTCAACTGGTGCCTCTTCTACTTGATTCTTCATGAAGTATATCTCTTGCTGCTTGCTTCCCCTCCCCTTTCTGATTATTTCACTCCCCTTGCCCTGGTGCTTATTTCGTTCCCCTCCTATTTCGCGCTTGCTTCTCCTTCTTCTGCAAACATATATATAACTTCATTCTCAATTACTTGCCTATTACTTCTGGTTTACTTGAATTTGTGGTTTGTGATATGTATAGACTTTGTTTCGAACTTGTAGTTTGTGATATATAAAGAGTTTGTTTGGAACTTTTGGTTTGTGAATCGAAAACCCTTGGTTAGAAGTGTTGCGTTGGATGTGAAATTTCATATTTGTGTCGTTTGAAATTGTTGAGAACGCTTCGAATGAAGCCATATTCGAAGTCATTGGATGTTAATTGAGTGCGAAGATGTTGTAAATTTCTTGCAGGGATTCGTTTGTATGTACGGATATGATAAAAAACAAGCGATTTTATTTTTTTTTAAAAAGGGAGTCGGGGACGGATGGAGGAGAAAAAAAATTCCCCAGGGGGGCGACAGAATTTATATTCCATCGCCATCAGCGACGGAAATTCCGTCTCTGACTCCGTCGCTGGTGGCAACGGATGACCAATTCCGTCGCCACCCCGTGCCCCGCCAGTTTCCCCCGCAAAAAAAAGTATGTCGCAATTTTTGTCGCTGAATCCGTCGCCACCGATGATGGATTTTTTTAATTCCGTCGTCGGGTACTCAGCGACGATCGAAAATCCGACAGCCGTATTGCGTCGCCAATTTTGTCGCTGATTAACCTATTTCCGTCGCTGATTCCGTCTTTATTTCGTCTTTTTCTTGTAGTAATAGAGTTTTATACAGTGTATGCAAATCTGTGAGTTGATTCAAATTCATCAAAGAATTTGAATCAATGTGGTTGTCCATTATGTCCACGCCCCCAAAGCATGAATCAATTTTCAAGGAAACCAAGGTCTTTAAACCTTGCGCATTGCCCATTACCGAAAACCCTTTTTTGCTGACATTTTGTAGGTCGCTCAAGGTGAGGCTACTGCCTACTGTTAGACTTTCCATAGTGCCCAACGACATCCAGAGAAAAGTCTGAGACGTTTAGAGTTTGAAGCTTCACTTTGGACGAGACTAAAGAGGATGATGACAATAAACTAGCAATCCCTTGATCTCCCACCAAAAAGGCAGTCTTTCTCCCCCTCCTCATAATTAAAGCTACAAGCTGGAGATATAAAATAAAGCTATATGCAGGAGAGAGAGAAAGTAAAGCTACAGCTGATTTTTAGGAGCAGAAACGGTTGAGTGCTTGAAAATAAGGGAAGAGAATCTACAACTGATTTTATTTTATTAATTTGGTAATTGTTTGCGGCTAAATCTGGGACGTTGGATTAGATCTAGTGGTGGAAATTAATTGCTCTCATCTCTCATTAAAACTAGTTGCTCTCATTAGATATGTACTCTCTCTCTCTCTCTCTCTCTCTCTCTCTCTCTCCACACACACACACACACACACACACAATATGTGTGTGTGTGGGTGGGTGGGTGGGTGTGTGTGAGGTGGAGTCCACTGCCACTTAGTGTATCGCCATTGGCTAATGTTTTAAAATTTTTTACTCGGATATATATATACATATATACACATACATACATACATACATACATACATACATACATACATATATATATATATATATATGTGTGTGTGTGTGTGTGTGTGTGTGTGTGTGTATGTGTATGTGTGTGTGTATAAAATACCTAACAATAATCTTAAATTTTGTTTGAGTTTCTTTTTTTTGAATAATCCACAATTCTAGCTAGGCTCATTAACATTTTAGAATGTTGTAAACATTTTTAATTTAGTTAGTTCTTTTAACAAAAAAAAAACAATCTTACAAGAAATTATTTAAATAAGCTGACATGTCATTTAAAAAGCAAAAGAGTTCGACTTGTAGTCAAACCATCAGCCACATAAGCTCATACTATTGGCATGTCATCAAACGTTCAAGTCACGTTGACTCTAATTCGATGTCGGTGTAAGGAAAATAAATACTTCCAAAGTTGGGAACGTTGATGTCCAACTTTTGAGTTCGGATTAAGGGCATCCAATACCCCCGAATTTTGGATCTATGGCTCCAATAACCATAATAATAATATAGTAGTTGAAATCAGAAAATTTTTATTAGTTTTTAACGATTGTGTATTTATAGTAAATATGTTTTACAACTATCATCATAATATAATCCAATATCTCTAATATTCCCTATTTAGAGTAGTGATTAGTGAATATCTTTTATTATTTATTATTTTAAGTAAAAGTCATAATTTATGTGGCTTAGACTTAGATTTGAAATTATGTTAGGATAAATCTAAACTTATGAAAATTTCACACGTAGCATATGTTAGTTTTGGGATATTTTGTTTTAATATATATATATATATATATATATATATATATATATATATATATGTATATATATACTGTATACTATATACTATATAATAAAAGCAATGTTGTGAGGATGTGAAATTTTTTTACATTCTCATTAATTAGAGATTTTGAACCCTTGGATTCATTCTCCCTCCTCATCACAACCATCGGACTGTTGAAAGTAATTAGTTTCTAATTTTCAAATCTCTCACATAGCAATGAGAAAATAATCATAAGAAAGTATTATCTTATGAAATATAATTCCATAATTGTGGAAATAAAGATTATGGAGTATTTTTTTTCTAAAAGGAAAGAATTATGGAGTACGTAATTAGTGACTACCAAAATTATAAAAAAATATCCTTCTTAAACCTTTTGAATTCAGTCTCTCTTTTATCACAACCACTAGATTATAGAAAAACTAATTTATAATTTAAAAACTTGTCTCATAGCAATAGAGGAAAAAAAAAATCATTAACAACTACGAAAATGATCACAGGAAAGTACAACATCAGGAAGTATAATTCCGTAATGGTGGAAAAAAATCATTAACAACTAAGGAAATTATCCTAGAAAAGTACAATTTCAGGAAGTATAATTTCGTAATGATGGAAATAAAGATTATGGAGTGACTTTTTTCCCCCTGAAAGAAAGAATTATGGAGTAATGAATTATGAAATAGTTAGTAACTAATAACTATGGAATTTATCATTCTTGAATATTCAATATTAGTATAAATAGTTAAGTAGTTCCTACTCCTATAAAATTATACATTAGAATATTTCTCATAGTTGACAACAATTATGCCGTCTTACACATTGTTCATGTGTTTCAAAGTGATCTTTTTTAAATCACTTCTAGATACATAATAAATTATCGTTCCCCTCGTCATATATTTATTTTTATTAATTTCTTAATTAGTTTGCAAGTGACCTCCTCTTTTTGTAATTAGTAGTTTCAAAATTCTTAATTGTATTTGATTGAAATTTTTGTACTTTTTTTGTTGTAATTCCCTCCTATATGCGCCTTAATTTTATTTTCTCGATATTTAATCTTTCACTAATTAACGCCATTACTGATCTCTTGCTACAATTCATTATCTCACTTTTTTATGTGTAGTTTTTGTCAGGCTTGGTTAATAGTGCTGGTTTTTGGTTTGATTCGTTTATATTCTTAATTATTTGCGTCCAATTTATAACTTAGGTTAAAATTTTTTGGCTTATATTATATTATATTATATTGTATTGGTAACTTCTTTGTGTTTAGGTTATTTCATGTTTTATTTATGTTGTTCATTTATGGGTTTTTGCTTTTTTTTAAAAAAAAAATCTAATAATTTGATCCTCTTACTTGTTGTTTGCGAATTTTTAATGGAAACAACAATGCAAACTATTTCACATGTATCTAAATCGTTGGGTGACCTATTTATCATTAATTAAACAATTTTAAATTTCTATACTACAAATTATATAATATTATTTTCGTACTTTACAAACGTTAGTATTAAGATATATAAAAGAAACCACAAAATTTGACTTCCTTTTTTATATATATAGATATGAGTGTAGTCCTTCATATCTTCAAAAAGTTTGCTATTTGGAAATTTAGTGAGGTGGTCAAGTTGGGGTTTAGAACAATATGGAGGGGGTGTTGGGGGGATTTCACTGGGTTAGGAACCCTAGCAGTATGATCAAATTGCATGAGTGACATATGGGATGAGTTTAATATTAAAAAGTTGATCATAATTTATAAAGTCTTTAGAACAAGTTTAACTTATTGAATTCACCTTCAAAATATGCCACCAATATTTAAAAATGTAATTTTTCAGTTTTTTCTTTAAAATCATCGCAAACGTTCAATACTACATGCACGTTTGAATCAACGCAACTTTCTGTTTCCATTGTTCAGTTTGAAACTATAATGCATACTTGAATATTTCCATTGTTTAGTTAGAAATTATTATGATACATGATTGAATACTATTTCTATATATTTTTAATCATGACATACATTCGATACTATAATGGATGCTTGAATCAATGTAATAGTTTTTGTGGCTTAGTTAAATACTGTAATGCATTCTTAAATACTATTTCTAGGTTCTTTTAATAAATGATGACAAATGTTCAATATCACTAATCATGTCATATAGTTAACTTAGGCACAAATCATAAGGTAAGGGCATAGAAAATTTTAATTTCTTGGGTTTTTTTATTTGAAAATCATGTGTTAATTGAGATTTTGATGGGTTCTTCTGATTTCAACAAATAAAATAACCCTATTTAGGTTAATTAATCAAATAATCAAATTTGAAAATACTATTTTTGGGCTTTTAAAATTATGCACTAACTAAACAGACGGTCAGAACTCTATGGGCAACATGCTGCAACTAATTGTGTTTCTTGATTTAACTAGAATATCGATCTTACTACATATACATGTGTCTTTCTGCTAACTCATTCTCTTTTCTTTTGATAGGGGACAACTGATATAAATTGTTAGGTAGCTTCAGATCAATAGACCTGGCTACCATATATGATACTTTTTATTACTTTTCTAAATCTATCAACTATTTCTATAGTCCCCCTTTTCCCAAAAAAAAATTTGCATAATTCAAAACACGTAAAATCAATGAATCTATCATCCGATCCTAAATCTACAACAACTAATTTGTGTTGCAACTTATGAATTAAGTAGAACAATAAAATTGGGGAGATATGTTGCCTAACAAAAAATTTAATGACATATTTTCCAACTAAAGGCCACCTAGCTAGCTTCATGATTTCAAAAGGAGGAGCATAAGCACATCATGGATGGCTAATTTTGATGTAGCGTAACTGCATATTGAGATAGCTTGAATGAAATTGTGACCAGAATAGATATATTTTCAACGATAAAAATTCCCTAAAAGAAAAGGATAAAAAGGTATATAAATAATATAATACTAAAAACTTCTAACTATAGTAACTAAGCTTACTAAATTTTGATAGTGAGAATTTATTTCTACTCATAACGAGATGACTTGGTAAAGCAACTTGTTTGTTTCTTATTTTCTAAATAATAATAGCAATTATGTGTTTTTGCTAAACAACTTATTGTCTATTTTATAAATTACCGTGCAAAGCACGGTTCTATACTAGTATATATATAAAGAGAGAGAAATTTATGTTTTTTAATTATATTAAACTAAACCATCGATATCCGTGTTGGTGTTTGATTACGGGTGACAACGACAATTCGGTGAGCAAAATTGTTCGTACAATCTCGCGGACACCTCACACCCTGGCTTATTAGAGCTCACAAGTCACAACCCGTGGGTTAAAGTAGGTTGAAGTGGGTTGAGGTAGGTTAAAGTAGGCCGAGGTGGGTTGAATTTTTTTTATGTGATAAATTGAACTTGGTTAAAAGAGTGGAAATGGACAGAAGTGAGTTGAAGTGGGTTAAAGTAGGTTGAAGTAGGTTGTTTAGAATTGACCAACGAAAAGAACAGGCCCTAAAAGTTCATTTTACAATATGAAATGTATAAAATGCTTATTTCTTAACATAGAAATTTAATTGTAAAATATAGAATGAAGGGGCACCAAATCTAATTAATGTGAATTATTAAAAATAATCATCGGTTGATGAAAATGCTAGTATCAAACAGCATCATAACAGGGGAAAAAAAAGAATCAATACTTGATACTGTGTCAAGTTTGATACTAACATTAAGAAAGTTAGGTGCGAAGTTGTTACTTTGCTTTCACGCAAATAAATAGGTTGACTCTTGAGTCTTATCTATGTAGGACGGACCCACACTTATCAATCAGTTACAGTTACAACGCATCAGGTGTGCGAAAATCATCTATCAAATACAACAACCCATCAAGCTAGCTATTCTCACCAGCTACAACAACGCCAATACAAGTAAGCTTAGAATCAGCTACATACCTTTGGGTAGTACGAACCTCAATAGAGCAAATGAGGCAATCAGCGGACACCTTCGCCGGAAATCGATGATAGATCGATGTTAAACCACCAGCAACAGCAGCTTGGGAGTTTGAGAAGGTTGCGTTAATGGTGAAGTATGACATAGTGACAGGCAGTGGATGTGAGGATTTGTAAGGAAGAAAGCTGATATTGTGTGAAAAGAGATGATGAGGTAAATGATGATGATATGTATAAGAGAAGTGTTTGGTATGCCTTCTACTGTGATGATGATATATATAATGTAATGTAAGAAAAGTACACATATGATATAGGTACACATATGATGATGATATATATAATGTAAGAAAAGTCTTATGTGAATAGAACGATCGGGGGTAATATATGTCATACATCTAAGAGTGTGTACTCTTATTTGTCATGTATAAACATTTTTTCAGCATGTGTTTGTTACATGGATAATTGTTAATATGTGGCGCTGGCGTAGCTTGCAGGAGTATGTACTCTTAATAATATGATATAGGTTTTGTCGATGGGGATGGAGGACAAATGCCAAATGTGACATAAATCAGATAATTGCTCCTGCTTTGGGGCCTAATTAAATATTTATTTGTTTTTTGTGTGTTTGTGTGTTTGTGGGTGGGCCTTTACTTGGAGCTTTATGAGACAATGACCTCAATTACTTCCTCTTTGATTATTATTCATCAAGACTCACTATTCTCGTGATAAAAAAAAATAATTTAAAAAACTCAAGACTCACTATTCTCACCTATCTAAGATGGTATTATTCATTCATGAATCATTATGCATCTGTACCATCCTAAACTATTCATTCATGAATCATGCTGTTGTACACTATGGACCCATGTAGCATAACTATTAATAATGGGGGGCCTGGTTAGGTATTTAGTACGTACGGGATATTCGAACGTGTCGGTAGTTCTGAAATATTAATTTGCCGAAATTTAGATGAATTTCTGTAGTGTTCTAAATATTCATTAGCCAAATTTTTTAAAAAGAATTCTATATAAAAAAACGAAGATTCTATTGTAATTGATTTTTTTTCAACTACTATAGTAAAATTTGCTATAAGCCGTTGATCCTAGGTGAAAATTTCTTAGCCGTTGCTTTAGCAGGTTACCATGTACAGGATATTCTATTTTCTCTTTCCTTGCCATCCATGTATTCCATGTCTTCTGGGTGTTCTGACCCCCCCCCCCCCCCCTTCTTCTTCTTCTCTCTCTCTCAAAGACACGGACAAAACTCTATATTTCCTTAGCGCACCCATTTTAATTCAAGCTCCAACATTTCATCCCATTGCCATGATCAACTCCTTTTTTCTTTATCAAATGATCAACTCTTTTTAGAGTAGCAGAATTTTGTTGATTTGTTTTTGAATACGTTCATCGGTGGCTGATTAAATCCATTACGTTTATCAAATGAAAATTGATGAGATAAAAAATAGTTATGGGTGGTGCAACAACAGTTAAACGAAAGAAAGGTGGTTATGGGAGTGGTAATATTGAGGTAAATATGGGATTTGATTGGGCCCCCCCCCCCCCCAAAAGCTAAAAGTAATCTAAAGGGTAAGATTTATGTTTTTTTTTTTTGTTTCAAATGAGTCACGAAGGCAGTACAATACAATAAGGGGAGGGAGAATCGAACTTGAGACCTAATGTACTCAAGACCATTATGGCTAAGATTTATGTTGCAGAATGATCAATGATTTATAAGCACCATTGCTTGAGATTTTAGAATTAGAGGAGGGAAACGTTCTCAACCTCTTATATATCTTTACATTTATTATATAAAGATTTTCCCCAAGAAAACTAAAAATAATCTAAAGGGTAAGATTTATATATTTTTTTTGTTTCAAATGAGTCATGAAGACAATACAATACAATAAGAGGATGAATAATCGAACCTGACACCTAATGTACTCAGGACCTCAATAGCTAAGATTTATGTTGCAGAATGATCAACGATTTATAAGCACTATTATTTGAGATTTTAGAATTGGAGGAGGGAAGCTTTCTCAACCTCTTATACATCTTTACATTTATTATATAAAGATTTCCCCCAAAAAAACTAAAAATAAATTAAAGGGTAAGATTTCTGTTTTTTTTTTTTTGAATGAGCTACGAAGGTAGTACAATACAATAAGGGGAGGAAGAATCGAACCTGAGACTTAATGTACTCAGAACCTCAATGGCTAAGATAGGGATGGCAGTATAGTCCGAATTCGATGTAAATCCGATTCGATTTGTCTAAAAATTATCCGATTCGAATCCAATAAAAAATAATCCGATTCAGAGTCCGATAAAAATAATCCGAATCCGACTCCGATCCGAGCGGATTTGGAGGAGAGTCCATCCGATCCGATTAACATCCGATCCAATATCTTTTTCTAATAATTTCAACTTTTTTTGAAGATAAAAAAATCTTAATATGATAACTCTCAAAAAATCCACATAAGGTTTGCACTCTATGTGTAGTACACTTTTCTTTCTTAGCTAATCTCTTCTTTTCTCTTGATCTTTTTCTCGTTCTCTTATCTTTGTCAATCAAAGTTGTACTTTCTCCCTTTCCTTCCTGCTGTTGTACTATTGTCTATCCCTTTCACTCTAAAATGAATTTGCATTCTCTTTTTCCAACACATTTTTCCTTTAACACATTGAAATGTTTAATATAAAAAGCTATTAGACATTAAAGAGGTATTTAATATTGTACTTACAAGTGGGCAAAAATAAGGTCGGAAATAAAAAATTGTGTAAGTACTGAATAAAAATATATAATCGGATTATATCCGATTATATCTGGATTTAATCCGATCCGAAACCAATCCGAATTCGATTTTACATCCGATTCGACGGAGTCGGATTTGGATTGGATTTTCAAATCCGATTATTAATTGGATCGGATTTGGATGTCTATACATCCGATCCGAATCCGACCCGTTGCCATCCCTAGGCTAAGATTTATATTGCAGACTGATCAACGGTTTATAAGCACTATTGCTTGAGATTTTAGAATTGGAGGAGGGAAACTTTCTCAACCTCTTATACATCTTGACATTTATTATATAAAGATTTTGACAGTTTCCTTTTCTTTGTCTCTCTATGTTAAGTGAATTAAAATAATTTTTAGATTTGTCGTTCGTTTTGTAATCTTAATTTGTGGGAATCTAATTAAAATTGTCTCCAATTCTCTGAGTTTATTTTAGAGTATGTGAATCTTCTTTACCCAATTATTGCGTATTTGATTTAGCCTTATAATTTGAATTTCAGGAATTTAGATTCAGATATGAGTTCTCAACTTCCGTCAATCCCTCACTCTCCCTATTTTCTTAGGAGAAAATGCGAAAAAAATGAAAAAATTACTTAGAAACTGAGTACCCGAAATCGGACTCGGCCCCAACTAGGTCTGGGACCGGGTCCAAATTTTAGGACCCGATTCGAACCAGGTCCGAGTTCAACGAGTCTCAAACCAATTCTAAATTTTAGAATCTGATTCTAATCGGGTCCAATTTCGGTTCCTAAAAATTCAACCTAATACCTGGTCCCGCTCACCCCAATCATGGCCCTCAATCCAAACATGTACAAGGTACCTAACTGTAACGTTAATTTTAAGCATTTCTCTTATTATAAACGTGCAGGGCCAGGAATCCTACAATAATCATGCATTCTTGTCTGCTTCTAATGCTGCTAATATCTCTTAAATAATTACAATTAGTTCCGCGACGAATTCCATCATTGTAATTTATAAGTGCTAACAAGATCATCATTCACGAATACTATAATAATTAGAGGTAAATAAAGTCAGTCCTATTTTATGTTCAGATTTTTTTAAAAAAACTAAATAGAAAAGTTTATTAAAAAGAATGGTTTAACTACCAAATGAGAATCCACGGTTAAATATCATTTATAAAAACATTTTAACTCTAAAGGAATTGTGATGATAGCGTGATCTTTGTATTTTCCTTTATTTATATGATTAGAGAAATTAATTTATTTCAATAAAAATAATAAAATAGTTGCATCTAAAAAAGTAGGATTATATAAACCAATATGAATTGATTGAATGATCGTTAACTTATTTTCAAATGTTTATCATATTTAATGTAATTGGAATATATATCGAGCCACAATGATCTCTATTTATAGAACTTGGATATGAGAATTTTACTTGCTTGAAGAATACAAGGATTTAGTAAATTTACAATGATACCAAGTTATTAAACTATAATCTATATAATACATAATAGCAATCTTGTAGGTCCTACGATGTATCTAAATTCTCAAAAACTAGAAGTTTTCAGCCGTTTAATTAATGGTGCTTTTAATAGTCACCATTAGATTTTCTTTTTTAAAAAACTATTGTAATTTTAAGAAAAGAATTATTAAAAGAAAAAACAACAACCTTTAGATCAATGATAGATGTTCCATACAAAATAAACTATTTTAAGTCAAACTAGGATTCTAAGAATAAGAATATTCCATAAAAAATAAAATCTTCTAAGTTACTCCACATAATTTTGGGGCAAATTGCAACATCTATTTTTGTCATTCGCAAAAATGAAAGATCTACGATACTGCATGCCTTGATTTTTTTGGGTTGTTCCAGTAATAATATTTATTAACTTAAATTTATCTAACATATCTTTATTTCATAGTGTGTGCCAAATGAATTTTTAAAAAACATAGAGGTAACAAATGGTATATTTCAAAAATCAATTACTGTCATAGTCACTATTACATTATATCATTTGGATCCTTAATAGCAATGTGTCCATTATATTCATATACATAAGTTTTTATTAATAATTTTAACAATGTACATGATATGATATGATACGATATAATATTAGTAGTATCAAGTCCATGGAGATGCATGGAAAATCTCAAAAAATTTATGTTACAGTAATTATCATGTTTTTTTATGTTTAATGGCAAACAATGATTAGATTTTTATGGTAGATAAGATATATAATATCAAAAAATGTGTATATGAGTATGTGTCTTTATAATATTTCACATTAGCAGCCAAACTTTGATAAACATTGGAAACTAACTATGTATTATAGATTATCCATAATTGGGGCATTTATTTTATTGTAATATAATAGATTGATTTTAGTAATGTTATAAGTAGCATGTAATATAATTTCTTTGATAAAAAAATAAGACAATATAATATTTTATCATTATTGGGCATTGTCTTTTTATATTTAAAAAGAAAATATTTGAAATTGCAACTAATCTTATAGAATCTTTTTTTTAGGAATAAAATCTTCTCTTTGTAATTAACTAGCTCTTTTTCCTATAAAAAAATATTAATTATCTCAAAAATTTTGGGGAGAATGATAATTTTCACACACACACACACACACACACACACACACACACAC
>JACYFF010031957.1:116107418-116123786 GCA_017589665.1 Selenicereus undatus | reverse complement strand
ATATAATAACAATCTTGTGGATCCTACTGTTTATCTAAAGTCTCAAAAATTAGATTTTCCAACTGTTAGATTAAGATTGTTTTTAATTACTATCATTGGATTTGAAAAAAATTAAAATTAATTTTAAAAAAATATATATGTCTATAATATGTCCATAGAAAAATTCCCAGCAGTTAAAAAAATGCAATAATCTTTGGAAAACCCTAGAATGGTGTAACGAGTGTGATTTGCAGAATTTAGTGTAATCTCAATCGTAAAAATTATTTATTCATTAGATCTAAAATTCTATCCAAAAAAAAATCTGAAAAAAAAGCTAAACAGTTATATTTATTCAATAAATCTAAACGGTAGATTTTGAAGTTAGAAAAACTACCTTATTGTTCAACCTAAAATTATGATATTTTATACCCCTTTTATTATCTAATGTTTGCTCAAAATAAAATATTAAATTGGATTTTAATATGTGTTTGTTTATTTTGTAGGAATTGGAAGAAAACATGGGAAATAAATAAATAATGAGCTCAAATAAGGAATTGGACCAAAAGAAAGAAAGAAAAAAAAAAGCCAGACAGGAGCCCAATGTCCAAGCCTAGTCCACGGCCCAATTCTCCCTTCACAGCCTCCTTCTACTGTTCTGTCTCTCAGCAAGCTGGCCCAGTAGGCAGCCCAAATGTTCTTTCCCCCCACGCCTGCTTCCTCTTCCTTTTCTCTTTCGGTCGGTTCCTTCTTCGTGGCCCAACTTCTTACCTCCTTCCCCTTTGCCTTGCAAGCTGGCCCAGCGAGACAGCCCACACGGTTCCCCCCCCCCTTCTCTTTGCTCTCTCCCTTCTTCCTAACCCGAGGCCCATCTTCCTCTTCTCCTCCCCGCGGTCCAGCCCGTCAGCTTCACTCAATCAAGTAACCCAACCTTCCACTTAAATCCATCACGTGTTGGGCACGTGAGCTTTGTCTGTTTTCTTCCTCAACCTTTCTTCTTCCTCGACAGGTTCCAAAACCCCAGAAAATCTGAAACAAACAGAGCCTTCCTACCTCTTGGTCCTCTTCCCATGCTCGGCCTTCCTTCTCTCTCTTTCTTCCTTTAATGTTCCATAATTAATATCATCATTATCCCAGCGGTTTCAAAAGAATTGTTTTGAGAATTCATGGCAGTAATCAAAGAGAGAGAGGTGGCGCTTTGGGGGCAACGAACAGGTTCTTCAAGGGGCTTTTAATGGCAGTCAAAGCAGAGCAGCAGAGAGGGGAGAGAGTTCTTAGCTTCCAATTTCGTTTTTTTATTTTCGAATCCAATTTATAGTTTCTCCAATTTGACATTATTGAATCTGGGTTTGTAAAAATTTGCGTTAATTATTGAATTTGGCTGGCGAAACTATTTAGTTTTGGGTTCCAGTTTGGTTTGTGCTTTGTTTGATTCGAGTTTCTGTCTATAGCCCTGGCTTTTCGGGCAACTAGGTTCATCAACTGGGAGAAGATTGATTTGGTCTCTATTTTCTTACTATGCTTCTTATCGTGTTCTGTCAATTTTCGCTGTCTTGGTATTGTTGGCTACTGTTGGATTGTAATTTTCCTTAGTTGTCATATTCATTACTTGCAAGGCTGGCAACAAGTCATATTCCTGCGTTTATTTTACCGTAGAGAATTTAATCTTCTAGTGTAACCTAATCTCATAACCCATCCCCGAGGATCGACCCTCAAGTGCTACGACTGACTACCGTGCGCTTGCGGTTAAAACGAATTGTTATAAAAATCACAACACTTATCGAAGTGAAAAACCAATCCATAATTTTTATTCTTTAAAAAATCACTCATAATTTTGATTATATGTGATAAACTATATATGATAATCATATTATCTAAAAAAATCCCAAGTAGTTACAAAATGTGATAATCTTCAAAAAGACCCTAGAATATTGCAATGAGTGTGATTTAGTCTAATCTCAATGATAAAAATATTTATGCATGAGATCTAAGCCGTCGATTTTAAAGTTAAGATATCTATTTATTTTTATTTTTAAAAAATCCCCCATGATTTCGGATATACATGATAAAAGATAGATGAAAATTTAATTATCTAGGGAAAAAAAATTCTATCAACAAAAATTATCTAGGAAAAAAACTAGGCAGTTATATTTATTCAGTAAATCTAAACTGCGAATTTAAAATTAAAAACAACTACTTTATCCAAGTAAAATACTCATTTATAATTTTTATTTTTTAAAAAAATCCTTCATAATTTCGGTTATGTGATAAAGGATATATTATAATCCTATATCTAAAAAAATATCAAGTAGATACAATAACATGGTAATCTTTAGAAAACTCTAGAATGCTACAACGAAAGTGATTTGTGGGATTTAGTGTAATCCTAACCATAAAAGTTATTGATGCATTAGTTCTAAATTGTTGATTTTAAAGGTAAGATATCTCTTTGTTTTTATTTAAAAAAATTTCTTTGATTTTGGATATACATGATCAAAGATAGATGATAATCCAATTATCAAGAAAAAAATTCTATTAAAAAAATCTCAGGAAAAGCACCAGGTAGTTATGTTTATTCATTAAATCTAAACCATAGATTTTAACGTTCAAAAAAAATACCTGATTCAATTAAAATACCAATTTATAGTTTCATTTTTAAAAAAATCCCTCAGAATTTCAGTTATATGTGATAAAAAATATATGATAATTCTATTATCTCAAAAAAATTCCAAGCAGTTAAAAAATGAGATAATATTTGGAAAATCCTAGAATGCTACAACGAGTGCAATATGCGAGATTTATTATAATCTGAACAATAAAACATTTATTTATGCATTAGATCTAAGTTGTCGATTTCAAAGCTGAGATGTCCTTTTATTTTCATTAAAAAAATCCACCATGATTTAAAAATATACATGATAAAAGCTAGATGATAATGCAATTATCGAGGCAAAAAAATCTATCAAAAGAAATTATCTAGGGTAAAAATAGGTAGTTATATTTATTCATTAAATCTAAATCATAGATTTTAAAGTTAAAAAATACCTTATCCAAGCAAAATACTAATTTATAATTTTTATTTTTTAAAAAATCCTTCATAATTTTGATTATATGCAATAAAGGATATATGATAATTCTAATATCTAAAAAAATGCTCAACAGTTAGAAAATATGATAATCTTTGGAATACCCTAGAATGTTGCAATGAGTGTGACTTGTGGAGTTAGTATAATCTCAACCATAAAAATTATTTATGCAGTTAAAAATTATTTATGCATCAGATTTATAATTTTTATTGTTATAACCATCCATCATAATTTCGGTTATGTGATAAAGGATATATGATAATCCTATTATCTAAAAAATATCGAGTAGTTAAAAAAGGTGTAATCTTTGGAAAACCCTAGAATGTTGCAACAAGTGTGATTTGCATGATTTAGTGTAATCTTAACGATAAAAATTATTTATGCTATAGATCTAAGTTGTTGATTTTAAAGCTAAGATATCCGTTTATTTTTTTAAGAAAAATCCCCCATGATTTTGTATATACATTATAGAAGATAAATGACGATCCAATTATCTAGGAAAAAAATTCAATGAAAAAAATTATCTAGGAAAAAAAATAGGTAATTATATTTATTCATTAAATCTAAACCATAGATTTTAAAGTTAAAAAAACTATATTATTCAAGTAAAATACCCTTTTATAATTTTTATTTTTTTAAAAATTCCTGATAATGTCACTTGTATGTGAAAAAGACTATATGATAATCCTATTATCTTAAACAAATCTCAAACATTTAATAAAAATTATAGGTTTTTCCCCAAATAAATCATGTCTTTATTATTTCTTTTTTTAAAATAGTAAAGAATATATAATAATCCTATTATCTACGGGGTAGCCATCTATTAAATATAATAGAAATGGGCGTGGGGCGGGTTCGGGGCGAGTGGAGTCGTACCCGCACCCATACTCATTTTCTAAAACCATCCCCATACCCACACCCATACCCATCGGGTTTTAAAAATTCATACCCTATCCATATCCATCGGATTTTTCGAGTTATTTAGGTTTTATTTTTGTACATATACATTGTAAAAACTGACACCTATCGGGTTCATTTAATTTAATTTTTAAAGGTTCAAAACTAAATGAAAAATACTTTTTTACATGAATTTTTCCCTTATTAAATTTCCGCCTACATATTCAAAATTAAAATAATACACGTCAGGTTTATTAAGTTTAAAAAATAATACTCATAATTGAAATGCATTGTGTCCCTACAAAATATCAAATTTGTAGGTGCATAAGAGTAGAGTAGCTGTCAGCTGAATCTGATAGCACAATATTTATTTAGGTACAGATTTGAGCATTTTTTTCACTACAGTCTACTCGCTTCAGCCCCTGATTTTAAAAAAAAAAAAATCGGGTTTTGATATCGGGCGGGGTTGGGTATGGTATTCCCGTACCCGATCCGTACCCATACCTATACCCGTTTTTGGCACACCCGTCCCATGCCTGTTTTTTCTCCATTTTTTATACCCAAACCCACCATAAATAAAGAGAGTTCGTTTCGGATTTTTCGGGTTTGGGTAGAACTCTCATCCCTAAATATAAACCACTAATTCTATATCTTTAAATTATCCTACATGATTCAATTAATTTTTTGTTTGACTTTATTTATCTCAGTTGCTATTTATGAAGTTCACAACTTTTTATTTTTTCCAGTAACTACTTATCGATAAATTTTTTCATTTTTTCAATGATACATATTTTTTAAATATCTATTTCATTATGCACCGTGCATAGCACGAGTTTATACTAGTAGTATTTAATTAGCAACCAAAATCAAATTGCCAAGCTCCTCGGCTTTGTTTAGATTCTTACCCATGGTCTAGATCATTGTTCGCCTTACCATTGACATTTTGCCCAACAATGACAGTAACTTTTCCCTTCCCTCCCCCCTTCCTTTTTTTTTTCCACAGTTATTGTTGTGAGGTTTGTTCTTCAAATCTCTCGACAACAGCAAATTAAATTATTTGAAACTAAAAAAACAAAATGTTATTATGAATATCAATTAGCTCAATACGTAAAATTTTTAAGAGTTGTTGTCAAAAATCTGAATCTGAATTTCACCTAAATTTACTTTTATGTCACATTCAAACCAAAAAAAAGGTCTGATTAGATTATCCTCAATCCATCTCATTGTGCAAGTCCCATACATCACCCCCCCCCCCCCCCAAAAAAATAAGCAAGCCATAATAATTGAGATACTTCACTTTGGTTGCACGCTTGAAGGGAAATTCTAGGCATTTGTTAGGATGCACTCATAGTTTTTTTTTGTTAAATTAGGCATGCATAGAAAATTAGATTACGAGGGACGTCTCGCTGTTTCATCTTGTGTTCCACTTTTTTTTTCTTTTAGTGATTTTTAAAAAGAAGGGTCAGCTTCTTTCACTTACGAGGGACTGTAGGACCGAGCAAAAACATGGGTACTGGATCTTGGACCCGGAACCGGTTCGACCCGACGGGCCTAGATCCAGAACCAGTGAAACTAGGACCAGGACCGAGCGCAAATTCTTGGACGTAGTTGCAACTGTGTCTGGGTCCGGATCCTGAAAACTTGGAACTGGAATTGAACCTGTTATCCGTTTGCCCAGTCCATGAGTTAATTTTTTTAAAAAAAATATATGGTGTATATAAACCACACCCAATTGTAACAGTGGTGAGTTTGTGTCTGTCAGTCTTTGTGTCTTTGCATGTGTTCTTACTATCTTACTATCGCACTTTCAAAAATCTATGCATGTGCCTTTGCTCATTGATGTCTGATTCTCCAGTCGAGACGATGAGCAATTATGAATGTGGTAATTAATCAGATTGATGGCTTAGTTTTTTAATCAAAAATTGAAAACAAATTAAAAAATAATCAAAAAGGGGGAACTGAGTGCACGGTCATGGAACTGGTCCCGACTAGACCTAGCAAATAGGTCATTCGAATCGGGTACGGGTCGGGTCAAGTTTCGATAAAATGACATTTTGGGTCGCTTCGGTTTGGGTCCGGTATGGTTCGGGTCGGGTTGCTTTCGGGTCGACCAATTTTTGGTCAAATAAACTCATCATGCCAAAACATTGTAGAAAATTTCAGGTCGGGTATGGTTCGGTTAAGATCAATTCAGATTTGGGGTTCACTTTCGGGTAAGCATATTTCGGATGTTGGGTCGGATATAGGTACAAATCATTCGATTGAAATTTCGGATCAGTTTTACCATATCTAGTCCCGACCAGTTGTGAGACCGAGACTAGATCCCAAAAATCTATTTAAGTATTTATATATTCCATGACTTATACAATAATATTTTTTCAATTGAATTCAAATAGCATTATCATATCAGGTTCGGCACCTGCTACACCCTTCCTTAAGTATTTATCAGTCTAAGAAAACAACCAAACCAACGCCTGAAATTTCTCTTTTGGGTCCATATTCAAGATATTCTTTCAGTTGCTTTTGGTAAATCCTTGTAAGAAGTTGGTTAGCGTACATATATATTCACCTAAGAAAGGCCCCCTTTTCTCTTTCCTAATTTGCCTGAGATTGCAGCCAGTACTGTCTTTCTGTACCCTGGTCTGTAATGTATATATGGGTTGATCTCAAGCATTAGATTCGAGGGTGATTTTGAACAATAAATTAAAGGTGCATCAAATGCATTTTAGGAGCTTTTATTCATATTTTGGAAGGTCCAAGGTGTCCTCTAAAGGTCCCTTGAGTCATTTTGGGGATAAATGCATAAGGAGAACTAAGTATGGGCAGAATATGCAAGTTCAACAACTCGGCAGTTTGGAACAATCAACTAGTCCAACTTTGAGGCAACTTTCATATAAACTCCACATGATTTAGCCAAGGATTCTCTAGACTAAATTTAATTTTAGGAAGAGAGCTTTCTAACAAGACCAACCACGCTTAAATTGGAGTTCATTTGCTAGGTCAAGTTCAGCCCACAAAATCGGATATCAAAATGCAAGCCAGTTTTGAACAGTCTCCACTCTTTGGCCTATAAGTTTTGAACGGATGATCCAAATGCGATGAAACCACATCCCCTGGAAACTAGACATCCTAAGGTTTCCAATGAATCAAGAATAATCGAATTTGGAGCCGTAACCAGAGAGTTATGGCTGTTTGAAGTTGGGGTTGTTGCGGGTGTGAATGCATTTAATGCAAAACGCGTGAGGTGTGTGAATGCTTGTGATTACGGGTCTTGCTGATTATGCCTCCTCATAAAGCGTGTCCTCCCTCCTCTTGCAAGGCCAAAGAATGTGGGAATTGTAGATTCATGCATTGCCTTTGATACTACACTCATTTCACACCAACAACATCAAGGAACACACCTCTTCGGCCTTGATTCATCTGAATATAGCATGCAGCATACTCACTTGCTTTTCTTCACACCTTTTCAGTTGTTTTCTATGTCTTTTCATTGTGTAAGGCCTCTACTATATAAGGGTCATAGTTTAGAATCATTAATCAATCAATGAATCAGATTTTGAGTATATGAAAAGTGTGAGTTAGAAAACTCTTTCCATTAAAATCCTAGTGTTGTATCTTGAGTTTGGCAACTCAAGTGGGTCTCTAGGTCTCTTTATCTCAACTAGAAGGTGATTAAATTTTGTAACTAATTGATCTAAAGAGATTGCCGAAGTGTTTCTCCAAGGGTGGTTCTTAGGATTATCCCTTGAAAGTTCACTTGATTATCCAAACTCTTGTTTTCATCCTTGCATTTCGGTTTCATCATCTCCATTTCTTTTGATAATCAATTGTTTATCCAAACACTTGATGTATATTTTCGGAGGGGAAAACTCTTGCTTGCTTAACAAATCAGCTCAATGTCTTCACGATTGAATGCTATGTTTGGAATGTGTAATTTTTTTGAATCTGATTTTGTAGACGGAGCACCAATTAAAGTGGGACCACATTCGAAACTCGCAATCTTCCACAGATCCCGGCTCCGAACCAACTGAAGTCCCATATGAGACCGAGTTGTGGGTGCAAGCTAACTACAAAAAAAAGGGTCGTGTGTATGGGTTAGGATCAGATGGGGTGAAACTGAAGCACCTGGTAAAGTCCACAGCGACATCCCGGGACCGTGATCATGACCCTGATGTGCGAGCAACGGTCACCCAGCTGAACAGCGAGCTCAGTGCGATGGCGGAGAAAAACCGTCACTTAGAAGAGAAAGTGACTTTACTTACTTCGGAATTATCTGGTCTGAAAGATACATTCCGTGAGTTTATGAGAGCTCAACAAGCATCTGGGTCTGGATCTCGCCCACGCCCTTCTATGCACCACCGACAACACCGTCGCGCTGCTCCTTATGTCCCTCCTCCACCTCCTCCTCCTCAACCGCAACCCTGTGACGATGATGATGATGATGATGATGATGATGATGATGATGATGATGGTAGCGCCAACCTTGGGTATGATGATCGCCCTCATGACTAGAGGCATCATTTCAACTAGAATGTCCCTCGATCCTCCCCTTCCTCCTCGATACTCATTTGAACAGTTACATTTTCTTGCATTTGTTGCCTTGCTTTTGTTTCTTATTATTGTACTTCCTACTATTAGAATGTCCATTTGGCGTGGTTGTTTATTTATACTTATTGAATGAAAGTAACCACGTGTGGTGGTTACGTTTGTTGCGATTTGTGTACCACGTATGGTGGTTATGTTTGTTGCGATTTGTGTACCACGTGTGGTGGTTTTGGTTCGGTCAACATATGGTTGTTCTGAGTTTGTATATGTAGGTTGCAAATTTGTATTTGGGGAACTACATTTTCAAAATATTTTTTTTTATTTTCCCCAAATTTTCGACGGAATTATGTCTTTTCGTCGGACAGTTTCGATGGAAACTGGTCATTCCGCCGGACAGACGAAAAATGGTCATTCCTTCGGTCAGTCTGGCAGTTCTTGGACATTTACACCGGGTATGCTGACGGAAGTGTCCGTCGGACGCCTGAAATTCGGTTGGCCGGCCGTCGCCCCGACCATCGGGAAATGGCCGACGGAATCCGTTCTCCGTCGGAAAGGTGGGTCTATGGACCCTATTCCTACGGAACATGTCCGTCGGATTTTCCGCCGAAAAATACATTTTTCGATGGAAAAAACGTCATTATCCGTTGGAAAATCCACCGAAAAAGGGCAGTTTTTTAGTAGTGGAGATCGGCTTTGACAGTCTCAACTGGAGACCATTAGGATTTGGTCTGTAACAGAGGCTGAAGCCTTTGGTCTCTAGCAAACATTGGGCCTTTTGGTATCAAACAGAGACAAATAAGCCTAGATTCCAATAAAGTCCAAGAGTTTTTGGCCTCAAATTTCGGTCTTAGGTGGAAACCAATGTACATTTCGGTCTCTAAATTTAAATTGCGACTAAGGCTTTGGAGACCAATAGTTTTTGGTCACTGTTCGGTCTCAAAACTTAAATTGAGACTGATTTTTATTTTTTGAGACCGAAATTTTCGGTCTCCAATGGACCGGAACTTTGTAGTGAATTGAAAGTGTTCCCGCTGTCTCCCTCACGAGACAAGGCTCTTGAATCATGGTAAAAAGAAACAAATTGGTGACATTACAAACTTTTAGCACTTCAAGCGCACTACTGTTTCAAAAAATTTCATGAAGCTTTTAGACGTCTTGCTACATATTTTCAGGGAATTAACTCAATTAAGGCACTAAATCAAGGGAGATGAGGGGTTAGTGTGGGAGGAGGGCTTCCAGATCATCCAGCTAGCCACCTCGTAAATCGGTTTACGTGGTGTTGTGGGAGTGGTTGTTGTGGACATTATCATCATATTATATATATATATATATATATATATATATATATATATATATATATATATATATATATTAGAAAAATGAATGGCATGAATGTATTGATAATTCATTGACAAGTGTCATATTCTTATTAGCTAACTTCTTTTTTTTTATTTCATTTTTTCTTGCATCCCAAATGTCATAATAATAAGAATTTAATGGGCTCTTTTGCTCCTAAAATTTAAAAGTCAAAAATAGTTTTACAATTAGATTAGTTTACAATAAATACCTTTAAGAGGTCCAAATGACTTTAATATAAAATGATATAAAAGCAATAAAGTATTATTGTTATAATAAAGATTTCATGTACTCTTTTACTCATGTATTTTGACAAGTTAAAAATGGTTTTGTAATTAAATTTAGTTTGTAAAAAGTAATAATTGTAGATTGATATAATCCTTTATTCATGTTGTTGCAGAAGTAAAAAAGGGGTTTACCATATATATAATTAAGTAAAACAATGAAAGTATTAATATTTTATGCAATCATTTCGGCAATTACAAGCATTTGTCAACAAACAATAAAACAAAAAATTAATAATCATTTAATGTACACTTTAAAAATTGTCTGCAAATCAGTCCACTCCCTTTAACATTAATCAACTCAAGTTGACAATCCAAAATGTGTACTGTAAGATAAGGAAATTACTATTTAAAAATATAATCGATTATAATAACTTGAAATTTTAAATGACTCTCGAGAACAAAATGCATGTGCTTAATTATTTTATAATTATGCCAATAAAGAGGAAAAGCTAGATAAATGAAAAAATAGTATTTATTACACAAATAAAACTGAGTGTAATGATAATACAAAAATTTGATTAACAAGTCTTTTTAATATATTATAATTTCAAAAATTATTTATGCATATTTTTTAGGTAATACACGTACATGAGTCATATGACCAAAACGAAAGTCACAAATTCATTCTTCTATTTAAAACAACTACATATAGGTTCTAGGTTCATTTTTATGTTACTATTTTCTTAGAATTTATGCAGAATTTAATATTTAAATCATGAACCAACAATATTAAAAATATTATGTGAAAAATAAATATTTGCAATTAATTAATTATCATAATTTCATTGGTATTTATTTCAAAATTTTATTTGTTTCAATAGTTGCTGCATATTATAGTATATTTTAAATGTCATTAATGATAAATTATGTTTATTTTATTATTATTAAATAAACAGTAATAAAAACCCGTGAGAAGCACGAGATTCATCCTAGTATATATATATACATATATATATATATATATATATATATATATATATATATATATATTAAAAGTTGGATGGAATCAATATATAAGTGCCATGTGTCATGCCACTTGGGATGCCATGTGTAATGCCACGTAGAATTAATTAGTTACATAAATGCCAATTTATTATTGAACTAATACAATGCTATATTTATTTTTAAAAATGCTTTTTTGCATATCTTATATATTTATTAATATAATATAATGAAATATTCATTGCATTAATAAATTAAAAAGGTGGTCCATAAATTTTCCCCATAAAAATACATGTTACAGATATTAGAGAATTTTGACAAGAAAATAGTAAAGAAATAATTATATTATAAAAACAAAAGGAATTTTAAGTGATTTAAAAGGAAAAAAATAAAAGAAACAATAATAACTTAAAAAAATAACAATTATTTTGTTATGAAATTATTGCTACTTTTAAAATTGATACATTTTTATTGCTTATTTATATTTAATTGAACTTAAAACAACAATTGGCCAAAATTCTTCTATATACTTTTCATGTATCTTATTTAGTCATTAATAAGAAGATAATTTAATTTTTATTAAATTAAGATAAATAAAAAAGTTGGTCCATGTATCTACTAATACTTGCCCACAAAAGAAAAAACGTCTCATATATTAGAAAATTTACAAACAGTGGTAAATAAATGATTATGGTACATATATAAAAGGAATTTAAAATAATTTAACGCAAAAAGAAAAAAACAATGATAACTCAAAAAAATAATTATTTTGTAATGCAATATCAATAATTCTATATAATAAAGTAACCCAATGTCATATAGTCGTTACTATTTACTAATAAAATTTATTATCTAAAAATAAAATCATTTAACAATGAAATACTGAACAAATGAAATAAAAAAGTGAGTTCAAATTAAGAATGCAGAAGATGTTGTTACTACAAAAAAAGAATATAGCAAAGCGCTCAGCTTTTGATAATTAAATAATCTAACACATCGATTTATTTTTACTATTTGGAAAGAAAACTATCTATTATGTTATTAATATATTTAAAAAATGTTTGAATTATGTCATTGCAGCGCAAGGGTATAACCCTAGTATAATATAAAACTGCATGGATTGAACGGCTTGATGATGTTTTGACAAATGGCAAGTCCCTATTGGTTGTTTCCTATTAATTGTCATACATTTACATCAATACTATTTTTTTTTCTTTATGGAATTAATTTAACAATTATGAATTTAACATAATGATGTCAATAAATATAACTTTAATTAATTAATAATGATTACATTTCATTACTCATATTCAAGTATTAATATTAAATGATTGTTTTTTTATTTAATTATTTTAACAGTTATAAATTCAAAATGATCTTATTTCCTAATATTTCTATTATTCCCAATATTTGCACACATATGTATAATCTTTCTTCCTCTTTTTTAAAAAATAAAAATTCTAGACTCACATTTGTGAAGTGTTGTTAGCAAATATTGGAAGAATAAAAAGGTGATTAGCACAAAGATGACTGATCAATGCATGTAAAGGTATAATTACTGTTTTCTTTTTTGTAGAAGCAGTGAGTTGAAGTTATTTCTATTTCTCAAATAACAACAAGTCAATCAATTTGTTTCAACTTTTACTATTTACTCTGATAATAATATGTTCTCATTTTCCTTTATGTGTGGCTGTAATCCAATTATGTGCATGCAGTGATCACAGATAATTTTACTTATAAATTCCAAGCTATGTACGCATAAGGTTTTATTGGTATTTTAATAACTTCAAAGTCCAAAAACACAAACCAATAGAAAAAAATAATAATAAGACTAGAAAATTTTAACATATGCTCATGCGAAGCACGGGATGTACACTAGTATACTTATATTGTAGGATGGGGGTTTAGTTAAAAAAACTAAGACGCTTAGGTCTATAAATTCAGCATCATGGCATAATTTAGATTGAGAGGACTTTTCTTTTTTTTTTTGAAAATGAGAACCATGAAAATAGAGAATGGACTTAAGAAACATTAAAAAAATTATCACATATCGTAGTCTGGGTCTATTATGGTATCATCTGCCACTCTCATATAATTTGTAGGTTTAATTTACTCACTTTGTTTCTTTTTCGTTTTTTATTTTTCAACAAAATTTCAAAAATTGGTCATTTTAGCACATTTAAGTATTTCAAATAGGTCCAGTCAGTTATTTCAATCAAGCTTTTGTTAGAGTTGAGGTGAAAATTAGTGTTATGCTTTAATTTCAAAGATAAACTTTTAAATAAAAAATTAGTGGATATCAATTAGTTTAATCGATAAAGTCTTTGAGAGTTACTACCATACACTTGAGTTCGAATTCTGCCTACGTTCACCTTTGACCTCATTCGTATAAAAATAATATAATTTTTTAAAAATGATTACCAGAAACTCTCAGCAACGACAAGTGATAGATATAAATGCATGATGCATCCTATGTTATTCACTTATTTTTATCTTCCTCGCTGTTCGCAGCCCTAGAATGTTGCGTGGGAGTAAGGAAGAGGATTAATAAATAAAAAAGAAAGTATAAAGGTGATGAAAATAGAACTGGGCAAAACAAAATATCTATCTTTTCCCATGTTTGAATATTATTGGAGTTAAGGGAGTGTGAGAAAGACGTGAAAAAAATTGCAACATATCAACTTGTCATACGATTATATTATTGCCCCCTAACCAAATAATTACAATTATTGTTTAAATTACGGTTAAATTAATATATATTTTTCTTGGATCTTGGATTCTCCATTCGACTGGGGTCGAGTTACTGTTGATCTAATAAGGGGTAAAGTTTTTCTATCACATATTTTCTCTATACACAAGACTCGAATCTAAGACCTTATTTAATTGAAATAAGTGTGTCAAACCACGCGAACCAATCGGTGTTGATAAGCCTGATAATTAATATTAATAATCAATTTATTGTGGGAGTTAACTTAAGTAGATGATAAAGTATTACTTAAAAATGATTCATGCTTACATGTAAAATGGAAAATTGATATTTTACGAGGAATATATTTAATTTTTGAAAGGCACGCGAAGTACATGTACCTGAAAGGATGCTGTCGCCCTTCAATGAACAATGAGGCTTTGTATGGGCGAATGGGATGCTGGCCGCCCTGTTGAATTGCTTGATAGATAACCTTTAGTTAAGATATGATCGTTATTAGCTTGGCTCTTTACGTCTGTAGTGTCACTCAGTCATCACTGTTTATCCATGTAAAGTATCACTTGAAATTCCTTTTGTATTTGTTCCACAATTATTCATATACTATATTCTCAAAAATCTTTAATATGTGAGACATTTTTTGGTGGGCAAATTTAGTAATTAAATAGACTATCTTTTCATTTAACTACTTTAATAAAGATTATATTAAAGTTAGAGTTTTACTAATTACTATATAAATTATGCAAAAAATTAAAATCTTAATCTAATGTAGCATTGCATTAACTTAGCCTACATAGACCATTATGAAGTCAAGTAATCCTATGTGGTATTATACATATTATTCTATGTATCACTCATACATTAATTATGTCCAACTTTTAATATATATAGTGTTATACACTTGCGATGCAAGGATGTTAGTCGATTTTTGTCTTAATAATATAATGTTAGTATAAATAATTACTAAAAGTACATTATTTTAAAAGTAGATTAACAATTTTGTAATAACATAATTATTGTTTCCTTTATGTTTTCCTTTAAAAACACTCTAAATTTCTTTTATTTTCATATGGTAATGATTTACCATTTACCATTTTTTCCATAAATATTGAACATGTCACAGTATAATTAATTTGCGATGGATATTTTTTAGGAGTTAAATGTACTATATTTTAATTTAAATTAATTCCATAAAAGCTATATTATAATCTTATAGATTACTGTACGTAAGATATATAAAAATCAACCCTAGATGAATATTCACATAGTCAAATAAGCTAACACAATATTTATACATGTTGTCTTTTATATCATTCATAAATTATCTTGTGCGATTAAATTGTTGTATGGCAATATGATATTACTCATTTACAATAACTTCAAGATCTAGACTTTAAAAAAAATAATAAGTAGTAACAATTAAAATTAAGGTAAAATTTGATACTTTTATCTAATTCTATTCTTTTAATATTGAAAAATAAAATGAATTGATTTGAAATACAAAAAAATCAATTATTGCACACCAAGTTAATCGTATGAGGACCTACTCAAAAAATGAAATGAGCTAGGAGTGTAAAACCAATTTCAAGTTACCAAGCCATCTTGTGCCATTTGAGATGCCACATGCCATTCACACATTGTTTGTATCCAACTTTATATACATATACATATACATATACATATACATATACATATATATATATATATATATGTATGTATGTATGTATGTATGTATGTATGTGTGTGTGTGTGTGTGTGTGTGTGTATGTACATATATATATATATAGTGGCGTATTTAGACATTCGAATTATGGGTATCCACCTATTAACATTCATACCATATATACTAAAAAAATAAAGTTAAAATAACACACAAAATACAATAGTCTATTATTACAGTTTTCATATATATTTTTTCATGTTTTAAAAATCGATGCATGATAATGTTACTGAAAGGTGTGTCAAATTTAAATTTTTTCAATATAACAAACTACTTATGGGTCTAACCAATTTTAAATGCTAGGTTCCAATGACTATAATGAGACAGATAAAATCGGTTGCAGGTTGGAGTTAGGGGTTCAAAAAGCCGTCCGGAGAGTCCCAGACATTTGGCGAGTTCAACAAAGGCTGCATTGGAATCAGGTGGGTTCCCATTGCGGCACTGGCGTCAAGTCATGGTAACAGGTCAAGGGTTTGAGGGTTGTACGTCGGTTGTGCTTGGGTAGGAGGAAGGTGAGATGGTGGGAGCCCATGTGTCACGTGATGAAATTTAATTGGCTCATGCATTTATTTTTTTAGTCAAAAAATAAATAATGGAAAATCAGGTTGATATAAAAATGAATATCAATATTTAAAAAAAATCTATTCAAAAAATGAACTAGATTTACCTACAAATGAATATTTGAGGTAGCGCTCACGTGGCATTACTTCATTGATTGATGTCTTAAAAAATTTCACTCAAAATGTGTCTGTCCACACACACATATATGTACATATATATATATATATATATATATATATATATACAGACACACAGACACACAGACACACAGACACACATACACACACACACACA
>JACYFF010031957.1:116032305-116097418 GCA_017589665.1 Selenicereus undatus | reverse complement strand
TTAAGGCTACAATTTACTCCTAACATTAAAAATGTTTATACTCCTATAAACACCTAATAACCTCATGAAATCACAACTAATTCGATGACAAGACATACCAAATATCAAATTCCACTAAACATGACCAACAAACAGTCCATCAAGGATTGACCCCTAAAAATACTATAGGCAATACCAAACAAACCCTATGAACTACACTTGAGCTTTCGACAAGTCCTCTTTATATGACCTTTCATACAATTGTTATGAAGGGTTCAACTCCACAGCTAAATGCAAAATTCCAATTTAGCGCCAAGAATACCCCAAAGCTAATGCACAAAGCATGTCACCTCATTCAAAACTAATATTCCAGTCTAATCTTGCTTGCTTGCATTTTGTTTTAGTGTCTCCTACGATGTTAGTTTAACTACCAATTCATCTCCAATATAAGGCACTCCCAACTTCTTTGCAAAATCAATAAGATCTTCTTGACTTATTGAGCTATTGAGCTTGTCTAGATTGTCTAGGTGTTCCTTCATCGTCGTGTTCTTTTTGAACAAATGGTCATATTCTTCTCTGTGTGTGTGGCGGGGAGGGGTGTGTGTGTGTGTGTGTGTGTGTGTTTGTCCCGTCTCTCCCAATATGCAACTAGGTTTTGGATGAATGATGCAGTGGTTGCAGGTGCGTTTACGGTGGTTACTAGAGGCGTTTTCCTTCCTAATGGACGGCAGATCTAATCGCCCCCCCTCTCTCTCCCCTTCCGCCTGGTTGATGATGATAGTGAAGCTAGAGTTTGGGCAGCTGATGAAGGACAATGGTTGAAATTAATGTCTTTCTTTAAAAATAAAAACAAAAATGTTGATTCCCTTAGAAATGAACAAGGTCTTAAAACCCGTCACAAAGTAGAGGAAACTTGATACCCTTAAGTATCAACTCCCATACTCTTAAAAGTGAAACCAAAGAAGGGATATGGAACCATTCCTAAGCCTCCAAACAAACACTCCATAAGTACTTTGAAGATCATCCCATTGATGATCCCTACTAGCACTAGCTTATGAAGAAGACATGTGGACTCCAAATGCATGTATTTGATATGATGTATTTGATATGATTCTACCATCAAAGTATTTCTCTATCATGTGCTTTGAATATAAAACAATGTATAAGATAAATAGATACTATGCTATGTATCAATTATTTGAAATTATTTGCTCTCCCTTAGACTGTCTAACATTCTTGTAACTGTAACTGGAAGCTCCAAAAAATATTACTCTAAAATGCAAACATAAGATCACTTACATAAATTACACATCATTTATATGCTAACCCGAAACTATAATCCAACGATAAATGGAGCAACTATGTTTTTTCCATAAGTGGAGACAATAAAAATAAGGGATTTTGAGGATTTCAAAAAATAAAAAAGAGAAGAAAATGAAGACTTTGTGTATTTGGCACCATTTTTTACAAAATGGCGATGGCATAAGTTACAACCCCCAAAAAGAACATAAAAATGGAGATGGCATAAAAGTTGAACCTAATAGGATGGACTCAAAGTCTAAAACTCAAACCAAACATCCTATAATCATACATCATTCAAAATAGGCTGACTGCAAAGTTGATTTGAACAATTAATTTGAATCGAACCGAAGCAAATCCAAATAGAAATTTTGATAAATGTTTTTATTTTTTCTTTTAATCTAAAATAAAATTATCGAATTAGATATCAATCGAATCAAACTTGGCTCAAATGCAAATACAAATTATACCAAATATGACCTGATTCGAATTTAGCCCGACAGGTGTCTAGTACATTAGCTAGCACAAAATAGCCCAGCCACTATCGGCCGGCCCGCCCAGGTCATTGTGAAAACCCAGTGAAAGCCCAAGCGCTGTAGGCATCTTCCATAAGCACGTGTCCCCCCGCCGTTTTGACTCTCTGCAGTATTTGGACATCTGTAGAACTCGAAATGTAAAACCCAGCCATTTCAAAGCTTGAACCCTCCCACCCGCTCTACTCTGCCTCTCCATCTCTCCCGTCTTTCTTGCGATGGAAGAACAACACTCAACAGTGGATACAAACCAATTACTTCAAGCGGCCACTGATTTTGCTTATTATCCTGGTAATTTCCATCCAGTTTCTTTCGATTTTGATCATTTTCGTTGTTTTTTTTTTTTTCACGGTTTCATTTGATTGTGTTTTGTGCTAGTAATTCTTTGCTGTGGTAATCTACTCCGTTTTATGATGGCAGGAGTACAAAATGAATCATCGGTGAAAGAGTTTCTCGATCGTTTTCCGCTTCCTGTAATCATAAAGTAAATTTTCTGCACTTGGGATTACTCTTGACTTTGTTTATCTGTATTGTAATGCGTGTCCTTGATCATGGAAATTTAGATTTAAAGATGCCATCTTGCTCAAGAATATTGAGTTGATGGACTTTACAGAAGAATTTTGCACTCTCTCACATTGATGCTGCTTGCTTTAAGTATTGTGTAAAAGCACACTCATGGGAGAAAGACATTTATTTGTGATGGAATGCATCACCGTTAACTTAGGAAAGTCTGTTCGGCAAATAATCCAACTACGGATTAGGATGGACCAAAGCAGAATGCCTCACTACGGTGCCCTTTACTTCTTTTTGTTTCTAGAGTAGAACAGTCTTTGCCTCAGTCCAATGGAAACAATCTCTCTGTAATTCTATGACCGCGCCCCCCCCCCCCAAAAGGCAAAGTTTCAGAGGTATTGATTTGGTTTCGATTGGATTAAAGTTTCCGTTCTTGACATACAGTGTCCTCCAAACCAAAGCAGAAGTGCCCGAATTGGAAAATGCCCTAGTTGCTTGTCTGGAGAGAATATTTAAAACAAAATATGGTGCCTCCCTCGTACCACAGTATATGGTACGTATGTCTCTCTTCTATGTATTATCTGCAGTGGTCCCTTTTATTTAATGATTTATTTACCCTCCTCATTTCTGAAATTTTTGTTCACTTTTTGTGCATGTAGATTTAGAAGTTGTGGCCTACATATGCAGCCAATCCAGAATAAAATTTGCCAGGGTGTGGAATCCTATTAGGGTCTGATTGCTATGGTTCCAAATATGGAGCTTAATGTAACTCAAGGCTTAATGAATGAACCTGTATGCTGAGGTTGGAATATAACTAACACTTATTTCACAGCTTGCAATAAGGATTTTGGTTATTGTACCAAAAAAGCTGGAAAGTGATACCTTTGATGTTCTCATTAAAACTTAGAAAGCAGTTGAAACGAGTTGGTAACGTTGTTTGGAGAATATGACCTTTATCTTCCCTGCTCTTTGCAAATGTCATAGTGTCAACCATGAACCCATTAAAATCGCTGTAAACATTAGTGAAGGACGCAGCAACATCCTGCGGCCCGGTGGCTGGATTCCCTTGAGAATCAGCAAATTAATATGACCACACAGCTGTTTCAGTTGTTTCTGTAGAGAAGAGGAGTAAACAAAAAGTTTGTTATTTTCCTCTTCTAGCTAACTGTATTGATTTTAGATACCTGATAAAGAGAAAGTTATCCAATCTTGTAACTAAGATCCTATCATAGGGAATTAGGGATCCAATAGCATCTTATCTTGAAAAATCACGGAGAGTGTTCTCTGTGGTCGTATTCACGGAGAGTGTTCAGTTATGATTTCAACCTTTTCAACTTAGAAACAACTTGACCTATTTTACAACTACCAGTGTGCTTCTGATGAGCTCCCAGACAATAGAAGAAAATCCTTGACTAACTGAACATTCAGCAAAGATATATTACACACTCAGATCCCTGTTGCCTTCAACAGCACAGGATAACCTCAGCTGCGCAAAGAAAACTGAGGTTTAACCAAATGAATGATGTAAAAAAATCTTGTGAATTAAGATCTGATTTTTTATACCATGACAATCTCTCTGAAGTGTCAACTAAGCTAGTAGGGCTGTGAGTTGCAACAATCATTAAAGTCATCAATATCATATCCTGACCATCCACTAGCAGACTAACTAGTTTATGGTGATCTAATAATATCAAACTATTTCAAAATACCAAAGGACCATCCAAGGGGCATTGAGACCTTGTGGTAAACCTACCTAGTATTCCTGGGAAGATCTTGAACACCTAAATTGTAACCATGAATGAAAGAGAAAAAAAATAATTGACGGACCAGTGACCACAACTTCGTGACAAATGACCATTGACCATGTGGCTAGCTTTGAAGCTGATGTTCAGCATAAGAGAGCTATCCGAAGAAAAACCTGAACATGATCAACACAGTGACATTAATTGTTAGCAGGAAAAGAGTCTTTAAGCAATCTTGAGTTTCACCAACCTTCACCTAAGTTTCAGTAATGCAAATAATTGAAGCTTCAAATGGAGCACTAACTTCCTTATACAATTGGTTGCTGTAGGTGATTGATCTTTAAGTCCCATGCGCCTTATCTCCAGTAAATTAACCGCACAAAACCATGCCTCCTTGCCGTCCTTTCCACAAACTTCTACCTGGATATGACTAATGGGTCAGGTACTCAGGTTGAACTGGGTGTATATTATTTTGGGGTCGAATTGGGTCAGTTTGGCTACTTAAGACCAGCTTGGGTTTGGGTTGGGTACTTTTATGATAAGAGCAATAGTAGGTAATGCTAATGTTCACTCTGGTAATTCTACTTTGATTGAATTTTTTTTATTACCACCCGTCAGACTAATGGGAGACTATTCAGTTTGGCTTCTGTCAGATCACTTGGGCTGATGGCAGATTGACTTGAGTTGGTTTAGGGTATTCTGCGTTCACGTTGGGAATCACGTTAGTTTGGATCAAAATCAGTTAGGGTTTCAGGTCTTTTGGGTCAGGGTTTTTGGTGCGTCAACCTTTTCCATGTATACTCTCACTTGTGCTCTTAGGTTCGCCATTCCTTTTGTGTTGAGAATGAGTCCTCAGTCCAGTACGTGCTTCCCAACACCTAAAATATACTCCTTGCCCCCCTTGCCAAATCTCATTCTAGACTCCTACTAGCAACCCACATGGGTATAGGGGGCGCCAAACTTTTTACTGGCACTAAATAGACCACCAATGGCTTTTTGTTTAGCACCATAGGCATATAGTGGTTGATAGAATCTTCGACTGGTTAAGGACTGGGGGAGCATGCGCAACGACAAGAAAAATTTCTATGCACTCAATGGAGGAACCAACCAAGGATTCAAAGTGCATGTTTGGTTGCAATTGCGTTTACAGGTATTATTATGGAATTGCTTTAATGCTACAATTGTGTGGAATGATACGGTTGTTTTGGAGTAGAGCGCAGCTTGCTCAACTTCAAAAACTTTCCAGTGCGGCCGTTTCATCGTGGAATGTCCTTTGAATCCATGGAACCAACCACATTGGAATGGGGACAAAAATAGGGCACTCAACCAAAGTCAATATGTCGGGAAAAATATTACCTTTGAGGACCTGTGGGAGTCACCTCAAGCAGCCTTTTAGACACATCTATTAGAAGTATTTGTGCTCTTGTGCATAAAGATCAAGATTAGGGAAGATAATCCACAGGGTACTTGTGGCAAAGGATTCAAAATGTAGTTTCGGTCGTAATGTGGAATAATCGCTATAATAGTATAATGTGAAAATCGTGTTCCATATTGTGGCGAAAATGCGGTTCGGCCAACTCAAAAACCTTTCCAATGCGGCCGTTTCGTTGCGGATCGGTCACATTTTGAATCCATGCTTGTTGCTTAGTTTTCCAAGATCAAGCCTCCAAAACTGCCCTTGAAAGGTCAAATGAAAGACCCAAAATAACATTGTTTTCTTTCCTTCCTCATTAATAGAATGTACTTTCCTTTTTGGAAAGAAGAAAATATGTATCTTCTTGTAAGGTCGATTTGGAGCATCCTTTAATAAAATTGATGGTAATTATGAAAGAGTGTCCAAGTTGAATTGTCTACAGGCCCATGCATCTTGGGTTAGTCAATTTTCGAAATACTAGCATAGAAAGGAGAATCGTCGGTGTGAGCACTATCCAAATTATATGAAAACAATTTCAGCTTCTTGTACATGAACAAAACCACTCTCAAGAAAGGCTTTCTGAGTCAGCTAAACTATTAGTATCCAGTGCCTTCCCACCTGTCCAGGAAACATTTTGGATGATTTGGGTGAAAATCAAGTGTGAATGAGCATGTATTCATGTTGGTGTATATAATGTCATTAGGGAAAGGGAAGAAAGGGAGCATGGAATCCCTGGTGTCTTTTTCATTTATTCGGAAACTTTTCAGTTATGACTTATGACATAGTGATTCCGTACCAAAACTTCCATGACTATCTAGCTGTGACTCTTTTTTGGCTTGATATGACAAGAGATAGTGTGAGCAGAAGATGTTACCTTTGGGGGAATAAATTTGAACTACTGATAATTCCACATCTGCATTCAGTAAGAACATAGGTCTTTGCAAATTCTATGAACAAAACTCGTTTATCTTATCTTTGAATTCATCTAGGAGGTTGTGTGGCTACCATTCTTGTTTTGACTCTTTTGATGCCTGTTGATCCTCAGCCTTTCTTGCAAGTTGGTCTACAAGCTGATTCTGGAGCGGTCAAGTGTTTGGCTTGTAGAACGGTATGTATATAACTTTCTACTATCCTGTGATTGCAGCCATACTATGAAATTGGTGCAAATACCTGGTGTTGTTTCCGTTCTTTTTTTATGTATACTAAACATCTGGTCAGCAAATGATGAAGTTCATTATTCTGCTCAGCGATAAAAAACCCCATGACTTATTGAGCTGCTGTTTCTATAATTGTTTTAGCAAACCCTTAGCAACGCATGGGTTTCCTAGCCAATTTGTGGTTGTGTTTAAGATATTCTACAGAAATCCATGGACTTTCTTACATCGTCTTCTGGTTACAACTGTAGTGGTCTGGTTACAACTGTCCAACAATGCAACTTGGATACATGTCCAATGTCGGACTGCCCCATTTACTGAAAATTTCAGAGCGTCCCTCTCTAAGGTGAAATGCTCCCATCAGTAGTCCCCCACAGTACTTGAGATGAAATGAATGATATGAGTGACATAAATGCAAATAGGTCTTAAAACTGCTGAGGGTATTTTTTTTTCTCTTGTTTTCTTGGTAGCATGCATTTCGGGGTCTTGTGAATTGTCAAGTCTTAGTGGGGGTAGATCCTTCTCTTTTGGTGAAGTACAGCACCCCCTTCCTAGGTTCAAATTTTGATCTTTTTCAGCTGCTTCAGTCTGCAATGTTGTTTGCGCTATCTACTGATTTATGTAAGATTCATAATTCTAGACTAGAATTTGATTTGTGCTTATTGTTATATATGTATAGAAACGTGTTCTGGTTATATATCTTGAGCGTTGAGATGGTATACAATTTGGTGCAAGTGGGATTTAGTTTATTTCCGTTTATCGTTTATGTTTTCGTAATTTAGTGCACTATTTGCAGAGAACTTGTTAACTTTTGCTCATTTCCAATGTGTGACGTTCTTTGACTTTGTGCAGGTCTCCTGCCTTTTTGAGAATTTGAATGACAGCTCTGTTCTCCCGGTTCAGTTGATTCTTGCACATGATATATATCCTCTTCTTCTTGATTGCCTTGTTAACGGGTAAGTAGTTGTTATTACCTGCTCATCACAGATAATTGGCTTAATACTTCATTCCTCTCCCCCCCTTGCTTTCTCATCTCTTGATGTAATTTATTTTGTTGATAGCCCCTTGGGGGGGGGGGGGGTTGAATTGAAATGGCCTTCATTATGGACTTAGGGGTGGCAAACGGGTCGAGATGGCCACGTGCAATTTTGTTTTTAATATGTGAGTTTACTAAACTATCCTTTTATAATTTACGAAAATGCCCTTTGTTTTATTTTCCTTTTTTTAAGTTTATTTTTTAATTCTCTTCGTCTGTGAAATAAGTTATTTGAGAGTCATTAATATTCATATTAGGCTGAAACCATACAGTGTATTCAAAAGTGAGTTATAATAAATCTATATTATCATTAATTAAATTTATAGTAATTGGGTGTACACTTTCTAGTAAAGTGAGCAGATAATTTAATCTAGCTTTATAGTAATTTAATAAGTTTTGTCTTATACTTTTCGTAGTACAGTCAAAAGATCTAAGCTAATCCCAAGCTCTGTCTTGTGTATAGTAATTTAAGTTTGGTAAAAGTAAAACTTTGACCGGCTAGATAATCACCTTCTTGATTTAATCTAGAGTTTGATTGTAGTCGATTTCTATAACTCATCATTAAATTTTTCGTGTGTTTCTAAATTTTTTGTTTGTTAATTAATTTGGTAGATGGGCTCTGATACCATTAAGACGGGGATTTGACAACTTTTTGTAGAAAAAGGTTTAAAACTCTTTGATGAGAGAACATATTTGAACAAAGAATAGATAAAACTAGAATAGATAAAACTGTTTAAACTTTTCAAATAATATGGTACTCCCAAACTATCAACAAGAAAACTCAAAAGAGTTATCCCTTCTCCTTTCTTAGAATCTCTTCGGGAAATATGTCGTTCTTCAGTCTGCTGCCACGCCCTTCCTCTCACGGGCCTTAGTGGACTTACTTTGACCTTCGAACTATTTCTCTCCTCTCAAGAACTTTGAAAGACATAAGATATAAATTTGAGAGATTTCTGGAGATAATTCTATTATTACTTGGTTTTCCAAAAGGGAAATTAAGACATCATACAGAGCAGATAACTCTTTGGGTGATCTATTCCTCGTCCAAATGCCTCTGCCTTCTTGACAAATGATCTACTTATTTATACTACTCGAAAGGGATGAGAACCCTTCTCCTTACATTATTGCATTATTGCTAAAGAAAGAAACGTTAAGTTCCATTATTGCATGAAGTCAAAAGTTGTTAATTGTCATGGTCCCACAACCTTAAATTCTCTGTCTCCTTTGTTGAAATTTTGCAGTTTGCCTTACTGATTGCGAGATAGCTAAAGTCATAAAGTTGTGAATAGTTGACGGTGACAGCTTTGTATAATAATTGCTAGTTTGATTGATAGTGTTGGCAGAATCTTGGCCTTACATCTGGCTTGATGGTGGCAAGATCTTGGCCGTTCGCAGTAAAACTTGCTTTTCTTCTTCTTTGTTGAGTAGTTCTAAGAATTTACACCCGACAATTGTTGATTATTGGAAGTTTTCTGGTTCTAGTTGAAGAAGAAATTTTGGTAGTTTATCGTCATATGTTCCATCTTGCATTTCTTCTTTTGTGATGAGGACATAGTCAGGTCCTTGTAATAAGCATTTTAATCCGGATGCATAAGGACGATCTCCATGACATTTAACAGCTATAGCTCTGCTAGTTCCTGTGTAGTTTGTCCATGATTCGTTGATCTGATCAAATTTCTTAGATGCTTCAATACTTAATTTAAAGTTTTCCGAGATATAACCAACTTGACTAATACTGATTCGAGGGTAAATTATTCAAGTTTCTTCACCTTTCTCAGGTGAAATAGTATGAAATTTCAAAAACAATAGGGCCTTTTTTGAAGGTTTCCAGTGTTTGGATTCTTTGTGAAGGGAAGTGTGATAGTTCGGTAAGTTTGGGGTCTCAATATATAAGATCAATATATCCAAATTCATAATATTGGTAGCTGATAGGTGGGTTTGCTCCAGTGCAAGCTGTGAGTCGAGCAAATAAAGATTTTCCTCAACTGTAAAAGATTGGTGGAACTTCATTTTGTTTCCAGTAAACTTGTTGGGCAATCTTGTAGTATTCTGTAAAAAATGGGTCACACATATCAAAAGGAACAAATCTTTTAGTTTGAGTAGTTTAAGGTATAGTTCTTTTTTATAATAGTTTTGCCTTTAGTTCTATCATTTCTTTCTCCTTTTCGAGAAATGGAGAGCTTAAACTAGGCTCAGCAAGAGTTGAAGTAGTAGTTTGAATAGTTGGTGAAGTTATTGATTTCACAGAACTAGTAGTTACCATAGTTGATGCAGTTGAGAAAGTCGCTATTAAAGAGCTAATACTTTTTCGAAATTCTGCAATGACAGTCCTTCTCTGTTCAAGATCCTTCCTCATATCACTAATGATTTCGGTAGTTCCTTTGGACTGTTCGTCGATTTCAGTTCTAATGTTTGCGACAATATCTTGAATTCCAGTTTCCAGATGTTCTAAGTTTACTGTAACAGTTTCTAAGTATTCATTGAAGTCAATGATGATTTCTTCAAGCTCTTTGAGTTTTTCTGGAGTCGTCATTGTTAAGATATTCCGCTTCTCAGGTTAAATAGTGTGTAAGAAAGTTATGGTTTCCCAAAACATGCTCATAAATAGTGTTAAATTGAGATAAAAAAGTTTGCCATCTATGGAGTTTTCGCATATGAAGTCCGTTATCTAAAATTTGTCTAACAAAGGTAGTTGCAGCTTTATTGTCAATTAAGACTTTGAATGGTTTGGGTAAAAGAAATAGTCATTTTTTTAATTCCTCGTAGTAAGCTAGAATTTCTTTTTCCATGGTAATATAATTTTCTTCAGTTTGAGAAAAAGTTCCGTTATGAAATCCACATTTTTCGTCAAGATCAGTTTTTAATACTGGTGATAAGACTTTATCAGATGCATCAGTTTGTATTATCAAATTATATCAAATTATCCTCTGGTTCAAGTAGTTTGAATTGTGATAAATTTTTGCATTCTTTTTTAAGATTTTTAACTATTTGAGTATGATGGTCACTCCATCCTTTTGTATTATTTTTTCATAACAAACTTTGTAGGTCCTTTTTTTGCCTTGCTAAGTCAGAGATATAGGCACTAGCATAATTAAGTAAACCTAAAAGTCCTGGAATTTGTTTTTTAGTTCTCAGTTCATTTGGATATTCCATTATTTTCCTTGAAATATGATCTTGTAAAGATATACCATTATATCCTAATTCATATCCTAGCAATTCAATTTTTTCTTGCTCTATAGTAGCTTTTTCCTCACTTAAGACATATGCCTTCTTTTATAGCAGTTTCTGCAAATTGTTGTAGATGGTCTCTGTGTTCTTCTATGGTTGTAGAGCTTATTAATATGTCATCAACATAAACAACGAGAAAAACGTAAAGGTGTTTAAAGGCATTATTCATTCGTCTTTGAAAGATTCTTGGTGCATTTTTAAGTCCAAATGGCATAACTATCCATTCATAAAATCCTTTTGGAGTGCTAAAGCTCGTATGTTTTATACTATCTTCTTCCATTTTAATTTGCCATAAACTTGATTTACAGTCAAATTTTGAGAAATATTTTTTTATTTTTTACGAGAATAATTAAGACTTCTTTATTAGGTAAGAAGTAATTATCTATCTTGGTGAATTGATTAAGCTTTTTATAGTTTATTACCATTCAAGCTTTATTTCTTCGCTTTTCTACTTCATTCATGACCATAAAAGTTGGAAATGAACAATTTCCTTTTGCTCGTCTTATTAATCCTTTTTCTAATAATTCTTTAATTTGTATGGAAAGTTCTTTTATATCTTCAGGGGTATAGAGCATTGATTTTTCTTTAATATAAGCCTCCTGAGTTAATTCTATTTTTTGTATGGAAAGTTCTTTTATATCTTCAGGGGTATAGAGCATTGATTTTTCTTTAATATAAGCCTCCTGAGTTAATTCTATTTTGACTCTTGGATGCTCTGGTTTCCAAAATTGTAAAGGATTCTCAAAATAAATCCTTTTTAATTTGTCAGTTAGTTCTTCTTTTTTAATTATATTAATTTGGAAGATAGGTTTTTGTAGTTGTGCTGAAAGTGCAATTTGTGATTCTCATAATAAATTTGTTTAATTTGTTAATTAATTCTTCTTTTTTAATTATATTAATTTGGAAGATAGGTTTTTGTAATTGTGGTGTAAGTGCAATTTGTTCATATCCCTGTCCACCATGCTTTGCATGTACTCTGCAAGGGTTCTTATACACGGTATGGTTTAAGCCTAATATGAATATTATTGACTCTCAAATAACTTAACACAAAAAGCTCTGGAATTCCGTTTAGAAGAGGAAGTCAAAGCCCTCCTCCAAGCAAACTTTGACGAAAATCCGTTAAAATACTGGGATAAGGGTAAATCCTATGCGAATATCCAGCTCAAAGAAGCCCATTCTATTGTACGCGTCAAACCGATGCGCTACAACCAAGCTGACCAGCAAGAATTCAAGATTCAACTTCGAGAACTCGAAGAAAAACAATTAGCCTTCAAAAGCACTAAAGAGAACAAGAGTCCTCATAGCAACCCAGCTTTCATGGTCAATAACCATTCTGAACAAAAGCGAGGAAAACCTCGTATGGTTATTAATTATAAGCGTCTTAATGAACTTACCATTTTTTATGGTTATTTTCTTCCTAACAAAGAATTACTCATTAACAAAACCCTTAATAAAAAGTGGTTTTCAAAGTTTGATTGCAAATCTGGATTTTATCAGATTAAGCTCAAAGATTCAGCCAAACCCTTGACTGCATTTAGTACGCCTCACGGTCAGTACATTTGGAATGTAATGCCAATGAGACTAAAAAACGCCCCTCAAATCTTCCAACGAAGAATGGATAGTATTTTCAACGAATGCTCAGATTTTTGTCTTGTTTATGTTGATGATATTCTGGTTTTCTCATCTAATATTCCAGACCATGCGATGCATCTTATGAAGTTCATACAGAAGAGCCGTGACCATGGCCTCATCCTTTCTGCAAAGAAAGCCGAAGTAGCCAAAGAAAATATAGAGTTCTTAGGTCTCAAAATAGACCATACCGGCATTGAAATGCAACCTCACATCTGTGAAAAGATTGCAAACTTCCCTGACAGGCTAACCGATCGAAAACAAGTCGAGCGCTTTTTGGGATGTATTAATTACATCAATGATTTCATCCCTAGCCTAGCCTGGTTATGAGGACCTTTACAAGATCTCTTGAAAAAGAGAATGAACCAGCAACGGCAAGATTACCATACCAGCCTCGAAACAGCAACTAAAAAAGTTGTGTGTTCAATTGCCTAGGCTAGCCATCCCTGAAACAGGAGATCAGCTGATAGTTGAAACCGATGCTTTAGACCGATATTGGGGAGGAGTCCTCAAAGTTAAAAAGTCTGATAATCAGGAGTATATCTGTAGATATGCTAATGGCAGTTTTAAACCAGCTGAAATTAATTACCATAGTAATGAGAAAGAGCTTTTAGCCTTAAGACGAAGTTTTTCGAAATTTCATTTCTTCATTTTACCAGTTCGATTTTTAGTAAGAACTTATAACACGAATGTAAAAGCTTATATTTTCAATAAGCTTCCGTGCACTTCTGAATATAAACGTCGCCATAGATGGCAACAATATTTTCAAGAATATCAATTTGACATTGAGCATATTAAAGGTAAGAATAACCATCTTGCTGATTTTCTTAGCAGATAAGCCAATGACGGAGACGGAGGAAGAGCCTCAACTGACCTAGAACATTAAAGTTCTGATTGAAATGGCCATCCACGAGTTGTGTTTAGCACAGGAATGGATGATCGAGCTACAAAAGGCTCTTTATGAGGATATTCAGCCTCGCATTGCGAATGCATTGTCCAGTCTCGATGATATATTGGCTATTAAGGCCATCAAAATTGATGAAGACCTTCATCAAACCTTTCTTCAATCTTTTGAGAAAGTAAAGATATTTCAAGACGAAATATTGCAAGGAGAGACATCCCAGCCTACTTTCCAAACGAAAGGCAAGACCACTATGTCACCTGCATCCTCAGAAACAGATGAGGATGAGTTTACAATCGTCATGCCCAAGGCATCTAAGCCTATGACAGAACCAGCCATGAAGAAGGCTTTAACAATATCTTTCATACACGAATTGGGTATATGCAGCCCAAAGTACTAACAGTTTTATGATTGACACTTCAGGGATATATTCTCGAATTCATTTTCTTGCAAGTAGTAATCCTGAAGAAGTTTCAGAAGCAGTAGCCTATGGCTATTGTGGCAGCGTAACAAGTTCTCAAGGCAATCGCGAGATCATTGGCTTACACCGAGCCATCATTGAATCCGTAAAAAAGTTCAGAAAAAGTTTACGGTCAGACATGATCGTCCTTAAGTTTCTTTCAGCAAGTCCATAAGTCTATCTCGTGCCACTACCAGGATGGATGATCATCCAGCTATGTACGCCGAACAAGGAAAATATCAAGATCCGACCTGGAATATCGGTACGAATTCCTGAAGTTAACGAACTTTGGGTATGCCATAGAAGAGCAGAAGGATTCGCTGTTCTGCTCAAAAAGTTATCTCATATAAGAGAAACGAACAGGGGATTCTTGTATAATTCTCCCTAGAACATATTCCTATACGCAGATGGAAACTGTGCACCTCGGTATGACGCCGTAAACAAAATCAGTGCCAGCATCAGCCTAATCTATTCTTGTCGTGTTCCTGGAAGTTTCCCCACATTGGTACCCTTATGCGACCTTCTGCACACCGCAAAAACTGCAGGGTGTTCCATTTGTCCACGTCGCATATAATCTGGAAGCGTGTTGGACCCATCCCAAAAGGAGATGCTCAATTATTTCTCACAATCAACGGTGCAGTCAAAAAGCAGCTTCAATTATTGTACGAAAAGGAATCTGCAACAGTGAAAAGCAGAAAGCACTAGCAACAGTAAACGCATGATGTACAGTAGTGACTCGTCAAAAGCTGTGTCCATTTGCAAAAGCAAGTTGAATTATTGTCCTTTAATTATTCGCCTTTAGAAAAGACGATGTAACTTGTCGGGCCCTGAGGCCTATATAAGGTGATGCTCTCTTCATTTGAGAGGCATGAGAAAAAAGAGAGAGAAATAGAGCGCACATAAACCTCAAAATGTTAGAGTGAGAAATCCCTCAAGGGAGTAGAGTGACCTTACAAGGTCATTGTAATATTAATATCATCAATAAAAGAGTTAGTTTTTGCCTATCTGTGTTAACAACAACTGGTGAGTATAGTTGCGGGTCTGGAGTACCTTTGGTTGGCCAGGGAGTAGCCGTAGACAGGAGGTTGTTGGCGAAAGAGGCCGTTTGGCAAGTAAGGTATTGATCCAATCTATATTTTCAGTCTTTCTTAAGACAGATGTGCTTCTATTAACTATTTTGTTGATGCATATATTAATATTACTATTGACTTTGGAAGGTTGCTTGAACCCTTATCTTTTCCCATGAATCCTAGTACTAATGAGCAACGACATATAAAAGCAATTATTGATCATGCTTTAGAAAAATGCATTAATGAATAGGCTAATACAGAGTTTCTAATCCAAGTCAAAAAAGACTTACTTAGGGTAACTCAACAGGGACGAGCCGCCCTTAGTCACGAGTTCTTTGACCAACCCATCGTCTTAAACGATGGTGAAATTATCATACCCAGTCCTCGACAGATTTTTGAGTATGAAGAACAGTTCCATCAGAACTCATTAAACTTACAGGTAGAGTTATTAGAGCAGTTAAAAGATGCTGCTAAATTTATTGAGAATATGCTAAGAAGGCATAATCAAAACTTTGATTATAAATATCAAAATTTTGTACAAAGACAACGAAGGAAGTTGTCTAAAAATTATTCTGCTGCAAGTAGCTCTCATGGTTAGGCTACTTAAAAGAATATATCAATGGTGTCAAAAAAGATCCGCAAAATGGTATCAGAGCCAGACTCGATGTCTCAAACCAAACGAGACACATAAGGAAGCTTGGAAATTCATACTAGCACGAGCACAGTTAGCAAACCAAACATGGTATGTTGAACCAGAACTAGTTACGCCAACTAGAGAATCATTATCAGATCTAAGTGATGGATAAGGTCAGCAAAAGTTTTGAGAACCCATGTAGGTAACTCTGGACCATACCTCTATCAGGTCAAACCATCGATGCAAAATTAGATTGCATTTATAAAGGATTAGGCGAGATCCAAAAACTAGTCATAGAAAGGACTAAACCACGAGAAGATCAAAGATTGGTACGTAGACACGTACATTTCAATCCAGCCTGTGACCCCACAAAACCAGGATATCCATCCATTAGCAACATGGTTAGAACTTTTCATTCATTAGAACAATTGGAAAAAGAATACGACCAAGCCAATTCAAAGGATGAAGATGAAATTCTTGAAAGAATTAATGAGTTACAATTGCAGTGTAATATGGAATCTACTGGAGAATCCGGATAGATGGTGCCTGAATCCAGTCGTGGATCAGGAAGGAACGCCCCTGAGGTTCATCTGGAGTCCAACTATGATGAGCACATGGTAAGTAGTGATGAAGAAGCACAACGGTATCGTTATAGGCATGAGCCTACACGAACCAGGAGGATAGGTGGACGTCATTTATTCCCTCATCCCGGACAAGTATATCCACTAACCAATGCAGGTGCAGGATTAAATATTTACTGTGTTAATAACACAGATGAAGTTATTAATGAATGAGTAAAAGCACTCTTGATATATCAAGGAGTAACCCGAACCGAAGGTGATTCTCTTAAAACCTTTATTCCATTAGCCTTTAGTGGTAAGGTTGCAGATTGGTATCAAGCATTACCAGAAGAGACCAAAGGAAGGTAATTAGGAGGCACAACAACAAATGATGCTAAAACCACCATCAATACCATTGAAAACGAAATTCGACGAGAATTTCTTGGTGAAGATTACGCACAACATCGACTTACAGAAAAGCGTATAAAGAAGCAAAAGTATTTGACAATGCTTTACAATTTATAAATTTGCTACATCAATTATTTTGATGCATATATCTCCGAATTTGAAAAGTATTATTACAAGGCCGAAGTTTCATCAGCACTTAAAATTCATTAAACTTCCATAATGACATGCTATTCACTAAACTTCCATATCCTTTGGAGTGATCTGTTGTTTAGCAGATGGAAAGCAGCTGAAAGACCAGACAGAACAGATACGTTAGGAGCACGTATTGAATTCACCAGTCACATTAGCAAGTGAATGTGAAAATAGTTCGCCCCACATCCTCAGTTTGTCAACTCTAACATGCGGACCGTAAACACCAGCAAAGGCCCAAGAGATGCTGCCATCCCCCATTTGCAAGAAGCACGTGATTGAAAATTCACCACAATATGAGGAAATCAAGTGGACAGAATTTTTATTCTACAGAACTAAAATTCCTCCAGCTGACCCTATTGCCTTGAGAACTGCAAACCCAACAGCTTAGTTTCTCCAAATGCTACGAATATCAGAAAGCTCAACTTCCTCAAGTTTTGTCTTTTGGAGACAAATGAGATCACAATTTCAGTCCTTCAAATTTTTTTTAAGCAAAGCTCTCTTGTCACAATCATTAATACCCCTCACATTCCAAGAGATAAACCTAAGCATAAGGCACCATCAACCCACTAGTAGAAGTGCACGGCCTATCGTAGTTAACTCCAAACTCAAGTCTCCTGAGTTCCCTATACCTCCTGGAAGATGGTGGTGTTCTCTGCACAACTGGCTTGGGCATAACATTGCTACTCTCGATTCTAGATAGAAGCTGAATCACCTTATGCTCATAACCCGAGAAAGCCACCCCAATACAAGCGGCAATGCTTTTAAGTTTGGAGGCCACCCACTTGAAATCATCATCAGAATTAACATTCATGCCGTCCCAAACATCTTCCACTGAATAGGAATTGCTGGGGCCTTGAAAACAGAAGTAATCAACGGCGAGCAGTGCTACCGAATCATCAACTCCTGAGCAACTACCCATTGGCATCAGTGGCTACTCATGGCCAACAAGCCCTTGAGTTGTGTCCCGGAACCTGGAAGTAGGAGCATTATTGCGAGAGCTCACACTCATTGCAATTGCGTCACGAACCACTTCCCAAGGTAAATCACAAGGAACACCACCACATAAATCCAACCCCCAATTATGCGGTGAAAGTGATGTGTGATTACCCATAGAGGACAAAGAAGATGGGGCATTAACCACTAAGCAGGGGGCCTGGTCCTTCTCCTTAAATAACCAAGGCAAGCTCCTAGAAGATGATGGAGCCAGCTCATTAGAAAGGTTCAAGTGATCTGCTATAGGATGAATGTCCAAAACAAGAGAACCCCTGTGGGCCTGGTGAGAGACTACAACATCCCTTGCCAAGGCTAGGAGCATGTCCACAAAGTTTAGCTTCATACAGAGCTGGATCGATACATTTAGCTTCATCTGTCAAAGGAGAGCTTGTATCACACACAAGCAAAGCGTCTGGAGGCCCCAGACCAATTTGTACAGACACTAGCCTCACTGCTACAACCATTACTTTCCTGCAACCTGTTTCTTCTATTCCCGAAACTATTGCGTCGGGAGTAAACTTGAGTGCTGACCGATCTGAATTCTCTCATACCAAGCTCTGTAATGACCCTTTGCTTTCCTCTGTCCACTTGCATATGCCTGTTTAACGAAAGCTCTTCTCGCAGGCATAGTTGCAGCAACGTGTGGGACCAAATGAAGGAAGCATTTTGGTTCACCAATAAAACCACGCTTTGGACAACGACCTGGAGGCGAAGGAGGAGGCAGATGTGGACGTGGAGGTACAACACCCTGTGCCATTGTCACTTGGTGTGGAGGCTTCCTTAGTGCTCCTGATACAGCCAAGAAAGCTAGATTAACAATCTTGGTAAGAGCATCAAAGATTTTTGCCCAACCTCTGTCATTCCAGCCTGCTAGGAAAATAACAAAAGTTCTCTTGCCCTTGTTTATAATAGACAAATGCAGAAATTTTCCCGCCCTATTTCTGTTCTATTCTAAAAGAAAAATACTAAAGCCTTGACATGCTTAATTACCCCAATTGGAGGATCCAGACTTATAAAATATTCCCCAGGCCCTCAATAACCATAAAGCAACATTCTCTGGCAACAAAACTAAAGTCCTCCTCCCCTTTCCATTCTCAGAAATTTTCAATACATCCTCTGCAGTCCCGACATTAGTTAAATCAAAGGATTTGCTTTTGATTGCCACAAACGTCTTGCAGTCTCCTCTCATACTATGAGTCACACCAAGCTAACTAAAAGGCAAGGACCATAACCAGGTAGAAGGCCAGGAACTACAGAGAATGAAAAACGTACAAACCTGGCCCTAGAGCACTTCAGATGTCCACTTCTGAAATGAAAAAAAGCAAAAAATCAAACTCCGGTGACCGGAAAAGTCGCCAGCGACAGGTCTCCGGCGAGAAGACCCCACTGGCTGCGACAGAGACTTCCGGCCGTTGCAATGGACGCCTCAAGAAAGAAAGAAACCAAAGGGAAACGAGCAAATATGGAAAAACTACTCCGCTGTGCCTGGGAAGGTTGTCGGCGACAAGACTATCAGTGGAAGCCTCACCATCGGCAACAGAGCAAGCCGACGTCCTCCGCAAAAGCCTCACCCAAGTAAGAACACTGAAGAAAAGAGAAGATCTGAAGAAAAAAGAGGAAGCCAGCCGATGAAGAACCACCGGCCGCCGGTGAGTAGAGACGACGGAGATTCCGAGAGACCCGAGGTCCAGCGAACCCCAGGAAGCCCTTCGATGACCTCAAGTCAGCCCTGAGACACCCACGAACTAGCCTGCCCTCTCTCTTTGTCTCTCTCTCTTCACTGTGTCGTAGAATCTTACCTCCAGGTTCACTTCCTCTCAAGTTCCACAAATCTTTTACAGTTGAGGAAAATCTTTATTTGCTCGGCTCATAGCTTGCCCTGGAGCAAACTCGTTACCATCTACCAATTTTATGAATTTGGATATATTGGTCTTGTATATTCAGACCCCAAACTTACCGAACTATCACACTTCCCTTCACAAACAATCCAAACACTAGAAGCCTTCAAAAAAGGCCTTATTTTTTTTGAAATTTCATGCTATTCCACCTGAGAAAGATGAAGAAAGATGAAGAAACTGGAATAATTTAACCCCGAATCAATATTAGTCAAGTTGGTTACATCTCAGAAAACTTTCAATTAAATATTGAAGCATCTAAGAAATTTGGTCAGATTTGCTTCAATGAATCATGGATAAACTACAGAAGAACTAGCGGAGCTATAGCTGTTAAATGTCATGGAGATCGTCTTTATGCATCCAGATTACAATGCGTATTACGAGGACCGGACTATGTCCTCATCACAAAAGAAGGAATGCAAGAAGGAACATATGACGATGAACTACTAAAATTTCTTCTTCAACTAGAACCAGAAAACTTCCAATGATCAATAATCGTCGGGAGTAAATTCTTAGAACTACTACTCAAGAAGGAAGAAGAAAAGCAAGCTTTACTGCGAACGGCCAAGATCTTGCAACCATCAAGCCAGATGTAAGGCCAAGATTCTGCCGACATTATCAGACAAACTAGCAATTATTGTAGATAGCTGTCATCGTCAACTATTCTCAACTTTATGCCTTTAGCTATCTCGCAATCAGCAAGGCAAACTGCAAAATTTCAACAAAGGAGGCACTGCGGGACCATGACAACTAACAACTTTTGACTCTGCAATAATGGAACTTAGCGTTTCTTTCTTCAGCAATAATGTAAGGAGAAGGGTTCTCATGCCTTTCGAGTAGTATAAATAAGTAGATCATGTGTCAAGAAGGCAGAGACATTTGGGCGAAGAATAGATCACCCAAGGAGTTATCTGCACTTTATGATGTCTTAATTTCCTTTTTGGGAAACCAAGTAATAATAGAATTATCTTCATAAATCTCTAAAATTATATCTTATTTGTTTCTAAATTCTTGAGAGGAGAGAAATAGTTTGAAGGTCGAAGTAAGTCCAGTAAGGCCCGTGAGAGGAAGGGCGTGGCGGCAAACTGAAGAACGACAAATTTTCTGGAGAGATTCTAAGAAAGGAGAAGGTATAACTCTTTTGAGTTTTCTTGTTGATAGTTTGAATTATTACTTTGGGAATACCATATTATTTGAAAAGTTTAAACAGTTTTATCTATTATTTGTTCAAACATGTTCTCTCATCAAAGACTTTTGAACCTTTTTCTACAAAAAGTTTTCATACTCCTGTCTTAATGGTATCAGAGCCCATCTACCAAATTAATTAACAAACAAAAAATTTAGAAACACACGAAAAATTTAATGATGATTTATAGAAATCGACTACAATCAAACTTTAGATTAAATCAAGAAGGTGATTATCTAGCTGGTCAAAGTTTTAATTTACCAAAATTAAATTACTATGCACAAGATAGAGTTTGGGATTACGTTAGATTTTTTGACTGTACTACGAGAAGTATAAGACAAAACTTATTAAATCACTATAAAGCTTGATTAAATTATTTGCTCACTTTACCAGAAAGTGTACACCAAATTACTATAAATTTAATTAAGGATAATATAGCTTTATTAAAACTCACTTTTGAATACACTGTATGGTTTCAGCCTAATATGAATATTAATGTCTCAAATAACTTATTTCACAGACGAAGAGAATTAAAAAATAAACTTAAAAAAAAGAAAATAAAACAAAGGGCATTTTCGTAAACTATAAAAGGATAGTTTAGTAAACTCGCATAATAAAAACAAAATTGCACGTCGCCATCTCGACCCGTTTGCCACCCCTAATCATGGTGCACGATTACCTGCCATTCCTCATGGTTACTATTTTATGTAAATACAGATTGGTGCTCTTCCCCTTGAATCCCCTCCAGAAAAAAGAAAAACCTAAGCGGATGTGTCTGTAAGCCCTGGCAGTCTTCTCTATTTGCTATGGACATTGGTAAGGGTTACCACTAATATAATCACCTAACCTATCGACAACAAGAGCTCATTGAAGTTAATGTATTTAGAAACATGGGATAGATTGATGCTACACTGCTACTATCCAGAGTTAGTGTTGCCAGGTGTGATATGCTGGACTTTTCCACTCTCCTCATGGGGTTTCGTCTTCTATGTTTAAGAGGGATGTGATTTGGTTGAAGAATGTCTGTTCAAATTGTGTGCCTGTTCTCATTCGTATTCCGTTATCTTCTTTTTCCTCGTCACAGTTGAAAAATTAATGAATATTATCATAGTAGCGATTCAATTTGATCTCTTCAATAAGAGAGTTTATTTTTCATGAACATGCATAACTTCTGTCTGTCAACTCTGCATATATATAATTTCGATATCCCAATTGAATAGATGTTTCTTTGTTCTCTTCTGGGCTGTACCCCTTCTGTATCTGCAGCGATGAACATGTTGCGACTGCTGCAATGGATGCGATTAAGAATTTGGCGAGATCTCCAGAAGGAATAGTGAGAATTTCTTTCAAACTGTTGCGTTTTAGTCCGTATTGTTTCTGTACGCGGTATTCCAGATTCATTTTAAGTGATTAACAAGTATCCATGCAGGCCACTATATTTCCAGCTGCAGGCAACGAAGCAATCGACCTGAGGCATGTGGCCACAAAATGTTCATCACTGGTAACTGAGCTTTTTCTTTATGTTGTAGTTTATACAATAAGTACACCCTTTAATTTCCTGTTTTGCTATTCATACGTACATATGTAGAAGTACTGTTGTCAACTGCATCTGTTCCTGTCTTCATACAAGCATCCTTGGCTCTACTTATTAACTTTAGATTTTGCATGCAGATTCCTCTTTGTCCTCAATTTGTCCTCTGATAAAGCATGTGGGTTCCTCAGGGTATTTGAAGTTTCAATTTGTGCTTTAAGCTAGAAGGTCTTCCATTAGACCATCTCTCATAAAGACATTGTGAGGGGGGTTCTAGGGTGAATTAGGGTGACTAATTGTCATTCAAGTGTCAATGGGAAACAGCAACCTGCACCAAACCATCTATTGTTGATAGACTAAATGCTTAGAATGGTATATTAGAAACTATTTAAATGAAGTACGAAATTAAATTTACCCTGTATAACCTTATCTTACTACAAGATTACCTGTAAATGCCTATATAGAAATGACAAAATATTAAAAAGCCCTATGTTTCCAAATACTGAAAATAGATTCTACTTTCCTAAGTGTGGTCTGCCTTTTTTATTCATCTTCTCATTATGTGGATCTCTCTAAGAGTTGGACCAATAAAAGTGTGGGACGGATACTCTGCACTCAGGAATTGGGAGCATTTGCTTGGTGTTTAGGTGGCACAGTCATAATTACCATATTCGCTCCAATGCCTCATGTACTGCTTAGTGGATCGTGCGTCCTGAAATGTGATTCATTAGCGGACGGATTTGCTGCGACTTGCTCACCAATCCGCCGCATGGAGCGTTCAGATTTGTGGTGGTTGTACGGAGGAAGATGATGGAGAGAAGGACGATGAAGCTGATGAAGAAGGGGAAGACAACGAAGAAGAGGCAAAGGATAAGTTCAGGGCACACTTTCTCTCTTTCTCTCTCTGTTGCAGCAGACGGCTGCGACTTGAAGTCTTTAAAGGGACTAGCGGTAGGGTTTTTCTAAAGCTGAAGTCAGGATGAGGTTTCTTTGGGTTTGGCTTATGGCATTACGTCTTTTTTCTTAAATACTAGGATCTTGTAAACGCTATTTTGCTCTACTACCTTTTTTCCTCCTAAGCCTCCCCAGAAGACAAATCAAAATATTCGATTCTCTTTTAAGTGGTGATTTGCATTCCTGAATTTATCCTGACAGGATATTTTTACACAACCTAAATCCTGTGCGCTGCTAGCAGACTCTGCCTCCCAGCCAAGTTTGCTAGTAAGCCTTCCAAAGCTTGACTTAGACTCAAGGAAGCCAAGTAAGCAAAGTGAGAATAAGAGACCACACAAAAGAGTTTAGAAGAATTCACCTTTATTACTCAATGTTTGCGCTCAATTCTCGGATAGTTTACAAATATGCCCTCTTGGGGGTTTATAAGCCTTCTACCTCTTTAATTGGTGGCGAAGATTGATTTAATTCGCTTGCTACTAGTAAGCCTCTAGAATTCTCTATACAACTATATGAGAAATTTACAAGCCTAGAACCTTGTGCCTTGTGGAACATTCTTTAGAGCATTCTGAACTATTCTATTACAATCTAGAAGGTTCTAGAGTATTCTAGAAGACCTCACAATACCAGTCTCAATGATTATAGTGCTTTCTAGAATATTCTAGACTCTAGAGTATTTTGGGAGGTTCCAATGACTATCTATAAGCTTCCAGAACATTCTAGAAGATTTTGGAGTATTCCAGAAGGTTCTAAAACAATGTAGAAGGTTCGAAATCATTTTAGAAAATTCTAGAAAATTAACTCGTGACATTTTGTCACGAGTTGATTGTTCACACAAAATCAACTCCTAGGGACCTTTGGTATAAGAGCCAAAAGTTTAGATCTCCATGGCTTCAAGTGTGAAACTCCCACCAAGCCACCAAGAAGACCAAGGAGAAGAATTGCCTTCTTGGAGGAAAGGTTTGCAAAGATCCAGATGCCTTGTCAACCTAACGGATAGGGTTGATGTCATAGTCAAAAGCATCAGCGAGTCTTTTGGCAGCCAACAGGATGGCAGGAAAGACAAAGAGGGGAAGGAGTTGGTCACCAGGGGAAGGAGTTGGCCACCTTTGTGAAGGAGAGGCTGGCTTAGATCCATGCCACCATGTCCACCCCAACGGGTAGTGTTGGTGACATGGACCAACACATCCTGCAGCTCAAGTCCAAAGTGGGACAACGAGAAGCTTCAAGGGAAGTTGAAAGGTGTTTCAAACATAGCGAACAAGGATTTCTTCGAATTGGTGGAAGTCCTCAAGGCCATAGTCCTAGCGTTGAATGCTTTAGAATTTTTTAGAAAGTTTTGGAAGCTTATTGATAGTCATGGAAGGTTTCATAATACTCTAGATCATTGGTTGAAGCACTGGAATCTTTAAGACTCTCCAGAACCTTCTAGGGTGTTTGAGATTTGTTGGAGTTAGGGGTTGGCAACGGACTGGGCTGCGCCGATTTGGGCCAGCTCATTAACTAAACGGGCTGGGTCGGCTCCAGTACTTTTATTAATGGGCCGGGCTGGGTTATGCACCAAATGAACCCAGCTCACGCATGACCTACCGGTCTTACCCATTATCACCTAAGGAGTGTTTTGGTGAGTTAATTTTTCAACTAATATCTTTGTAATTTTCCAATCAAATTAAACTAGTTTAAATGCAAAGTTAGAAAATACATAAGCAAGCTAATAAATGTGTCGAGTCAGGTCGGCCCATGGGCAGCCCGCATTGGGCTATTTTAAAAACAGAACAAACTTACACAAAAAAACGGTGTATAATGATTATTGTTATGTATAAAGTGTTGGTAATGAGCTTAACTAATTGGAACATGTAAACTAGTTTCTCAATTAGGTTGAAAACAGTGATGGGTCACTAAACGGGCCGTTGATGGGCCAGCCCGTTAATATGCCTTAATGGGCTGGCGCATTATTAGCCCAGTCCATTATTGACCCGACCCTTTATTAGCTCTACTTTAAATAGGTTGACTGTTTAACCCAATAGATGTCCGGTCTGTTGCCCATCCCTGATTGGAGTACTCTAGAACCTTTTGAGTTGTACTAGAATATTCTAGAATACTCTTGTAGAACGTTCTACAAGGTTATAAGCTTGTAAATATCTAGGATATTTGTTTCAAGAATTATAGGGGCTTAATGATAACCTTTGGATTAAATCAATCTCCAACGTCCGTTGGAGTACTCTGGAACCCTTTAAGTTGGAGTAGAATACTCTAAAATACTCTATAGAACATTCTACAAGGTTATAAGCTCGTAAATATCTAGGATATTTGTATGGAGAACTATAGGGCTTAATGATAACCTTTGGATTAAATGGATCTCCAACGTCCATTAAGGAGGTGGAGGGCTATATAAACCCCGAAAGGGGTACATATGTAAACCAGGAGCAAACATTAAGTAATGTGTATTCTCCCAAACTCTCTTGTGTGTTCTCTTGTTCTAAGTCAAGCTTTGGAAAGGCTTACTAGCAAACTTGGCTGGGAGTGGGAGGTAAAGTAACTAGCGCTGCATGGGATTTAAGTTGTGTAAAAACTATCCCGTGACATGGAGCGTACCGCAATCAACCATGGTTACAATGTAAATGCTCATTTTGATCTATAAATTTGTTCTAGGCGAATGCGCATGTCTCAGGACTGGCCATGTTGTATTTGTGGAATATAACTTGCATGCTCATGGCTCATTGTCCATGATAAAAAGCATCCATATTCATGACTCAAAAGTCAAAATATTTTATGTTCATGACACAAAATGTCTCTTTTGGCATGGAATATTTGTGCACATGGCATAGGAAAGTGAATAATGACGGAATGTGCTTGTTCATGGCAAAACATGTGTTTTTATGGGTCAAAATATAGAAATTCATGAGAACTTGTACAATTGCACCCTTTTATGATCTGAAATTTTGTTGTGCATTGCGTGACAACAATATTCGACATTTGAACCAGTACATTTTTCTTTTCGGCTTTACTATATGTGCTATTATTTTTGTTACAACTTGTGTGCATGGTGCTCAGTGTGCAGTGTTTGGGGTGTCGTCATCTTTGTTCATTTTGCTGTATACTCCTTCCATCTTTAGTATTTGTTAATTTCCTTTTTCACAAATATGTAGTACCTCGCTTAATATTAGATATATCTTCAACAAATCATGTCTTTGAAATGGGGTTCATCTGAAAAGTAGAGAGGATATGATGTAAAAGGGGATGGGCCAAGTAAAAAATTAGAAAAAGAATGAAAAATTGAAACTTATAGGCTTATGGCCGGAATTGACGATCTAGACAACCTAGTATCATTGTGTGTATTGTACTGAGACAGACAAGATCCCAAAAAGATAATTGGAAGTGGGAAAAAATTGAGGGAAAAAAGTAAGGAGAGGAGAAAATTGATGTGGGGCTGGAAAAGAGAGGAGAAAATTGATGTCAGTGTGTCAGTTGGGGCCACCAGTGCCCTGTAGCATCTAATGATTTGCTACAAAATATCAGGGCTAAGGAGAAATTATAAAATAGATCAATGAGACCCTCTGGCCCTCGTCCATGTTTACTTTCACATGCAGTCATGCAGATCAGAATTAAGAGCAAAATTCCAACTCTTTTTTAATTTATTGTCATTTTTGGAAAGTTTCTATATCAAACTGATCTAGTTTCCGCATCTATTTGCGATTGTCTTGGGAAATTCAGAGGGCCTTTTTGGTGAGGGGGGAGGGGCTTACGGATCATCGTTGCTTTTTATGCCTCTATTTTTTCTTTTAGAAGGACGAGTTTTGCACAACTGAGGGGCAATATAATGGGGATCACATTTTTGGATTATATCTGCATTCTTGTCCCCTCATGATGTGGTGGAGACCACATGGGTGATTTTATTACTTGGCATCTGCAAGCACATAAAAGAGAAGAGCGGGCATAATTTTTGCCTGTTCTGAGCTAAAAAAGCCCACAACCAGCAGACGTAGTTTCTGTGACAATCCATATCAAACCAGTTTGGGGACCATTGTCAAGACATTATCATTTGTAAATGCATCTAACCACTAGTTATCGGCTGCTAATACGAGCCTATTTCAAAGTTTGGGCTCTCAACAAATAGACTGTGTACCCACTCAACATGCAGTGCTGTTACCTCAGTGCTAACCCTAGGCTTCCGCCAAGGAGGTAGGGACCTCATACATTGCTTTGCAGCCTTACACCAGTTATGGAGTAACAACTTCAGTTAGGCCCTTGGGTAGATAGCATTGAGAGGCTGGCTTGTTCACTGAAATAAGGAGTGGAGCGGATATAGTTCACTTTTGATTTATTTGTCCATCATAATGTTAATCTGTAAATGCCCATTTCTGAATACTGATTGCCTTCTTAGGGGTGCAAACTTGATAAATAAAATGGTGGCAAAATCAAGGGGGGTTCTTTTTTTTGGTTTGCTTCCCTCAAAGTTGTAGATCTTAACTTATTTTCTTGTATCTCTGATGCTATTCATGTTCCAGGGGCGTGTTCGGATTTTGGCATTAATTGTCAAACTATTTTCAGTCTCCCAGTCAGTGGCATCAGCTATCTGCAGCTCGAATTTACTGGATTTAATGGAGGCAGGAGTGAGCAAAACAGATGACACATTAGCCACCTTGAGTACTTTGGAGCTGTTGTTTGAGGTGAGCACTTACTAAGCCTATCTCACTTGGACTGTTCACGTCACCTTGTATATCCATGTCTGGTAGCTGACTCTCAATTGTTGACACCTGACCCTTCAATGGAGGCTAAAATGCAAAAAATTTTGAAAAATTGACTTGAGTCCAATGCTGAGATCCCTGTTGGAAACTGAAACAACACCAATATGCGATATGATTGTCACTGTGTGATAACACCGTGTACCATCTCTGTATGCCTGTTTCATTTGTGTCTGCCTCGCATGATCTCTGTATGCCTGTTTTTGTTGCTCTGTATTATTGGACCTCTGCCTAATACTTGAAGCTGTCATGTATAAGATAGATTTATTGTTTACCATGCCACCGGAATTGGGGCTAATTGTTCATACATGCTCTTTGTTTCATTTATACTGTCTGAATTGTGTTTTTTTTTGGGGGGGGGGGGGACGAAGGGGATTATAATGTGCCATTTTGAAGCTTTGCTGAGACAGAACAAATGTCAATCTCTAAATTGTGAAGCTTCAGCTTATGCTTGTTGACATCAATTTAGGCCTGGTTATAGGTTCAAGATTTGTTCTTTTCCATTTACCAATTGAAGAGTTATTTTTTATTTAGTTCTGTTTCATCACATCAATATAGATGGCGGAAGTTGAACATGCTGCAGAGTTCTTGCCGAAAACCCATCTTCTTCAGCTGCTAAACTCTATTATAAGGTAAGTATGATGATCACTTCCGAGAAGAAACGAATGTGATTCTTCCCCAAAAAATGAACGGGGGGAAACTTCCTCGATGTTTGTTCAAGTTTTGAGGATGTCCCTTTTTGTTTTCTAATTTGGTCTTTTAGTGTCAAGAAATAATTTATTTGTTTCTTCTTCATTCCTATTTTATAGCAACACTTGTGTGGAATCAATCTTAAGATCAAGAGCAATGATGATAAGTGGAAGAGTCCTATCCAGAGAAAGCATATTTACCTATATTGATGAACCAAGTGAGACTTTATTGCTATTCTGATAAACTATCCTTTGATGAATTATGTTTACCAACTCAATTTGAGATTGATAGTTTCCATAGATCTGAAGGGGTAGAGCATCTTCATTATGTTACTGAGACTCATCCGTTTGCCCTAGCGCACCTGTTGTGGTGGAGCACAACATAAAAGGGCCATGGAGCAAGGATATATGGCCATCAGCATATTACTGTTTCACGATGACGACTCTGCTTCAAGGGCTATGATTCTCTGTTTTAGTTTCCTGTTGATAAGGATTGGAAAGGGAGGAGAGAGATTAATTGCTTTACACGTTACAATACTTCTTTTATAGCTTTGTGTGCATTTGTAAAATTATATGCTTGGGGGCCAGCGGGATCTCTCTTTTCTCCCCGTGTTTTGGGGAGGAATGTCCTGGGGCAGGGAGGAGGTGACAATTAGTGCAGGCTGGTAACTTGGCTATATTGTACCTCTCAGTATGGATCCCGCTTTTGCGGGGTCTGGGGAGATCTAGATCTAGGCAACCTTACCTCAACTGGCAGCCTTGCCTGTAGAGAGGTTGATTCCAAGAGACCCACCAAACACGATTTTGTGAAAATATTTTAAAGAAGAAGGATTTTTGTGAAAACATTTTATGGAGCATAACTAAGGATAAGCAACAGGAAATTGAATTAAGAAGTACTAATAAATGAGGTGACAGTAACTATGTAAACATAAGTATAATATAGTAGAGGATGGTATTATACCTTAACACACATAGGTATACAAACATGTCTCTTCCCAGAGCTGCCTATACTCCCTGCATACAAATACAACATACGAAAAACCACAACCAAACCTGCCCTACTATAACCAAGAGACCACTACGAGGCTAACTTTATGAGATCTATGATCTTAATCCTATCCAGTTATAGTTTTCTGTCCTGAGTCATGTCATCCGTCAACCCTACGGCTTTCAAGTCCTCTCTGATCACCTCGTCCAAACTCTTCTTTGGTTGTCCCCTCCCTCTTTTACCTTCGGGAATATTAATCCTCTCACATCTCCTCACAGGAGCGTCCGCACTCCTTTTCACATGGCCAAACTATCCGAGTCTTGCTTCTCTCATCTTATCATCGATGGGAGCCACTTTAACTAAGGCTCTAATTACTCCATTACTAATTCTATCCATTATCGTATAACAACACATCCATGTAATCATCCTCATCTCAGCAACTATTAACCTTTGAACATGAGTCTTTTTTATAGGTCAACACTCCGATCTATACAATACAACAAGTCTAACTTGGCTATAGTGTAGCTTATGAATAATGGTGGTTTGCCAAAATTCCCTGGATGCTTTCTATATAAGTAATGCAATTTGAGGGAGTTATGTCTACTTTAACAGTAACGGTTGTGGAAATTTCGAGTTTGAATTATAATGGGTTGAATAAAAAATGTCTATATAATGTAGCCTCTACTTCATGCAGTGGAAGCTGAAACCTCTATCCTGTTAATGGTCTTACAAAGCCACCTATTTTCAAATTTAGGGTGACCACTTTGACCCTCCAACCGCCAGTGGCAGTAACCTCTTTGAGGCACTAGGCTAATTATAGTATGGTATGCAGCATCTGTGAATTCTCCCCCCCCCCCAAAAAAGGAAAGAAGTTACAGTCAATTGAAAGTGATACCATGTTGAAGCTATGTAGACTAGTTTTGCATATTTGATTGATAGATGAAGATAACAAATTTAACAAATTTGAACCCCCCCCCCCAAAAAGCGAAAAAAAAGAGCCATGTTGTAGGTCTTGTCTGTGCACCATCGCCGAGCTTTTCACACTTCGTCTTGAATCTTCAAGCATATGCTGAGTCTAGTATTTGGATGCATACCTTTACCCTGCAGTTGTATCCTCAATTCGTGGCCTCCTGAACAGCGTGCTGTTGCTGCAGAACTTCCATGATGTTTATATCTCTTGAATTCCAATGGAGACCTGGAATTGCTTGAAAATGCATGCCATGACATACTAGAAGTCTTAAGGTTTTGCATAAATGTGATATATGTATATTTTTTTTTAATCCTGATTCTGTTTGAAACTTTTAGGTGTCCTGGAAATTATTTCAGCAATTGAGAGAGTGTTCGCATCCTGTGAAGTCATAGACGATGATGAGTGTGAATCAGCGCTTGAAGCAATTGGTCAACTAGGTTCATGTATGTATCCTGGCTGCTATGCGATGATTGCATCTTATGCTGTGCCATGATCACTTTTGATAGCGTATGTGTGCTTTGCCGGTTGCCCAGGATTTTCCTTTTTTTTATTTATCATGCTTAGATTGTCAAGCTATTTTGTACCACCTATCTTCTGTTTTTTTGGGGGGGTTTGGGGAGGGGGGGGGGGGCGCTGTGCCTCCTGCTATTCCAGTTGCAGAGGAAGCAGGCCATCGACTCGGACTCTTCCAGTTATGCCATTGGTACAACATACTAGTGGTATATAGGTAATCCTACAAAGAGCTTATGGGAAGTGAATGTAAATTTCTTGATCTCATCTTTTATGGATTTCCCTTTCGATTGTACAAGAATATGTGGAGGTTCAGCAAGTTTGGAAGCACATGAGAACGTTCTTGTGCTAATATTATTTCCTGGATTCAACATTGGGTCATTTGTAGCATTAACGTACCTCCCAATGCAACTTATCTCTCCCTAGCCTCTTGTAGCATTAACGTACCTCCCAATGCAACTTATCTCTTCCTAGCCTCTGAATAACGTTAGTATTATTTCACATTGTAACCAAATCTTACTTTATCCAGATTTATCAGTCCTTTCATCTTTCTTTAGATTTTCCTAGATTTTTAAATGAAAGGAAAACGGGAGGTCTAGGCAAAGGAAACATACTGTAGATTTGCATTCTAAATGAATATAATCAAATAATATGAATCTCTGAAAAGAAACTGATAAAACTGTTTCTCCATTTTCTGTTTCTTTTGTTGGTGTTACAATTAATTTTACAAGTCTGAGATGCAAGGTCTTCGTGGATTCAGGATTTTTTTTCTCACTTCTTTGCTGTTATTTTCTTGGTTTTTGTGTGTTTTTTCTTGGGTTTTTTTTAGGCGGGGGGGGGGGGGGAATGTCGTTTTTATCAAGTTCTTATTACATTATCTGATATTAAAACCTTGTTATGACCTAAGCAACAATTGCTATGGCTCCAATTTGCTTCCCAGCTGGCTCGATACTGTTTTATTTCGAGCATCAAGAATCATGCATGCTTAGTTGAGGTACACGAGGAGCTTGAGCTTTCTAAGTGTTTGTATCCCATCAATTTTGAATCATATGCGTATGGGTTCATTGAGCTTTCCAGTGAGATTGGGCTTTGTTTGGTCATTAAAAGTTTAGGTCATATTTGAATAGTTTGGTTTTTCCTATAAGCTTGTCAAGAAATACCATCAATATTCAGGAGGCAAATTTTGGGTCTGGTTTTTGTTGGGTGCAAATCTGAGATATGCACTGGATGGGGTCTACTTTTTGGGTCTTTCAGATTGGGTAATCAACTGAAGGCTTTTCAGGCCTAAGTCCAACTTACATAGATTCTGATTGCTAGAGGAGCAACCTTCCACCATGAAAAGTGTGTTTACTTTTAGATCTGAATGGGCGGTGAAAACTGTGTTCATTTTGCTTGTTTGATGCTTTCAGCAACACATGGAGCCGAGTTGTTACTCTTAAAGTCACCAGATGCAGCAAGATTTTTAGTTAATGCAGCTTTTGATAGACAAAAACGTGCTAAGCAGCTGGTGAGCACTTCAGGGCCTCAAAAAAGTTGGATCTTTCTTGCTTCCCATTTCTTCTGGTTTTACTGATAACTGATGGCTGTAATGTTGAAGTTAAATTGCTGACTGAGTTCTATTTGTCTTTTTCCTTTTATAGCTGCTTACATATTCAAGGCATCTTGTCAGTTTTATCAGAGATATCTCTGGAGTGCATTCATAAAGCATTGGGGCATATGGGAGTCAGTATTCCAAGCTTAGTGACTGGAAAATGAAATTTGTAGTGATGGGATAGGCATTAATTCTCGTAACGAAGTTGTAGCAATATGCTGTCATCATAATTAGACTCTGTACCATTGATTGGTGGAGGGGATTGAACTGATTTTGCTAACCTAGTTTTCAATTGCTTGCGGTATACTTTCTCAGTTTGACTTGCTTATTGTTGACTGTGAAGCCTTATAATTGTTTTTTGATGGGAGAGTATCGTTAATGTTTCCATTGTGAAACACAGGCTGCTCTGCATGCACTTGGGAACATTGCCGGAGAGAATAGATCTCAGAACAACATTTTGCTAAAGAGGGAAGCTGAAGAAAGCCTTCGACATTTGATATACGAAACAGCATCAAGGACTTCAAAATTGACGCCATCAGTAAATACTTGTCAATCTTTCAATTATTGCCCTATTATTGTTCTTGGCATTTCGTTAATTTTCTTTCTGAAAATTGGTAACTTGGAGAAGTGGTATTTGAAATATTATTCAGAGTCAGAGTAACTTGTCCATTCAGCTGCATTTTGGGTACTCTTTATTTCAGGGCCATTTTAAGTTGGAAATTTTCTTGTTTCTGCCAGGGTTTGCTTCTCTCAGTTCTCCAGCAGGAGTCGGAAATTCGTTTGGCAGTAAGTATTGTTGTTGTGGTTCCTCTTGAAATGCAAATATCATATCTTGTTTAGAGCTCCCTAGTCCCTCCACATTTATAGGCTTACCATTGCTTTCATGCGTCATTGCCTCCGCCAGTTCATCACAATGGTACTCTTGTTCGCTTTTTGACACTTCTTTCAGTGGCATAAATTGACCATCATGTTGAAAATGGGAAACTAGTACAGGGAACTGGTGGCAGTGCAAACACTACAATCTAGTCATACATTTGAAGTATTTTAGAATTAAAGAGTAGTAATAGATATGTTACTTTATATATATAATTGGATGCTTCTTGATTTACAATGACTGGAAGTTGCAGTTGTTTGTGAATGTAATTGCATTGAGAACTGTCCCCAAAATTGGCCTGGCTGCTGGTGAAGGAAGATTCACGTGCTGAATTCAAGAGTTGGCACTTGTCTGCACATTGCCTCTAATAATAGATGTTCTTTGCATTCCTTTCAAGCTGATGTTTTTGACAGCCAACTATTAGCGTAGATGTATTTCTTCATCCCGAATCATATCCTATCTGATAGTTTGGGCTAGTTCATCCAGCAAGGATGTGATATCGTACAAAATTTTGTGTTTAAGTGCCCTCTTTTTCTGCTGTTCATAGTGTGATCAATGTTGTTTATCTAGCGTAGGTCCAGGATGCAGCCTTCCTCAGGGCCAAAGCTACTGTAGACTACAATTCTTTTGCCTTTGCCATTTAAATATACACAATTTTTTGGTGCTTTCAGAACCTTTGCAGCGAGATTTAACCATTTCTCCATTTCAGGGTTACAGGTTGATATCTGGTCTGGTGGCTCGACCATGGTGCTTGGTGGAAGTCTGCTCTAAGCAAGAGATAATAAATATTGTCACTGATGCCTATATTGAAAGCACCAAAATAGGTTTGTCAACTTGAAACACTCTATTTTCTTGGGATTTACGTATGTAAGTTCTTAAGTTCCTTTTTGGATAACTATTTAAGTACTTAGAGCACCTTCAAATAGAGTTCAGGGATAGCTCTAGTAGGATGTAGCTTTTTATAGTGTGTTGATGCATCTTAAACTTTACATTAGCTCAAGGTATTCTAGAAAGATATCTCATCGTTCTCCTAGCAATTGTAATGAACCTATGACAATTTGGTTCATAATTTGGTAATTTCTGTGCTCAATATTTACGTCATGTTATTTGCTTATTCCTCTTTTATCTCTCTGAAAATATCACCTTGCGTCCCTGACTATACTGTTCTGAAAATGCACCCTATGGGACCTCATGTAGCTGACACTACAGCGTGGTGGTAGGGAGGAACATTTTTTTTGGGGGGGGGGGGTGTTGTAAGCAAGAACGAATGGTAGGAAGTGGTACAAAGTATGAGGTTGAACTAACTAGGTTGAAGAAGAGACTGGAAGAGTGGAGTTCGAGGGACACTGCAACATCAACTTATGGTCCACAAGCATCTTGTCTGGATGCCAAAAAAGAGGTTTTGAGGAAGTCAAGGCATGCACTGTTATTGGTGGCGTGCAGATTGGCTGTTTTCCAGGATTTCATTGACAAAGATGTATAAAATCCAAATATTTTTCTCTGAAGTTGTGTACCTGATATTTATGTAGCCTTCTGGGTTGAATAAGAAGTGCAAGATACTTACGTAAGCAGACAAAAATATGCAGTTCGCTTTGATAGAAAAATAGTGTTTTGCCATAGCTCAATGCCACTCAGGGGACTGTTGGGCAAGGTTTCTCTATTTTTATAATTTTTTCTAGGGATATTTCATTTGGCACCCTCAAATTTTTGAGAAATTCATTTGGAACAGTGTGGAAATAAATATAACCTCTAGTAAAAACATTCATCAATTTAAATTTATAGAACGTATATTTATTTGCATACTATGCTCCTGTGGATTTCTCTAAGTGTAGTGGAGGGGTACCAAATGGAGTATCCCCTTTTTTTTATTTTATGTTCTTCTGGAGGCAGGGGAGTGTGGTGTGTAAAAACTTGTATCATTGTTATTGTGAGGATGGGGAGGCTAATGTCGTCAACCGTTGGTTTGATTTGGGAAGGCATTGAATATATTTGCATGCGGGTCGGTTTAGTTTCTTAGCAGAATCTCCACTACTAAGTAGTAAGTACTAAACTTATTTGTGGATCTGGATAGCAATGTTGAAAACTATCTAGTCTATACCAAATTTTAGAGAAAAAGAGCTAGTTCGTATGGATAGCTAAAAAGAGTAAGTTTGGGCTATTTTTTTCAGCTTAGATTGTACAGACAAAAGTAAAATGCCTCTCTAAACTTCCTTTGCTCCGTCTCTCTAGAGTAGTAGGTAGTGTACGATTTTTAAATCTAGGTTCAATTGGAACTAGTCTCTCTATAATTTTGCAATTCAGATGTAAGACTTCTATATCAGACTCTCCTACACCCTATTTGGTGGCGGAATTGTTGGGGTATTGAATTTTGATTTGGATCGTATGGCAGCACTGTGCTTTGACATCATGACGTGATCAGATTTGTCTATATTTCTTTCATCATATCCTAGGAAATTCTATAATGGAGCGACTTGAAAGCATTGGAGCATGTGTAGCCTTTGGCTGACTGATTTTCATTCATGTTTCTATCATGATAACATGCATGCTTCCAAAATTGTAGGCCCGAAAACTTTAGCTGTTATATATATGCATCTCTGAGAATTACTTAAAACCTAATTTATCTTTGCACTAAACTGCGATGAATTGATCTCCGTCTGTCCTATTATCTTGTTTCAGGGATGGAAGCTAGGCATAATTGTTGCTTGGCAATTCATCAGGCTTTGGCACAGTCAAGTAACCTTAAGAATGATTCTGCTCTTGCTGCGATATCTGCAAAGGTACTACTCAAAGCTTTAGCTCAACGGTGGATCCAGATTCATGTGCATGCATTGCTTTTGTTCATTGTCTTTGTTTCTTGACTGCTTTAGATGCAGCAAGCTCTCTTAAATCAACTGTAAACAAAAATTTATTGAAATTGAGGGAGACATGCATTTCATTGTTGTCTAATGCGGTATGGCCCATATCTAGCTAAAATAATACCAAGCCCCGAGGGTCCCACCTGTGAACCCTGTGCACTCTTATTCCATTCTTTTGGTTATTATATACCCAGACTCCCTTATGTGTCAAAATGCACCAAGCATATCCGTGATTGCAATAAGTTACTTTCATTTGACCCAAGAGTTTAAACTTTAAACAGACTGGGTGCCCACTACTTTGCCCCGTAAAAAGCAGGCGATAGTGAATGACACATTTTTGCGTCTATGTTGTAAGACTTGCTAGCCTGCACCTATAGCAAAGTAGGCCTTTAGAATTAAGAATCAAATACGCTGACATTTTGGCATATAGACAATAGATTCATTAAGGAAATCTCGCTAGGTATTGCTATCTGGGATTGCAACTGACCAAGATAAGCTTCGGACCCTGGGATATGTTCAATTGTTGCTGAGTGACACCCCTGGTTTGTTGTGCTTTTAAAATAAGGGCGTAACTTGGACTGCGAACAAGGTTTTTATTGATTGCACTGAGGCTCGGCTTGACAGATTACGCTGCGTAAGCTTCTTATAAATGTCTCATGTTTATCCAGGTGCACGAAGCTGTGAAACGGGGTCCTTATCTTGCACAAAAGCATCGTGAAGCCAGGCCCGCTATTATGACTGAGCAGAGATTTTAACCTGTGTTGCGTGTAGCAGCCCTGAGAACGCTGGGGAATGGTTACAGGCAGAGAGCCACGTGCGACTGATGTTCATAGATTGTGCGCACAGATTTTGCTTTCACTGAGTTAGACTAGATGTGCTGATTTTATCCGAACTTTGAAGCTATACTTTGGTTTCTTAGCTGTGTGGACGAATTAGTTCTATATGACTCCTGAATCTGGCGTTAAGTCTTCATGAATGTACCACAAACTCGCAATAGTTGACCCTTAACCCATGTGTGGCTAATGCTATATTATTTCAATTAGCCCATACCGATCTAATGATGATTTATTACTTGAAAAAAATGGTGGCCTTGATGCTCCATTTTCGATTCGTTAGTGACCATTGAGATTGATGGTCGACCATCTAGGCATTGACATCTCACGCATTGAGTTTCCTTCTGTGCACCGCTGTATCAATCCCCCATATTACACGTAGGGATGTAGCTGAGCTGAGCCTTGCAAGCCAGCTCGCTTAAGAGCTTGCTAAGCGGACTGCTGAGCCTGAGCTCGAGCTTGAGCATTTGCGCCGAGCTCGAGCTTGCTTCTAATATTTAAGCTCATAAGCTTGCCAAGCCTACATGCGCAGAGTAAGTTTGAGCGGAACAAGCAGGCTAGGGACGAGCTTATTGACCCTAAGCAAGTTAGCCCAACAAACAGACCTAAACCAGTTGATTATATGTAAACAATAGAAACAAACGACCTTAGAGAAGCCTTGAGCATTTGAAAGATTTTAAGCATGTAATTTATAACATAATTAATTAACTTGGACTTCTTATGTAAAGAACTCCATTATGTGCTTAATATAGCAAAGTTTTTGTGTTATTGTTGATTACAGTTATTTACGTAAGTGAAAAATCAAAAATTGATATATTTCAAATTTATGAACTTGTGATTGTTAATTTTTAGAACTCATGATTCATATTTGACAATTGTTTTAGTTGTAGGAGGACTAACGATTTGTGTTTAATTATCAAAGGCTTTGTTTAAGTTTTATATTATTGTTTTAAATATTTATATTTTGATTTTTCAGAAAGGAAAAAAGGGACCTTAGAGAAGCCTTGAGCATTTGAAAGATTTTAAGCATGTAATTTATAACATAATTAATTATCTTGGACTTCTTATGTAAAGAACTCCATTATGTGCTTAATATAGCAAAGCTTCTGTGTTATTGTTGATTATAGTTATTTACGTAAGTGAAAAATCAAAAATTGATATATCAGAAATTGATATATTTCAAATTTATGAACTTGTGATCGTTAATTTTTAGAACTCATGATTCGTATTTGACAATTGTTTTAGTTGTAGGAGGACTAATGATTTCTGTTTAATTATCAAAGGCTTTGTTTAAGTTTTATATTATTGTTTTAAATATTTTTATTTTGATTTTTCAGAAAGGAAAAAAGGAGTCTCAAATAAGATCAAATATACGTTGTTGGTTGTTATAGCCAGTATGTAAATTATGGCATTACTATCCACAAAAAAAATTGTAAATTTACGCCTAAAAAATAGCCTCAACAAAAACGTAGCTAGTTGCCAAGCATATGACAAGCCGACCACAGGCTCGAGACTGGAGCAAGCCGAGCTCGAGCATGATTTTGCCGAGCTTAGTGAGCCACAAGCCGAGCTCGAGCTCAAATACAAGTGCATGAGTTGAGCTTCGAGCCTAGTAAGCACGACCTCAGGCTCGGCTCTACTCGACTCGAACAAACCCCTAATTACACGTGAGAGTTACAAGGAAGAGAGATTTTGTTAATTTCTATGGATAATGTGCAAGTGTTCCACTTATTCAAGCATAATCTATTTCCCGCAATGCAAATAGAGAACATTACCAAAAGAATGACTATGAATGAATACACCTATAACCAAATGATGCACGAGTGTTCCATAAGCAACATGCCCACATGTGTAAACCCTTACGTAGAGGTGGTAAGGATAATGTCTCCTGAAATTGAATTGCATTTGATTCAAAAAAGGTATATTTGCAATGAAACGGAGTGCACGACATTATCTCTTTGCCTTATCGAATTGCACTTGCTCTGGTCCAGCCCAAAATCGTAGTTATCTGTTTGAAATGCTGTACTCACCCGGACAACAGAGCCTCAGTTTTGTCAATTATCAATTAGTTGGTCTTTCCAATAGCAACATCTCTTCGAATCTTCATGAATTTTCCAATACCAACTTCATCTTAAGATTGGTATCTCTTCATGAAAATATTGGAAAACCTGAATCTCTTAATATATTTTCCACGTAAGAAAAAACTAATTTTCCTTGCTTTGTAATAAATTTGGTGCCTTGGATAAAATTTAGCTGACAGGACCAACACCATCCATGTGAACAACAAACACGGATGGAGCTCAAAGCCACTGTGTGACCCGGTGCAGGTAAAGTTACATTTACAGTGGTGCCTACAAACTTCAAGCAGCTACATGAATCCAATACAATCACAAAATCAATTGGATATCGAACTGTCGACAGCTGCTGCAGCTCTGACAGGTAGCCTGAGCCATATCTGCAAGTTAGCACCTCAGTTTTTTAGTGCAACAAAAGTAACCACCATTTTTGGACTGGTCTCTTGTTTGAGTGGCTATGATAAATGGTAATGGTTGTCTCTCCTAGCACTTGAAACTCTGTTCAATTAGCATTCCGGTTGTCCTTTCTTCCTGCCCTTTATACAAGCCCAGTCTTCCATCTCTGAAACTGAAATGTCTGCCAAGAACTGTGAGTACCGTCCTACAACAGATGGAACCTGCATCAAAAATCAGTGACTTAGAGTATAATCAAGGCAACTGTAAAAATATTCTCCAGCTGATAAATCACCTCCTATGTGAAACCGACGAACAGAAAAACGGTGAGGGTACATAGAAAACCAAACCAACCAATATCTTAAAACTCTTGCTTAAGCTACAGGAATGAGGGAAGGGGGGGGGGGATGTAGGATAGCTTTTCCTCATAATTGAACAATGGATGGACTCTTTTCATTTTACCATAGTAAAAATCTCTGTACAAGCAACACTAAACCAAACTGAGCAAATATATACCTATGGGGAATAGGGTAGGCCAAATGATACAGGCTTATCTACATGATTGAACTCCACACTGTTTGGCCTAGGGGTATATTCAAGCTGAGCCCGAGCTCGCCAAGCTCGAAGTTCAGCTCATGAGCTCGCAGTTGGGCTAGGCAAGCTCCGCTCACCTAACACTTCAGCCTGGGCTCAGCTCATCCAAGGCTAGTTTGAAACTCAAGCCTAATCCTATCTTTCCCAAGGTTGACCTAAGCTTGAATTATTTAAAGCTAAGATAGAAGTTTGTTTTTCAGGACTTGGACATGGGCGTTGCTTTTAAAATTCAAATGTGTAATGAGACTCTCAAATAAATACAAAATGATCGGTGATGGGAGCGTATCTAGCCTTCGTAGCCATAGTACAATTGTAATTGTCTCATCATTGATAGTTGATGGTTGCTAGCAACATTAGTTAATGGGTCATAAGGTTAGGAGTATAAGTTTGCATAAGTTGTATAATTAAACTAGCCGTAATTGTGTATGAGTATATTAGCATACCAACAACAACGCCTCCTCACAATGTGGGTTCCGCTTTCGCGGGGTTTGGGAGATAGAGATGTAAGCAACATTACCTCTATAGGCATCCCTATCCATAGAAAGTTTGATTCCAAGAGATATACAAAAAAGGATATTTTTGAAAATATTTTATAAAAAAAGACTTTTGTGAAAACTAAAGATAAGTACCACGGGACGAACTAAGAAATACTAATAAAATAGGTGACCGTAATTATATAAAACATAAGTCCAACATAACAGTGGAGAGTATTATACCTTAACAACCAGAGGTAGGCAAACAATATCTCTACCTACATGCAAACACAGCATACAAAGAAAAAAATCGAGAAACACACAACCAAATCTACCCTACTGCAACTAAATGACATTTACGAGGCCATCTCTCTGCGAACTAAGACCTTAATCCTATCCTATCATAATCTTCTATCTTGAGTCACGTCCTCCATCAACTCTACTACTTTCAAGTCCTCTCTTATCACCTCATCCAAGCTCTTCTTTTGGTCGTCCTCTACCTCTTCTGCCTTGAAGGATGTTTATCCTCTCACATCTCCTCACTAGAGCATCCAGAGCCCTTCTCTTCACATGACCAAACAATTTGAGTCTAGTTTCTCTCATCTTTTTTTTGATGTGAGTCACTTTAACCATGTCTCTAATTACTTCATTCCTAATTCTATCCACTCTCGTATACCTACACATTCACCTAATCATCATCATCTCTACTATCATCAACCTTTGAACATGTCCCCTTTTTGTAGGCTAACACTCCGATTTATACAATATAGCAGGTCTAATTACCATACGATAAAATTTTTCTTTTAGTCCTATAGACATCCTCTTATCACACAAGTGTCTAAGGCATACTTTCATTTTTATCAAACCACTCTTCTGCACTAGTTAATGTCTTCATCAATATCCTCTTTCTGTTGAATGATCGAGCCTAAATATTTAAACTTCTCGACCATTGGTATTGCCCTTCTATCAATGGTGACTTCTCCACCCTCCTCTTCTCTTCCACTTAAAACAATGTAAGTATTCGGTTTTCGATCTATTTACCCTAAAACCTCTATACTTCAGTGTATGTCTCCATCGCTCCAATTTATCATTAACTCCTTCTCTAGTCTCATTAATAAGAATAATATCATATGCAAATAACATACACCATGATAAACTCATCTTGAATCCTTTTCATAAGTTCATCCATAACCAAAGTTAAAAGAAAAGGGGTTAGAGCAGAACTCTGATGCAGGCCCATACCAACGCTGAAGTCATTCGTAACCCCTCATAGCATCCTAAGACCCGTCCTACCACCCTCATATGTATCCTTAATAGCTCGAATATATGCAGGCGACACTCCTTTCTTTTTCAAGCATCTCCATAACACTTCACGTGAAACTCTATCATATGCTTTTTCGAGGTCTATGTACACTATGTGAATATCTACTTTCCTATCTATGTACAATCTCATGAGCCTTCTAAGGAGGTAAATCACTTATTTGGTCGAAACCAAATTGGTTCTCTGATATCAAAAAATCTTGTCACAACCTTGTTTCAATCACCCTTTCCTATAACTTTATAGTCTGACTGAGTAGCTTTATGCCCCCTATGATTATTACAATCCTGAACATCACCTTTATTTTAGTACAATGGGATGATTGTACTAAACCTCCATTCATTAGGCATCTTAGGATTCTAAAAAATAACATTGAAAAACTCTGTTAGCTACTTCAATCCCTCTTCACCCAAACATTTCTATACTTCCACCGGTATTTGATCTGATCCCTCTGCCTTCCTGTTGGACATCTTCTTTAGGATCTCTTTAATCTCATCCTTGGTAATAGGTTCACACAATCGAGGATCAAGTCTAAATTGTAAAAACACATTATATCAGCATATGAAAAGTCTAAATTGTAAAGGGGTGGAGGGGGGAGAATGAAGAGAAAAATTGAACTAGGAGGTAAAAACACACTGTATTAATACACTGTTGTTTCCGTAAACAATGGTCTTAATCAAAGTAATTATCTTCACATTGAAGGTTAATTAGCCAAAACCTATTATTCGTTTCTTAAGAAAGCTTGAGGAAGCTCACCAGTTAGCCCAGAACGTTTAGGCTTTGGCGAGTTTATGAGCCCAGATTCATAAGGGTCGAGTTCGACTCATATAACCAAACTCGGTTTTGTTCGACTCAACTCACCTCAGACTCGGTACAAGCCAGGCTTGACAAGTCAAAAAGCAAGCCCACTCGAGCCGAGCCGGCTTGGCTCACCTACACCCCTAGTTTGACCTTAGATTTGAAGATATTTGCCATATCTTCACAACAAAAGTAGATGGCAGTGGGTCCAATCCAGGGGCAGATCTAGCACATGATTGCAGCGTTGCACTTTGTAATTAACACCTTTAAAAACATATATTTGGGGTTTTAATAGGATCCGCCAATCTGGATCTCCTGTCTCATTCCATTTTGCTTCATAAAGATCTGGAAGAATCTTGAAATATCTGGAGAAATCTGGATAAATTATGACCCAGATTCTGGAATATTGTAAGTGAATGTGGGTGTCTATATACATATATATTATATATTACTAATCATGGAGTTTAGATAGATTAAGCTACTCAGTATTGACCTTTGCATATTCTAAAATCAGAGGATCTACTATAGGTCGTTGTTCTTGCTAAATCCCCAAGTACAAAAGAGCATACTAAAATCTCCAAACTGTAGAAGAAAAGCAAGGAATCCTAGGCCCAAGTCAAGCAGTAGGTAGAATCACATACAAAAAATGAAGCAGCAAAAACACAGCGTTATCTATTTCACAACAAGTTTCAGTATCTCGGAATTCAGAGTTAGGCATAAACTACCTGGGCATGTATTATACCAGAGAGGCCAATAGTGGCTCCTGCTCTGGCATGTGAAACAATCTCGTCGGCCAAATCCAATAGCGGATTTAACAGAATATTTGCAATGACTATGTCAAATTGATCCTTATGCATTAAAACCTTGTCTCCAGCTGATTCTGCATCCAAATCTTCCTGCGCCTCTTCATTTACAGAGGAAACACCATCCTTTGTGGGCACTAGACGCAATTTCAATGTCTCAGGTCCAATATTGTTCAGCTCAGCATTCTGACTTGCAGCTGTTATTGCCTGAGGATCAATATCAACTCCCACTGACAGAGCAGCACCCAACTGCATTCATTGCAAACAAGTTCTCAAATAGAGTTATGGGGAATTAGTTAAATGTGTACAAAACTGAAGGGCGGAGAAATAGCACATAGAACATCTGATTCTTATTTTGTGTAAGCTACAAGATGAAACTATGTTAACAGACTCACCACCACTAAACAGCTATTGTCCTATAACTGTAAATCACACTTTCCAGTGGCAAACATTTTAGGGTGGCTCTCTGTGTACAAGAAGCATAAGAATGAAATATTAAAACAAAGTAGAAGGTTTATCATTCGAAACTACAATCATGCTTCCCAATTGGTTTGATAGTTTTTACCTTCAATGCTGCAATGGAGAGAATTCCAGATCCTGTGCCATAGTCCAGAAAGAGTTCACCTCCTTTTACAGTTTCATGTAACAACAGCAAACACAGCTTGGTTGTAGCATGCTCTCCAGTTCCAAAAGCCAAACCAGGATTCAAAATAATATTTGTTGCATGCGCATCCTACAGCAAGAAAGATTAATTTCCAAAAATATAAGATCATGCGAACGAAAAAACCTTGGATCTATCCAATATTTGAACCAAAGTTAAGTTTCCAGATAACATACAGAACAAAGCAAATGGAAAAAGGAAATCAAAGTAATCAAACGCCATCTGATGACAAAAGGAACAGAATACCACTTGGGCATAATGGCTTCCCATAGATAGCCAGTAATAATCTACTTGTTGAAAAAGAATCATAAGGAACCTAAAACAGCGATAATCATACAGGAGGAGTCTTCCACTCGGGAACAATCCAAAGGCCCTTGATTACTTCAATTGGATCAAATGATTCCTGAGAAAAGGTAAAGAACAAAGTTGTCAGGGGCAAAGTTCTAAGTTACTCAGAAGTGAACAGAGAGAGGCCTGCCTTAACAATCACCACCGTCCCATAAATAAACATTCCCTCAGTCCCATAAAATTAGTCCCTTTTCCGTTTGTGAACATCCCAAAATCAACACCCTATCCATTATTAGTATCGAAAGCGCTCTCCCACTCTCCTCTAAGAAACAATTTTAAACAACATATCTACTATCAACGAATGCTCTGTTGTAACTTTTCATAACCTAGCTGGAAATTATGTGATGCTGGGTTTATCTTAAGTCAATGACTTTTAAAATCAAATACAAATACTACAGCCATTCAAACAGATGGAGAAAAATCTTTCATCTTTGATGGTTCACACAAGAGCCAAGGCAAGGAACCCACCTGCCAAAGAGGGTCACACCTGCCATGATCATCTACTTGGTCAACTGAATGAAGTTTCATTAACATTATGTAACAAGCTTAAGCACCAAGTACGAGTGTCTTTAGATGGAAAAGCCTAGAGGACATATAGCCAGGAGCAGATAACAACCTATTAAAGCTGGGATGGCCAATGCCACAGCTTCCAATTTGGTCCCTTTAAAGTATGTATTTGTTGCTTTAAAACTAGGAAAAATTATATAGTAGCACATGAGGGACCCTACAGTTTAGGCCTATTCAAAGAACAATCTACCTCAGCCCCACACAGTTGAAATTCTAGATCTGCCACAAGTCCACGACGTATAGCAGTGTTCTTTGTCTGGTAAACAATCATCGACACATTGCATTTTTTTTAATAAAAAACATTTCATTTGACTAAAGATCTAAGAACAGTACAATATGAGCAATCCAAAATCTAAAGTGCAGTAAAAAAAAAAAACACAAAAACAAAAATAGCAACTCGGCCTCACCTGAGTTCTTTTTATCCAGTCATAGGGATTATACTTTAACAGTTCAAAATCTGGCATTTCCATGCCAATTGAATCAGCAGCACGTGATATGCAAGTACTCACATCTCCAACTCCAGTGAATATTGAACATAAGCTAACCTGTATATCCATGTAGATGGTAAGCAACTATATGTTATGATTTGTCATGTGTTACACAATCATGTAAACATCGATAGTTCCACAGCTTCTGAGTTGAGGTGGCTACACAGATAAACTAAAAAGGCAAGTATTCCAGTTAAGGAGAGTGTAAATAGCTCATTTCATTGCCTATGACTAAGCTTTTAATGTCATTTTCATGCCGATAATGAAGGCATGTAGGATATTCAGTTATTAGGTTCCCCCACCATCGATTTTATGCAAAGCACGCCATCCACCAGATGAACAGATTATAGACACGTGATTTCCACAACAATAGTTGCAGCTCCTCAGCTGATTGCCGACTCAAATGACAAGAGTTTTGAGTACAACATGATTTTCCCCACATTTCTATCATTTTCTCCATCACATGAAATTTTGGAGGTACATTAAGTATGATTCCAATTATATCTTATCATACTGAATGGTTGGGAATGTTCATTTGAGAATTAGAGCCAGGGACACTTTAGCAGTAGCATCAACATACCAGCCTCAAAAGTATATAACCCAGGCAAGCTCATTATGTATTATCCATGGTGCCACAGAGAGTGTGCTAGGATTAAATCTTAGACAAACAGAAGGTTCCCTGATCAAGAACAGACGAACAATTGCAATATTTCTTACTCTAAAAACATGATCTTTTCTTTTCTTTTTTTAAAAAGAAAAAGGCCAAAAGGTAGGGAAGCACCAGACACTCCATAATTTTATACACCTTAAACAATTTATTTTAGGATATGAATAATATAGGAGTTTAATGCTGGATGGCAGCATCCACATCATGCTCTTAACAATGCAGATCATGACCATGAAAATAGACTAGATCGAAGAAGAGGGGGTCAGAAAAGGGTATTCATATCATTAAGCAAGGTTTCACAGCCAAATACCTCGTCTGAATTCTCATACTCCTCGTATTCATCCATACTGACAGAACTGGCACCGAAACATAACAGAGCTTCTGAAAGTGGGTCCTGGATATCAGCAAGAAGTTGAATAATTGGTATCCAGAAAATCAGTCTAATGCATTCCTTTAAGTCCGCAACTTTCCTTCCCATTAAAATGATCTGTTCGGTCTGCATCTATTATTACTACTTACTAGCCATCAGCCATGCCATTGAAATCAAGTACAGTTTCAGTACTTGAACAGTAAAATTTGTCGTTCACAATCAACAATTAAAACCAAGAATAATACAAAGATTATCAAAGGACTAATGAACAAATGCCAACATAAAGAAAAGAATTAAATGATCAACAAATCAGCAAGATTTTCTTGCCAACAAATTTGATATCAGAATGTATAACTAATTTTTCCCAGCATAACCTGGACCTAACATCACAATGCCCACTTGACTAGCCATTTTTCACTTTAGCATAACTAATACATGGTTTTCCCCAAGAACCAACATGTAGATAACAGAACTCTTAACAGAATGTAAGAATCTGAAGAATGACCGATTTATCTGACATGCCACAAGTAATCCTTCAAAGACCAACTATAGTTTTCAAAAGAGATAGACTTCATGTACTGTACTGTTCTTTCTATAACCATCCACTCAACCAACTACCTTGTCTTTAATCTTAAGTCTTTCTTCCTTCATAGTAACTGTTATCATCCTAAATTGAGCTCACGGAGCAGTGTACATAATGCTCCCTTTACAACAACAATATAATTTCTGTCAAATTAAAAAGTAGAAACAACATCAAGCTACGGATGACTCCCTTAATTCATTCAATCATTTATATTTTCGACCACCCATACAATTCACCAAACCCAAAGCAACATTCTTTGATAACAATTTTCCCTCTCCAATTCTGTCGCAAACCCAGCTAAGTATCACATTTAAAATGATAACCACTTGCACATACCTCAGATTTTCCTTCCTAACAAAACCATATACACCATTAAAGTCCAAATAACTTACAGCGACATCTTTACGGCAGCGGATGAGAGCAGAAAGGTAAGGAGGCACACCAGAGTCATGGGATGCTGTGGACGAGGAGAAAGAAGCCGCGACTGAGGAGGGCCGCCATTGCCGCTTGTAGCTGAAGCAGCTAGGGGGGGAGAGAGAGGGAGGAGGACGATGAAGGAGGTAAGAACGCCTAGGAAGCTGGGCACGGACAGTGGACGTAAGGTGTTTGAAGAAATGACTCAATGGAGCAGTCAGCATTTTCAATGTTTTGCTTGCTCTGTTTGGTTCTCACTGTGGCTATCCGACTCCTCAGGTTGTATTGTGTCACAGCATCTCCAATTTAGCTTTCAAATTCTGAAATTCCATTATGTCACATAAGTAAAAATTTTACTTTCAAAACTTACATTCCTTCGGCTCTCTAAGAGCATTGGCAGACAACAGCTATGAGAATGCATGACCCTTGTGGAGACCCCTTTACCACATGTCGCAAAATTATTTGTTATCACAAAAATTGCCTTGCAGGGAGGAACGCTTTGGTGTTCCCACGTGCATTGCTTTTTTTGTCCTTCTATTATTTTTTTCCTTAAAATATTATTTAGATGATAAAAAAATAAATGGTATGTTATAAAGTGACCCATGACAAATATTTTATTGGGAGATTCAAATTTGAGTTTCATGAGTTAAAGAAGTGAATGAATGTAAGTTCCAAAAAAATAAAATTTTTGCTAATATGGTAAGGTAGAGTTCCAAAATATGGAACTTAGAGTGAGAATGCTTTAATCCATAGAAATCCAATTCAAATCACCCAATAAAATATTTGTTGTAAACCCACCCATAACAAACAATTTTTTTTTAAAAAAAATAACCTAACTAATATTTTTTAAATGGAAAAACCCAAAACAAAACACAAAAAGAACAAAATTTGAATGGAAGGAATTGGGGAACTACAATCCGTTCCCCCATGCGTGCTGGTAGTGCTGCCTTGTGTTCCCTCTTCACTGGAAAACCCTCATGTCAATTTTTTTTGGAATTGTGGGATCCAGCCACTGAGATGCATTCCAAGGGTTGATAATGGCGTTAAGTCGCCCTTCCATAGTCTAAGATATTAAGGCTTGAGCTAAAAATAATGTAATATGATTCTATATTGGGTTTAGGGATGGGCATTAGGAGGGTATGGTTAGAGTATACCCATGCCCATATTTTGCCTAGAAATGTTGTTATCCAACTCATTTCCAACCATAACTCTTACTATTTATATGGGTGCTACCCATACGGGTAATAACCATATGGGTGGCTGGGTGCTATCCATATGGGTTATCATTGTTTGGCATTCATGGGTTTGTATATTTACAATACAATACTCATAATTGCAAGTAGGGAATAGACAATATGGTCCGTCGAAAGTTATGAGGAAAATTCAACTTCAACGGTTCGAATCAAGATTTGAATATTTGATGTGAAATATTAAAAGAAGCTCATATGTGAGTTCCGAATTGATTATAGGTGGCATTACCATCGAGACAGAGATCAAAAAAGTGGTTCATTGTAATTTTAATTATTATACGAGGATACTATTGTCTTTTTAGTCATCATTATTGGATATGTGGATACCGTACTATCCACCAAACACCCACCTCAACTATGAATAATTATCTATCTCATACTCATTATCCATTCTTAATGAGCATTACCCACCCAATTTGAATGGGTAAGAGTGGGTACACATCTAATGGATATAAATTCTCACTTCTAATTGGGTTTACTCCCTATAAGATCGAGCTAGACCTTACTAGAATATGAGTTACGGGTGGATCGGTTAGGGCCTTATTCTTTTCGTGGTTTAATGAACTCTTCCAACTTCTTCTCACTCCTATCCACTTCTTCGCATTTTTTTAAAATAAATATCACTCCTTTCTATTCCTACCCATTTCTTCCCACTTCGTTCCACTACTACTTCTTATATTTTGAAAACTTGTATAATTTGTGTAATTATATATACGAATATTATAATTAGAATTAATCAAATATTTTTTAATTTTTGTGTTGTCAAGCAAATATTCGTTATTCGGGACACAAATTGCAAATGAATTTCTATATATTGAAGAAATATATATATTTTTTGCATTGTTAGCAAATGTAGTTATTCGTGACACGAATTGTAGATTTTTTTCTGTATATTGAATTTTTATTTATTTATTTTGCATTGGCGACCAAATACTCGTTATTCATGACACAAAAATGTAGATTTTTTTTTTGTATATTGAAGAGATATATATTTTTTTTGCGTTGTTCCTAATTCGTGACATAAATTGCATATGTGTTTTTTTTTGTATATTGAAGAGATATTTATTTTTGTTTGCATTGTCAACCACATATTCGTTATTCGTGACAGAAATTATAGATTTTTTTGTACATGGAAGAGATTTTTTTTTTTGCATTGTTAACCAAAATTTCGTTATTCATGACACAAATTGCAGATTTTTTTCTTTTGCACATTGAATAGATATTTATTTTTTTGCATTGTTAACCAAATATTCATTATTCGTGAGACAAATTGCAGAAGTTTTTTTCTGCATATTGAAAAAAGATTTGTATACAAATTTTGCCGATAGTTCAACCGCCCCCCCCCCCAAAAAAACAACCACCACCAAATATGCTAATAACCTCACAGTGGTGAGCAATCAGTTTGTGCTTGGGGAAGGGCGTCAACAGCTCGGTGGTGGGCAGTAGAGGTTCGAAGTAAGGACGATTGCACCGCGACCCCTTGCGCGACAACGACCATGGTCTGGCAGCATGTACTGTACTGCAGCATGTACTGTACTACAGCAATGACAACTTCGCAGTGGCCAATCAACAATCTATCAGACGAGTTTGAGAGAGAAGAGAAAAGGAGCAACGAGGGGTTCGAGAAATAGGCAAAGTGTTTTGAATATTAATGAAAGGAGCGATAGATTTCTTGAGATAATGTGTCAAGAACTCAGGATTGTATTGGATAAAGGTAGGATATGTTATTGTTATTTTATTTTATAACTTTTTCTATATCTAACACAAATAATAAAAACGTTTCATGAATACAAAGAAAAAATAATATATCCACAATAACCGTCACGAATAATGTTTTTTCTGTTAACAACGCAAAAACTTAAAAAAATTTCTTCCATATACACAAAACATTAATATATTTGCAATTTGTGTCACGAATAATTAATATTCGGTTAAGAATGAGCAAAAATTAAATTTTATAAATAGATCATTAAAATAAGACATCTGCAATTTGTGTCACGAACAACGAATATTTGGTTAACAACGCAAAAATTTAAAATATTTCTTTAATATACAAAAAAATTTTACACATTTGAACTTTCTATCACACATAATGAATTTGTGTCATGAATAACGAATGTTTGGTCACCAACGCAAAAAATATAACATTTTCATTAAGAACACAAAAAAAAATCATAAATAGACCACCAAAATAATACATCTGCAATTTGTGTCACGAATAACGAATATTTGGTCATCAATACAAAAAATATAACATTTTTATTTACTATACAAAAAAACAAACACATCTAAAATTTATGTCACAGGTAATGAATTTTTGGTTAACAATGCAAAACATAAGTAGTATTTCTTCAATATAGAAAAGAAATTAACTAATATCAACACTCCAACTTCATCCCATTCCTTTCTTCCTACTCATTTTCACTCCTTATCACTCTCACATACAACAAACCACCCATATCCACTTTCATCCACTTCTTCTCACTCATTCTCATTCCACGTCCACAATATACTCACGAAAAGAATAGGGCAATTAGAATATCTATAATAAAGTCTTACATTCAAGTGGGGGTGGAATGAGATCCTACCATTGAATGCTCTTAGGCTAGATTTTCTCAATCCTAATCCTACTCGACCTCAAGCAAATCAACACATTTCTAATCCCCATATCCTTGAATTAGATTGACCCTCACATGAACTTGTATACAAAACAACATTTACACACAATGTATGTCCTTATTTTGATATTGAACACTCAACACCCTTGTCAAAGGGGTGAAGCAACAAAAGAGAATTCATTGCAAGTGTGTAGCAATGAAAATCAATGAGGAAATACACAACTAGAATGAACTCAACAATTACGACATTTAATTCAAGAAGTTACCATCTAAAATAGCAGAGAGTTCGCCAAACTCTCAATGTCAAAATCTCGTGGTCTTTCTTGTACAACTTCAGAATGTGATAGTTTTTAAGTTTTAACAATTGGGTAACTAGGTTGGGTTAGAAGGTTGAAACTTCAACCCTAATCCGCCTTTAACTAAATCCTACATGTGAGGCTAAGTAGGGATACAACTTGAAAAAAGGGCTTCTATAACCTTCACATTTTGAGGGGGGTTCGCTCCAAAAATACTCTAGTTTCATGCTTCTGTCACCTAATTTTTGTTCAGACCATGTAAATTTGAATCTATCATAATTTTGTTTTATTTTGTAGGAAATAACTTAATTGAATCAAGCAAGTACTAAAGATCGTGTGCAAAAACAATGCAAAATCAATAATGGAGCTTCGAAAGTTTGACCCTTACCTTCCCATGGGCTAAGATAGACTTCACAAGTTTCTCATACATGCATGCCATGTTATTGCCAAGGTGAACTTTGTCGCAGGCTCGCCACACCTTCCTTTATACCATGGAGCATCCATGACACAACATCTGCAAGCTTCAAATATTCATTTTAGTGCCCTGCAGCTTCAGCCCTATGCTGCTGTGTACGTTGTCCATCATTCATCCAAGATCGTGACCAGACACAGGTCTATTTAAAAAGGCATTTGAGCTCATTTTGGAAGGATCTTTGATCCCTCTAAATCCCATTAGTGGAGAATAAAATACAGTAATTTGTTTGAGATTAGGATTAGTCTCTCAAGCATCAATGGCGAAGCTTTCTTTCTTCATTCTCTCTTTATTTTATTTCCTATGTTTGTTATTAGCTTAATTAGTTTCGGTTTGGAGCAACGGTAAGGTTGTCTCCGTGTGACCAAAAGGTCACGGGTTCGAGCCGTGGAATCAGCCACTGACAGAGTCATGTTAGACTGCCTATAAGACTATAATTCACCCCTTAGGGTGCAGCCCTTCATCGAACCCTGCGTGAACGCGGAATGCTTGTGCACCGGGCTGCCCCCTTAGTTTCGGTTTGATTTTGATTTTGTTTGGATGATATCTATGAGCTAGATGTTAGATTAGTTACATGTTGATTAGTTTGTTTGATTTCCACCTTAATGTTAATGTTTGATTACGTTGTGTTTTTGGTGTTAAAAAGTAGACAAATTGTGTTGCTTTTGTTGCAAGTGGTCAACCTAATCTTGTAGTGTCCCTAGCGAAGCCTTGTTTATGCTTACATTTTTTACATTCCTCTCATGTCACTGGGTGTTGGATGATCTGCTTTAAAAAGTTTCTTCTACCTATTACTGAAAGTTGAGGCCAATTTGTTAGTGTAGGTAGAGAAAATAGTCAGATTTTGACTTGAAAGTATATTCGCAACCGACCATTCCTAAATGCTACCATATATTTATAAACGTTAAGCTTGACTTGATTGGTTAGTTAATTAGGTGGTGAAATCATAACTTGAATCTCTTTTTGTGTTTCTTAACTTAGTTGAGTTTCATAATCAAATCTCATCTAGGTTGCCTAATTTGAGAGCTTGCCCGGGGGGCGGGGGTGTTAGAACTCAATGTAGAGCTCCTTACAGACGACCCGTACTTGACAACTAGGTAAAACTACTTCACGCACTTGTGATTATATATGTAAAAACTTCTTCATATATGAGGGTCTAATGAGTCCTGGCCCTATGTTCACCTCTTGTCAAGATCCACTTAAACTTCTAGTTAATATTATAATTTCACGACATTGATCGCCTAATTTTTCTAGATAATGTCAATGTTAGCAATTTTTACTTAGTTATATTTATTTTTGTAGGAAACAAGTATCAAGGAACAAGTAACGAAAATCAGACTCAATTTACATGAAGAAGACATGAGGAGTTGGAAAAGGCCCAAGGCTGCACGAGGGACCCAACCATGTGATTGAGGACGTTTCGACGTGTGCTGCGAACCATTCTCTTGACTTGTCGCTACCTTGGATGAAGTACTTCTACAAGCCTCTATTCAAGGCCAATTCAGACATTCATGCCTTTGCTAACCATGTACCTTCTATTTTACGTTACTGACATTTACCATGTGGCCTTCAGACAGACATTGCCTACACTGGATTACTTATACATCTATACCAGTGGGCTCAGGTCCGCTCAACAACCTACTTTATGCATACTAAAGATCAAATTGCTGATATTCAAGATTTTTTTTTTAAAAAAAGTTGATGCAACTATAGGTCTGCTTGCTTTCAGTATTTTCGAAGAATGGTTAGTGAATTAGAGTAGATTTGAGCAGATTTAGATTATTTTAGAGAACGTTGAAATATGTGGTCAAGTAGAAGTACGTAGGAATACATTAGAATTGACTGGAGTAAATAATAATGTCAAACATATTGAAAATGAACCAGTCATAACTAGGGGTGTTCATCGGTCTAAACCCGGACCGGACCGGACCGAAGACTGAATAGGAGGGAAGTTACGGACCGTGGACCGGACCGAATAAGTCAAGAACTGGACCGGGACCGGACCGAAAAAAGTAGGACCGGACCGAATTGTAAAGTTAACAAATTTTTACAATATGAACATCTTATATTTATTTCAATATGAACAATTTCTACATATTTTCACTATGAAAAACAAATCAATATTCTTGAATGTTTGAAAAATTATAAGTTGCAAAAGAAAATTAAAATTTAGTTAGTAAAAAATTGATTTTTAAATTTTTTTATTCGGTCCTCGGTCCTGACCGGTGGACCGGACCGGACCGGACCGAAGACCAAATAAAAAAAATTTGTGAACCGTGGACCAGACCGAATTCATTCAGTTCGGTCCGGTCCGGTCCGGGTTTGGACCGAATAATGAACACCCCTAGTCATAACTGTTAACGTTGCTTTTTTATGCGTAAAGTATACATATATAATGGATCGTGATTTGCCCTTTTTTTTGCTTGCACAATGATAAATGTTTTATTATAAGACTTTTTTAAGTATTTTGTTTGAGCTTAAAAGTTATTTTATCACATGTGAATTGAAATACATGTCATAATTGAATAATGAATGATACAATTTATAAATTGTACCAAATTATCTTTTTATTCTTATTTTTTCATAATTATAAAATTATATGTATAATACGCCTAAGCAAATAAGATTGATTTGATTATAATATCATTTTTGACCGCCAGTATTACCGATGAATTAAACTATGACAAATTTAACCATTAAAAATTATCTGATTTAGAATTATTTAATATACTCATTTGGATCAAAGACATTTAAATAAGTATTTTAGTACTAGACACAAACATACACATCATGCGCCGCCCACAAATGTCGTGTCATCGAGCATGGCCTGTCCATCCCACCTGTCTTGCTCATAGTAAAGCTCGGTCTGCGCATCCCTCTCTTTCTCTCACCCACTGACTTTCGAATTTCCGATCCTATCTCTTTGCTCACTCTCTCTCCTCCCGGGTGTATTTCCGTGCAACCCATTTCTCTCATACGCCATGTCCGGCAGAGAAATTCTTCACAAAGTTAAGGTACGCTGCTAAATTATCTGTTTTTCTTGATCTCCCCATAGAAAAAAGCGATACCCTATTCAGAATTGTTCTTGTTCTTCCTTTTTTTCCCCATTTGTGATCGGTTTGGTTGTGTTATTGCCCTGATCTTGTGTATTGAGATCTGTTTGATCTTCAAGGATTAATAATCTACTAAGTAATGATTTTGATTCGCTTGATTAATTGATTCTTAGTTTTTTTGTTTTGGCAATAAAATTTACAGCCGAGTTTGGAAAAATATTTAGGTGGGGCCCCACATCATGGCTAGTCTTCAGGTGACCTTTTCATTTCATACTCTGTGTTATGTGGTGGATACATTGTTCGTGTTACTGTATCTGTTTTCCCCCCCCCCGGTTTTTGGGGGGTTGAAATGCTGTCAGATTGGTTTTGAGAATGAGAATTAGGGACTTTCTGTCATCCATCTCCGAGCAGCATGCCTTGGAAGGAAGGGAGGTATTGGAGGAAAAATTCTGGGGATTGCGTGATTCACCTTAATATTCCCTTATGTAGTTGCATGTATATATGTATATTTTTTGGTTTGTGCATTAGTCATATAAGTCATATTTAATGCATATATATGGATACGTGGCTTTTGGGAGTATATACTTTAGGATTATGGCATAAGAATGAGTAAAATGAGCCTGCCCGAATTTCTGACGTGCTGGTTTATTAAATACTATGCCCCGCCACTCCTAGGATTGAAACACTACCTTCCCCTTTTTGGTTTTGTAGAAAAGTGATCTCTCAGTAATTCTATGGTACTACCTTGCTATGTACACACCTATATAAGAGGGTGTGTCCTGTGTTCTAAAAATTTTTAGATACAAACGTATGTATTTTAGCATGGTACACACCCTCTTATATAGGTGTGTACATAGCTAGGTACATGGATATGTACCATAGAATGTTTGGTGATCTCTTTTGTTCTCTCTCCTTTAGGCTTATATATCTCATGCATGGCCAAGGCCAAACTGTAGTTTTTCTCCCTCCTTTTAGACATGAATGCACTTTTGGCTGTTAGAGCGGAAAAGGAAACTTAGCAATAGCACATGCTTGTGCATTGTTTTCCTCCCTATTCTTTTTATGTGATATCAAAAAAAGGGTTAATGTGTTTGCATTGTGGGTAAAACAGGGGAGGGTAAGGAAAGAGAGGTTATTGGACTCCTCTTCACCTTTTTTTGTTTTTGGGGGGAAAATAAAGGGAGAGGAAAATTATTCAAGTCCGTCCATCTGTTACCACAATTTCTGTTCAGCCCCTAATAGTGGATGAATGGGAATGAATGAAAGATTTTTGATAAATTCACCTTCATTTCCCTGATTTGCTGTTAGAAACTTTACATGACGATGTTCCACAATTGGTTTTTACTAAGATTTGATGAGTACCAACTAAGTTTAAAATAGATTATGATTTGACTGAGTATGAGTGGGGACAGGAGCTTGGGGGCCTAATTCCAGCCCTTGTAGTTTTTTGGTCACCTTCCACAACGTATGAGCTTAATATCGGCGACTACAATCATATGAAAGCATCAGGTAGTGTGGCGTAGTATGTAATGCCACCCATGAGGCTCTTACCATGGTGGCTCACATCCTAGAGTATGAAATTTGTTCTGATAAAAGATGGAGTATGCATTGCACCATTACCTCACGGAGGCTGGAAATGAGTTGGGAGATCCGGTGGTCTTTAAAGAAATTCAAGGGGGGGGGGGGTCTAGATCTGTTTCTTTTTAGGTAGGGGAGGTGCTGTAATCCCTCGTTATGTACCTCGTTATAATCTAAACCCAATAAAATATATCAACGGCTTGCATTACAGATACATTCCCTATCTGATTTTTTGTAATAGGGATTCCATTTTTGAGCATCCCAACATTAAATGAGAAAATTCAAGACAGAACCAATAGTGTACTCATCAATATGATAGTGCTTGGAAGATTTGATATCTGAGATTAAAAGCTTGTTGTACAAGGTATTTCAAGAACTTATGGAAGATGTTGGGGTGGATTTGTTTTACAAATTTCATGTGACTTAAATTTTATATGTAAATCCTTATTGTTTATGCAAAAGTTAGTTCTTATGGTGGTATGGAAGGAGTAATGGCTAACTTCTGAGTGCAGACAGACCTACAAGAGGTGGTTTTTGTGAGGGGCCTTTGATTGGTATTACATTGGCTGCCGACTACTTTACAACAAATACGAAGCAGCCAATTTGATAGAAGTATAAAATGGTAGTACACTGTTATTTTGGCGAGATTTGCTTTCAGTGTCTTTTTTGGTCTATTGCAAGTCTTGATATGATCGGAAGTTTCGTGGGTCTCTTGGAATCGACCTCTCTACGGGTAGGAATACCGGTAGGGGTAAGGTTGCCTACAGCTGGATCTCCCCAGACCCCGCGAAAGCGGGACCCACACTGGGAGGTATTGTTGTTGTTGTTGTTGTATTGATATGATCAGAAGGTCTTATGATCTAGTTAAAGAAACAAAAAATGTTAGTAGTGAATATTGCGGAAGGCTATTATGCAACTGTAGATTGAGCAATACAAGTCCCACATACCTGGATAAAAGCAGGATGCTGCAAGCATAATTTTTATCCCAACCTTATCTGCAGTCTCGCGGCATTCAATTAAGATGCAGGATACAAGTCAATATGAGGGGCATTTTAATGATAGAGACATCTGTAATGCTCTTTCCCTGTGTTACCCAGGACTTCCCCATATAATCAGGTCATTTTGAGCGTCAAGACTAACATTGGTACTTCATGTGAAATGAAGGGCCCAGGCAACTTAGCCTTTCCATTTATTGTGAAAGAATAGTATGTCAATTCTATTTTCGATTGTCCAAGATCTCCGTGGCTGCAGCATGGGTATTTGCAGTTCATTGCCTATCTCTTCGGGTTAATGTTAAATATGAATATGGCCAGGAGTGATGATGTAAATATGCTATTAAGATCTGGACCTCAAATCTAGCTCCCTCCCTTGCTCTCTATGTTTTCTGAAAGCATATTCCTTTTGCTCATGATGCTTTCTAAAAGTTCTTTTTGAAAAATTAAAAATGCATGTTTCAGAACAGCTTCTTTAAGACACAGCAAATATCTCAAAACCGATGGTAACTCTGAAAGCTGCAGATGTTATTCTGATCTTGTGATGTCCCGTCTGGTTCTTTGTGCCCTTTATTTTAAGAACAGCGATCTGTTTACCCTTAAAAGATCTTAAAAATTTTAGAGGCATTAACTTAAAATAAATATTTCATTAGTTCACAAATCACAGATATTAAATTTGGATGCTCATTATCAAAAAGAAAATAAAAACTTGGACATTCATAATCTGAAAGTGAATTGATGGTCAAACTATATCCTCTTTGACCAGTTTTGGAAAGTTTCATAGGACAGAATGAGGATTATTCTTGATGTTGCATTGAGTTATAGACTTGGTTGTTTGCATGCCATTCCAGTTTACTCATCTAATGAGAGTGGCTCGCGAATTCGTTCTTCGGGTCCTTATTGGCATGAGGGATCAATTAGCTTGTTAATATTTCTGAACATCTTGAGTTGCTAGAATGGTAGAAGGCAATGCCTCCCCTTCCCTCACCAAATATTGTAGTAGGGTGGATTTCACAAATCATAATAACCGGAATTGTCACTTGTTCAATGGGAGGCATAAATTATTTTGTCTAACTTTCTAAATTGATGAATCTATTGATATAGCCCTGTTTTGACACGTTAAGTTGAGAATAAATTTGGAGAATTTGCTGCTTCCTGTTGACTCTCCCCATTTCTTCTCTGAAAGTCTTAACAGTAATTGTCACTCATGTTCCTATCATTACATGTGTGCGTGACTTTCATGGCAGGAAAAGGTTGGCTTAGGTTCATCTGCATCGTCTGCTGAAACTGGGAAAGGAAAGAGTAAAATATTGAAGCACGTTACACATGGCTATCACACAGTCAAGGGAAAATCTGCTCATCCAATGGAGGACTATGTCTTCGCAGAGTTTAAACAAGTGGAGGATAATGAGCTTGGGCTCTTTGCTATATTTGATGGTCATCTGAGCCAAGAGGTTCCTGATTTTTTGCGATCCAACCTGTTTGATAATATATTGAAAGAGGTAATGAATGGTGGCTTTATTTATTTATGGTGTCAAATCAATTGCTTATTATTTGATGTTTCAAGTTAATTTTCGCTGAAGACTCTTATCCCATGTACTTACTGTGTCAAATCAAATGATTAGTGCTCAATATCTTTGGTCGCTTTTCTGTCCAAGGTCTTGTGGTTTTGATCTTTTCATTTGACGAAGAATACTGGTTCTCATCATTTGGTCAGACAACTATTGAAGATACTGGAATTTGGATGAGCTACTTTAAAAACATGGAGATTTTTTTTGTTGGGGCAGGGGGGGGGGGGTTGGTGAATGGTCAATACTTACAAGTTAAGACTGTAGAAAGTGTGGAGGTAGGCTGGAAGAAGACAGATTGTACTTGCAAAATTGCTTCTGCCCTGATTGCCTGAATCTATTTAATGTGCTCTTTTCCTCTTTTTTTTTCCTTGTTTTGGTTACTTGTGCAAAGCAATTTTTGAGTTGGGTATAACTATGTTCTTTTTGTTTCGACCTGCAAGAGACCGGTATACAGATGACAGAATTTGTCTGAATTCTATGCCTTGACTAGATTAAGTGTGAGTCTAACTAGAGCGGACTTTCTTTTGGCTTTGAAAAGCAAAAGAAGGCTTTGAGGAAAACATATGGCGGATGGATTTTCCTGCCATGGGTGAGACTTTTTTCATTTTTCTGAATCATATCTAGATCATTTTCGAGGTGGGTGATGGGTCCTCCTTTTGGCATAGTAGGTGGTGTGATGGTATTTGCTTGAGGGATCGTTTTCCTTCTCTCTTTGCTGTTGCACCTAACAGGGATGCTTGTGTATCTGATCATTTGGAGCACTCTCCTTCTTTGGTCGTTTTGGCCTCGGTTTTTGTTCGTGCAGCTTTCCCAGAGGACGATAGTGTCAGTCAGTTTTTTGCCATCCTTGATACAGCTCCTATGAGGGGCCTCCTCTCTTGACATGGTTAGATGGAGCCTTACCTTCAACAGGGAAATTCATTGTCAAGTTTTTATTTCCTTCACCTGTCTTCCCCTCTTGGCGTTACATCCTCGGCATTTTCGTATTGCGGTTTTCCGTGGAATATTATGGGCCCATTTGAGGGTTGTGGGGGAGGCTGTCTAGGGAAATCTTAACTTTTGATAATTTACAAGAGGGGTAAGATCTTGGCTAGTAGATGTTTTATGTACAAAATTGGTCTAGAAATTACTGGCCATTTACTTCTCCATTGCACGTTTGCTAGAAACCTCTAGGAATTAGCCTTTAGTTGCTTGGACCTTGATTGGGTGATGCCAAGTTTTGGGAGTCATTAGTTATCAGCGTGGGAAGGTTTTTTGGGAAAAGGCGTAAGTTTACAGTCTTCCGAGCCATTCCTCTTGCTATCTTTTGGTTATTCTAGATGGAGAGAAATACGAGAGTCTTCGACGGGGTGGAAACGTCCTTAGAGCAGTTAAAGATGAGTGGCTGAGGACTCTTTTTCTTTTGGGAGGAGGAGGTTTTTTTTTTTTTTTTGGTTCCTTCTCGTTTGAAGTTATTGATTTTGTGGATAGGTTATTCTTGGGGTGTAATTAGCTTTTGTAGGATGCTAAATTAGCACGATTCCTTGTAAATTCCCTGTTTTTTATTATACATTACCTTTTCCTTATCAAAAAAATATCGAGTGGCAAAAACTGCTTTGTGTTCCCTATGGAACTTGTGTCGTTTGCACGGATGTGACCTACTTAATGGCCTTCTTTCTCACACTGCAAGTAGCCTGACTTTTGGACGGAAACTGAGAAAGCTATCAGAAGAGCATATCGCATCACAGATGACACAATATTGAAAAAATCAGCTGATCTGGGCAGAGGTGGTTCAACTGCTGTCACAGCTATCCTAATTAATTGTCAGAAGCTCGTGGTCGCAAACATAGGAGACTCGAGGGCAGTCATTTGCCGGGATGGCAAAGCAAAGCAGCTATCGGTCGATCATGAGCCAGATAAGGAAAGGAAGGAAATCGAGGAAAGGGGCGGTTTTGTCACCAAGTTCCCAGGTAGTTCAACACTTTCTATGGTAAATTTTTAAAACAGTTCACATGTAGGGCCTGTTCTTTGCAAGTTGCCATAAGTAACTTATTGTTGATGAGCGCTGATTAGGGTTGAAATTATGAGTAGAAAATATGACTAAGTGCTAATAAGTGCATTGGTACTGATGAGTGCTAACCAGTGTTGAAAGCTGATGGTAAGTTTAAAAAAACATGCCCTTACTAATAAAACAAGCCTACCATTATGTTTCCATAGTTACATTATGGATTCTGTCTATGAAGTGGAATGTGTTTACTACTGTCTTTCTCTCTTATGGATTCAGGGGATGTACCACGCGTTGATGGGCAGTTGGCTGTAGCGAGGGCATTTGGGGACAAGACATTGAAAGACCATCTTAGTTCAGAGCCGCATGTTACTGTTGAGATGATAGATGATGATAGTGAGTTCGCTATCCTGGCAAGCGACGGAATTTGGCATGTTAGTCTCCTTTTTCCTTTCCTATTCAGTTACCTGCAGTCCATGCTTTTATGTGTATTGGGCACCCTTCTGTTTTCTGGGGTCAGGAAGCTGTTTCTGATAAAATGATTATGTTCTTCATGAACATTACACAGCACCTTTTCACTACCCTTTTTCTAGGGATTAAAGGCGAGTGGGGAATGCTTACTTGAAAAATGTTTTGGAGGGTGTCTTGTAGGAAAGTGTTGTCATTAACAGAAATTTATAGTACCTGGGAGAAGAATATTTATCTTTAGGGAGAGTGGATATCATTAGGGATGGCAACGGGTCGGATTCGGATGGGATGTATAGACATCCGAATCCGATCCAATTAATAATCGGATTTGAAAATCCGATCTAAATCCGACTCCGTTGGATCGAATGTTAAATTGGATTCGGATTTGATTGCGGATCGGATAAAATTCGGATATAATCGGATATAATCTAATTATATATTTTTATTCAATATTTGCACAATTTTTATTTTCAACCTTATTTTTGCTCACTTGTAAGTGCAAATATTAAATACCTCTTTAATGTCAAATAACTTTTTTTATCAAACATTTTTATGTGTTAAAGTAAAAAGGTGTTTGAAAAAGAAAATGCAAAATTCACTTTAGAGTGAAAGGGATAGATAATAGTCCAACAGTAGGAAGGAAAGAGATTGACAAAGATGAGAGAGTGAGAAAAAGATTGGGGAGAGAAGAGGAAATTAACTAAGAAAGAATAGTGTACTGCACATAGAGTGCGGACCTTATGCGGATTTTTTGAGGGTTATCATATGAGGATTTTTCTATTTTCAAAAAAAAGTTGAAATTATTAGAAAAAGATACTGGATCGGATGTTAATCGGATTGGATGGACTCTTCCCCAAATCCGCTTGGATCGGAGTCGGATTAGGATTTTTTTAATCGGATTTCGAGTCGGATTATTTTTTATTGGATTCGAATCGGATAATTTTATCTCGGATCGGGTCGGATTTGCATTGAATTCGGACTATGTTGTCATCCTTAGATACCATACTGCTAATTGTGAAATGTTGACCTACATGTATATGGAGAAGAAACTCAACCTTCGACTTGCAAAAAAGCAACGTGATTTTCAGGTTTGGTGGGTCAATGATCCTAAAACTGTTTCTTCGCCTCATTGGAAGATCATAATAATGTTTCTCTTGACCCAGAAGAATGTATCTTATAGATCATTCTTCTTCCACCCAAATTTTCCATTATTTTCAGTGAAAACTGGGCATTTATTGCCTCATGAACTTGTCTTGTCTCCTGGGATTTGCTAGAACTATGGTGCGTGTTAATAAAGATCCTTGTCAATGGACAGTATTGCTATCCTTTTGTGCATGACAAACAGATTTTGAGTTCATTTGAGTGCTATATGTACGTTTGGATTTGATGATTCTACACAATTTATATAGGTAATGAACAATCAAGAAGCAGTGGATCACGTCAGGAACATAAAAGATGCACGGACAGCTGCAAAATCCCTAATTGAGGAGGCACTCAGAAGGGAGAGCAGAGATGACATCTCTGTGGTAGTTGTAAGGTTTCATTGACCTTTTATATATGTACTCTCCGCATTGTAAGCTCCCACTTACTGGGTTGAATCAAAAGGTTATAACCTTGTTTGCGTTATGTTGTCTTTCGTTCGCACCGTGGATGGTGTCTGGAATATTTTTTTGAGGACTACTAGTACTGGTGTACGTTCTCGTTATAGCAGCTTGAATTTTTCAGTGGCTGTGGTTTAATTTTCAGCTATTGTTGCGTTTTTCTTGGCCGTTCTATTCCCTTTGCCGTTCTATTCCCTTTGGCACTTGTTTCTCTAAGTTCATGAGTTCATCTTAGAACACACTGGACAATGGATGTGATTTTGTCGTCATTTCAGCTAGTTCATCCATACATCAGGTTTCAGGGTTATTGAGAATTGTACATAGATACGTGCATCCCTGTGGCTGATGTGTGTGGTTTTCGGAAAGTAGAAAGTGTGCAAAATCATAGGTCTGCAAACTTGGAAGTATCCCACTTTTTCTCCATTTTTTCAAGTGAATTTGATTGCATTGTGAGCATGGCAATGTGGAGTCCCTCTGTTCTTGGGTTTTGTGCTTGTAAATTTGAACTTGGTATTTATACTCGGTTTTTCGTTGATAGCTTGTTTCTATATATATGTTTGTGAATAGCAAGTTTTGTGTTTATACTGTGCTTCTTAAGCCTTTTGGCTATTGATGTGAAAGTTATGTTGTAATACTGCACTTGGTATTATACCACTGTCATTGATGACCAACTTTGTGTTGGTATCTGACGTTAAGGCTATGCATCGGCGATTCAATATCACTTACTTGCACTCGTATTGGAATCTTTCAACGTTGAAATTTGTTTAAAGGGATATAAAAACGGGTGAAACATCTGATCCCATGTGGTTTCAACCCACATGTTCAATTAGAAGTAGTCTATCTGGGGTTATCCCACTGTCTATAACGGCAACGTGTCTTATTATGAGGTGGGAACTAGCAAGACAAACTACGTTGTTAGAAAAAATAAGAAATTTGAATCGAGCGAGGTATACACAAAAGCGATAAAGTATGTGGATATTCAAGAAATCAGACAGAATATGTTGTTACGAAAAATGAGAAATTGAAATTGAGCGATGTATTTGCGGAAAATCCAAGCAAAATCAACGGAATAACAACGGGGACATCAAAAATAAGGCGGAAAATCCAAGCAAGATCAACGGAATAACAACGGGGACATCAAAAGTAAGGAGAAAATTAGGGGTAGTAAGACTGCTATAATTCCACTATAATAGAGGAGAGTATAACAATAGATCAGTATATAAGTATAACGAAATCAATATAAAAGAGAAATCAATCTCAATGGGCTAACAAGTAACAACAAGATCAAAGAGACAACAATCTCATAACAAAATTC
>JACYFF010031957.1:116010868-116032295 GCA_017589665.1 Selenicereus undatus | reverse complement strand
TCTATGGAAAACTGGAACAGAAATGAGAGAATTCTGAAAATTTTGCAATAATTCAAAAGGTGCCAAGCCAAAGGCACCTCATGGTGGGAGAAAACCACCACTCACATGCTACCTAATGGGGATTGAATGCTGCATGAAATGCATATGCAAAATGTCGAATTTAAATGAAGTCGGAATGAAACTACCACAATGCCTATGCAAAATGTCAAATTTAAATAAAGTCCGAATGGAACTACCACAATAGAGGAGAAGTAAAGTCAAGAGTCAAAACCATAAATCATCTAAATCGGGCCTCATAAACAAGAATGATAATGCTGCATAAATGAGTTAAATAATGCTCAAGAGACTAGTAGAAAACCGTCGAAGGACGAGCAGTCCAATGGGCACGCACCTGCCTGCTATGGACCGTGGCACTGGCATATATGACGGGCCACGGCCTCAAAAGTCCCAGAGCAATTCAAATAATCAGAATGAGACGGTGGTAAATCACCCGTACCATGTTGATCAGCTGTTCAAAGATAAAAATGAGGAGGATTTTTAAGTGTGTTCACTAATCTCGTGCCGAGTGCAATGCACCTGATTAATACAAAGCTAGGAGTAGGAGAGGAGAAGGCAGAAGGCCACTTTCACTATCAAACTACAACACAGGGAAAACAGAAGCAGCAAACTCCTCTTAACTACTACTCCCCGCCAAACCTGTGTAACAACTTGAGCTGGATCATGTCTCTGCCAGCTCGCTCTTCTGGTTATGCTGATCCTCTACAACCTGTAACTGGACAATTTGGTGAATATCTTCCTATGAATAGGTAAAATTCTGATGTAAGTATCATCAGATAAAAGCTGTTATACGGTAAGAAAAATGTGAATTGAAAAAATAAAGTCCATCTTAGGTAGGGACGAAGTTAGATTTTTGTATTGAGGGGGACCAAATCAAAATAGTGTGTCTATTTATCGTGAAAGTAATTTAGAATAATATGCATTATTTGTTATAAAATCCACGACTATCACAAAAGATGTTAAATTTTTCATAAATCAGGCCTTTATCTACCGAGCAGTGCATACAAATCATGAGAGGTTCAATCCCAAAATTAATTGGCAATGAGTAGAGTAACTTACAAGCTTATAAGCATGCTCAAGGCCTCTTAATCTTTCAATGTGGGACTTTTGCCCACTTCACAATTTTCTCCGACAAAAGATATAAAAAAGTAGAAAAAAAATAAATAAAGAGGGTTCAAATTGAAAGAAATAAATATGCCCAAGAACTTACAAACCAGTGCTCAAAGGAAAGCTAAAAAACAAGGGGCAAACTAAACGAAGGAAATGATTCACAAAAATAGCGCAAATTATTTTGTGCAACTGGGTGACATCTCATTTGTCCACCCGGGCCCACAATTATGAACATATTTCTCCTTTTTTTTTGCATGATTTTTTTTTTTGGTTCATTTTGTTCACCTTTTTTTTACACATTATTTACTCGGAAGTTTAATACAATATGTTCGTACTTTTCATCCTCTATTATTTTATACAGTAAAAGAATTTATATTTGTTAAAAAAAAAACCCCTTTCCTCCTTTTTGTCTTATTTTCTGTTTCGTAGTTCATTGCCCCTTAATTTTATACCCTATTTTTTCTTCTTTCTTCTTTCTCTTTTTCTGTAGTATAAGCAAATGTGGAAAAGACCAATGAACAAATACTTATTATTTACTTCACTTGTTCGTGAATGGCATATCGTACATGCTTCCCCCCACAAAAAATATGCGCACACATTTTTTTAAATTCTTCCATTGAAATATTAACGCATAAACTCATATTTACATTATGGATCTACGTTCACTATTTTTGTATAAAAATCCTAATTTTTAAGATAAATATTAATTAAAAATTTGTATATTTATTATCCGTATTTTTACTCAATAGAAGCATACAGATTTATTATAAAAATAAACAAAAATAAGAAAAAAATTCACTACAAATTTTTATATGTATGGATACAACATTAGTGAGCAATACTGCATATGCTAGTAAGCTATATAATATCTTTAATGAGCAATACAATGTTAGTAAGAAATATTTATATTATCATTTATTATGATATGAGCGCATGCGTATTATATATATTTAGTCAGTATAATACAAATATAATCCAACTCACTAAAAATATTTCATAACTCACTAAATATAAGTCATAACTCACTAAAAGGCGAATATAACATACCTTAGAACATGAACAAAAAAGTATATGTGCTAGCTAAAATTGTGTACTATATTGTTTGTCCACTCATTTTTTTATTATGAATAATTAGTATTCCACGCTAAATCATATTGGTCACAAAATACATTTTATAGCTCACTAAAAATCTATCATGACTCATTAAATAAATAGCATAGCTCATTAAAAAGAATAGTACAGATAGCCAGTAAATAATATTATCAAGTTCTTGGGTTATGTTACAGTTCAATAATTTTTTACTATAACATAAGGGTGTTTGTATTATATTTTGTGAGTATAATACAAATGTAGTGAACTCATTGAATGTAGTCTAACTCACTAAATATATGTCGTAGTTCACTAAATATATGTTATAACTCATTAAAAAATATAGACAACTATAATATAGTTTAGTAAGTTTTAGATGCACAATAACATTTTTTTTAGTACAATAGCACATTTTAATAAGTTATGTAGTGTTTTTACTAAATGAAACTTAGGGTACATAAGATGCATTGATTTTGATCTATCCGTTCACTAAAGTATGTATTAGCTTATTAAAACTGAGTCGTAATTCACTAAAATATTGTAGTGAGCTATATATCATTTTTAGTGAGGTGAAATTCGATTGTACAATTGTTTCTATACAACCGGTTGTATGATATAACAACTCACTAAATAAATATCATAGCTCACTAAAAAATATAGACAACTAGAATATAGTTTGGTGAGTTTTAGATGTACAATAATATTTTTTTAGGACAATAGCATATTTTAATTAGTTATATAGTATTTTTACTAAGTGAAACTTGGGTACATAAGTTGCATTATTTTCGGTCTATCTATTCACTAAAAGTATGTATCAACTCACTAAAACTGTGTCTTAACTCACTAAAATATTTTAGTGAGCTATATATTATTTGTAGTGAGTGAAATTGGGCGCATAATAGCATATTTTAGTGAGTTATATGGTATTTTTAGTGAGCCGAAATCAATGTTATAGATATCGTACCGTACCACCCGGTATTGGCCGAAGCGTACCGTACCAGTTAAGAAACAGTACAAACGATTGTCCAGTATTGTACCGATCAAATGCCTGTCAATACCGCTCTGTACCGTCAAATACTGAGAGGTGCCGGTATTTTCGGTCGAATAGTGCCCAGTACACTAAAATTTCAATTTTTTGTACTTTAATTTTTAAAATTTTTCTTAAATTATAAACGGTATGAACTCGGTACAACGGTACATAAATCCAGTATGTCTGTTCGAGTGAAAAAACGGTATGATTACTAGTACGATATTTATAACTTTGATCGAAATCTGGTTGTGTTGTACAATTTCATCTGTACAATCTGGTATATGATATAATAATTGCACAAGTAAGATCTTGCTATTTGTGGATTCAAACACATGACTCAAGGCAGGCTGTTGCTCCTCACAGCATGCGAAGGTCACTAGCCAACTCAACCACTAGATGCGGATGATGGTTCACCATTGCAACGAACGTACTTAGTAATTTCTCTAGCCTTGGGAGGGGCCACGGCCCCCATTACCTTGTTCTAGCTTCGCCCATGACCTTAGGCCATGTTCGGTAATAGCGTTTTGAGTAACGTTTAGTGTTTTGACCAAGTCAATACACTAATCAGTCAATTTTTAGTGTTTGATGAGCTAGTGAGTCAATTTTTAGTGTTTGATGAGCTAGTATTTTTACTAACATTTTAAGTAGCATTTAGTGTTTTAAGCAGCATTTCTGAAAAACTAACAGTATTAGCTTTTGGCATTTAGAAGTAGCGGTTCATATTTTTTGGTAAAAAAATATCATTTGAAAATTCTATATTCGAATATTAGCTATACCCTTTTCTGTCAATTTACATTAATCAACTAACCCAGCAACTAAGTTTATCAAACACATTTATTTCAATGGCTCATTTGAACTGCTATCTGCTAACAGACAAATTAGAAACGCTATCAGATACCAATAACAACTAATTAACAACTAATTTTGCCGAACATGACCTTAATATATACAATCATCCCCCTTGGAACCTAATTAGTCTCAAGTCTTCAAATCTTATCCAAAATTGTTGATGGAAAAACTTAGTTTCAAATCTTCAATCTTATTCGAAACCATCGCTTCTGTGATCAAAATTGTAAGTTCTGAAACGGAGTGAAACTTTCATCACTATCAAAACACCCTAAAAAAGATGGTATGAAGAGTATGATGCCTTGATCTAAAATTTCAAACTCTTGCACTTTGCTAATGCTAGGTTGATCAGAAAATAAAAGGGCTCTGCTAATTAAGTACAACAAATTGAAGGTGCAGAAATTTAATTAGTTGGATCCAAGGTCATAACCTATAGCTTTCCTCCTCAAATCCTCTACATGTTTATCAACTTTGTGATCGTCATCTCTCTTTGAGCCACGATCTTTGTCGTCCTGATCACCTTTGCCTAAAATGGCATCCTTCACTTTGTGGGTAGTCTGCTTGACACCGCCCCAAGTGTGCTCCATGCCTTCCGCCATGGCCGCCCCTACATCGAAAGCGGTCTCCACTGCACTCTTTGTGCCCCCCTTTGCCTTGTCTGCTACGTAATCCGTCATCTCTTCTGTCCTGCTCTTTTGATCGCCTTGAGCTCTATCGTCATTGTTGTAGGACTCTTCGTTGAGACTGATTTTCACCTTGGGCTCAGTTCCTGCGAACGGTGCATCGATCTTGTTGTCATCCTGTGCTGTGGTCTGCCCTGGTTGATGATCAGGCCTTGCAATTGGGGTGCCACTGTTGTGATGAATGCCCTGGTTTCATTTATGCTAATTATCTTCAAATTATTGGAAAATGCTTAACTCTAAAATACTACCACTCCTACTCCAATTAAATTTGGTTAATTAAATGATAAAGACCACTTACCTGAGAGCTAAGGCAGCAGGCACCCATCATAACTGTGTTAACAAGCTGACCATGGTGAGTAGAGGATGCATTTAGAGTAGTCCTAGAGGCGGATGAAATGAAGTTCTTGATCATCATTATTGCTTGAAATTTACCCAATTAATTAGCAGAAATCCAAATTGCATTTCGATAGAAGGTTACCCAAATTGATGTTCATTATATAAGTGAGGAAAAACCTGCGAATCGATCTGTGGCTTTGGCAACGCTTGACAAGTGCATGGAGTTGGACACGTCTCATGCACATATGGCACGGTTTCGCGCACAGTTGTAGTCACAGAAGAGGCCAAGGAACTTCTTGTGTCAGACTAGCTAAGAGCATTTCCAATCAGAGTTTCAGTTTTTGGAACTTTGGCCTGTCACGTCAGTAAAAGTTTCACAATTTTAGAACTTGCATTCCATCACTTCTCCAACCCATAAAACTACAATTTTAATCATCCAATAAAAATATTGATTATGGACCCATATCATAACACACAATCTAGTTTTTAAATCATTTATGAATTATTTACTTACTCAAAAAAAAAACACAAAAAAATATTAAAAAATAAAAAGTTGGCTCGCGGGGAAGAACAACTGTGCGTGTCTCCCACGTAGCATGTTTTTGCTTGGCCTCTCATCTCTTGACAAGTACAGCTGTAGGACTCGCGTTCCACCCTCCAAAATAATATTGTAGAATTTTCTTTCTGGGGTAGGAGTCACTGGCGGAGCCATGTGGAGGCAAGGGGGTGTGGATAAGAAAAATAAATATATATATATTAGTTAGTTCATAAGTACACATTATAGGAGTGCATAACAGGGCGGTGGTTGCCCCTTGCTTTAGGTGGGATGTCCCTGGTTTGACTCTTCGTTCTGCCTTCTCTATTTTTTTTTTTTTGGAAGTGTCTTTTAATTTTTCCAATCTCGCCCCCCCTTACTTAGAATCCGGACTCCGCTATTGGTAGGAGTGTTCACAAACACCCAGCAACAAGAGGCTACGTCATCAAGGATTAAAGCGGGCGTCTGATCCAAATTGGTTCGCCGCACTATAGGACGACCTTCATATATATTAGTACTAGAAGCGAGAGCACTTAGAGGCAGAGTATAAAAGGGGTTTCAACAAACTGTTTATGAAGGTAACAGTTAAGATAATTATTGAAGTGCTTGGAAACTAACATCTATGGCAGATCTCACATATTTTACAAGACGTTCAATTATGATTTGATAGTGGCATTCATGCAATCGTCATACATACCTTCAGAGAAGCAAATGTAGTAGTAGACTAGTTAGACAATTTTGGATACTCACTTTCAACATAGCTCATCCCACACGCTAGCTAGTTTATACTTTGGTTGGAAGTGTGGTTGGATATACTCTTATAATGAGAGGTATTTAACTTTATTTCATCACTTTGAGTTTATAAAACAAAACCAAAAAAAATAAATAAATAATTGCAGCAGTAAAATCGAACTAAGCATGAATCTAATGGTATGAGTTTTATACCTTCAAGTGACAAGCAGACAACTCATGAAGGCAACCTCTGATCACGAAACCAGTAGATTTGTCACAATCGCGAAGGACAAGTTTGTGCCTTTTTTGGATGCAAATTGAAAATTTTAGTTTACACTTAGGCTTGTTCTTTTATTGGTAAATTAGAGTTGATAAAAGAGCAAAGTTGATGAAGGTAAGTTGAAGTAGGTTGAAGTTGGTATTTTTTATTGAAGTGGGTTAAAGTTGGTTAAAATAGTGACAATAAAATTTTGAATGAGGTGGGTTGAATTTGGTTGAAGTAGGTTGAAGTTGATTGAAGTGGGTTGAAGTTGGTATTTTTTTTATTGAAATGGCTTGAAGTGGGTTGAAATAGATTGAAATTGGTAAATTGGAAAAGACCAATGAAAAGAACGGGCCCTTAATGACAAATTCTTGTTGTGAGAGTTCCGAGTGAGCAAAGCATGGAGTGGATTAATGCAAAATGTTTTATCCCTAAATCATACAGAGATTGATTCCGCTAAATTAAATGTTGTATTAAAAATAATTGATCTACTATTACATTAAGTGAAGTAGATGGTATTTTAAACAGACAGTTTACCTATAATCTCCTATGATCCAAGGTTGAAAATTTTGTCAACATGTCCATTTTAACTATCCAAAAAAATGAACTTGCTTGACATTGATAACAACTAATTAGCCGATGATAGTAGCTAGGTGTATTGTAAATATACCTGATGAACGGGTCGGGCCCTGCTCGATCTGCCCCTAAAAAATGAGGGTTAGGGTTGACTTTTTTTGTCTCCGATATGTCCCAACGTAACCCTCAAATTGAGAGTACCCGACTATGATGAGGGTCGGATTTGGGTAAATGTTTTGACCCTCTAACCCGACCCGCTGCCCCTCACTTTTTTAAAAAATTAAAATTTTCAAAATCAATACAAGATACTTTGAGTTTCATTTGTTCAAAACATTTTCGCCTTTTGCTTTCTCGTCTCCTCTTAATCTTTCCTGCATTCACCTCTTCAAATTTCACTGGCTTGTAACCTTATAACGCCCATTCTTGATATTTGGAGTAGTCGTTTTAGTGGACCAAACGTTCCAATCATAAATTACGCATTAAAGTGTTTGTAATTGCAAAACACTTCATTGGAACATTATATTATCGTTTGACCTTTGGTTTTGTAGGATGTTTAATGTTGTACTTTATAATAAAAATGAAACTTAGTGAAAAATCTCATTTCCTATGTAGAGAATGTTTGAGGGTCGGGTTTGACCCGATGACCCAAGAGTACCCACAGGGTCAGGGTCAGGATTCGAGGTATGCAGACCCGCATGAGGGTCGAGTAGAGTTAGAGTCGAGAAAATATTGTCTTTCGACCCTCATTACCCAACCCTCAATTTGATCAGGTCTAATTGTAAACCATATTTTTCAAGTGTCCTACATTATTTGTGGAATGAAATAGCACTTTCTTTGTAAGAGAGTAACAACCAAACTAGTAAATCTTGAGATGGAATTATAGGAATGGCAGTGGGCCCCGGACTCTATCTACATTCATCGGACTAAACCCAATTTAGAGGGTTTGGGTCCAATGAAATGAGACCTAACGGTTTTTAAGCGAGCTTAGGTTCGAGCACTACAAGAAAAAGACCAAATAAAGACGGAATCAGCGATGGAAAAAGGATTATTAGTAACAAAATTTTGATTTCAGCGATGGAATTGGCGACAGAAAAGGGTTGTCGGACTTTCGCTCGTCACTGAGTACCTGGCGACGGAATTTTATAATTCCGCCACTGTCAATGACGGAACTTGCGACATACCTTTTTTTGGCGGGGAAAAATTGGTGGGGCAGGCAGTGACGGATCTAAAAATCCGCCGCCACTAGCGATGGACTTAGCGAAGGAATGTCCGTCGCTAGTGGCGACGGAACTCAATGTCCGTCACTGGCTTCTGCCCCAAAAAAATAATTTCTTCAGTTTCGTTGCCAATCCATCGCTAGGTTTCTAATTTTTTTTTAAAATAACAACGCTTGTTTTTTATCGTATCTCTTAGTATATACATTTCAATCTCTGTAAGAAATTTACAAGTAGTATTCACTCCATCAACATCCAATGGTTTCGAAAATGACTTCATTCGAAGCGTTCTTAACAATTCCAAGCCACACAAAGGTGGAATATCGCATCCAAAGCAACATCTCAAACCAAGAGTTTTGAATTCACAAAGCACAAGTCCCAAATTAAGTGTCTACATATCACAAATTACAAATCTAAACAAACCAGAAGTTGCTAGTAATTAAAAGTAACGTTATGTTTGCAGAAGAGGGAGAAGCAAACGCCAAAGGGAGAGGGATGAAATAAGCACAAAGGGGGGGGATGAAATAAGCACCAAGGGAGGGGAAGCAAGCAGCAAGAGGTGTACTCCATGAAGAACCAAGCAGGAGAGCCACCAGTTGGGGGAAAACTGCAACCAACTCAATCACTAAGGTGATGATCATCATCTTCCTATTCCTCTTCCTCTTCCTCATCCTTATTATGTTGTTTCAAACCATAAAGGATTTCTTGAGATGAAAGATATGATAAGGGAACTGAGAATGGGCAAAGTCGGGTGGTTGTTTCATATACACCTTTTCATCAAGAAAATCATTTAAGAAAGAATGTTTATTTGTCGTACAATCCAATTCTAAGGAATGGCAAAAGAAAGAATAAGTCGAACTTTGGAAGACTTGACAACCAGACTAAAGGTTTCATGGTAACCAATACCTATTAGATGGTGATTTCCAAGACCCACTAGGCGAGCCTTATAACGCTTAATGGATTATTTGAATTTTGTCTTATAAATCCACTTACAATCGATCACATTCATCATAGAGGGAGTGTGGGGTACCAAATCTCATGTATCATTTTTCAAAAAAGCATTAAACTCTTCTGTCATAGCTTGAAGCCCATGGGAATGTTTAATAACTTATGTAAAACAAGTAGGACTAGCATCGGTATGCAAAAGACTCAAACACAATATTTTTGGGTTTATAAATTCCTAATTTAGAACGGGTTTGTATAGGATGTCGATTGCCACGTGGTAGTTCCACACGGAGGAGGTAGCGAAGATCTCTATGTCGGAACAAATGGGCTGCGCAGAGGAGTGTACAAGATCAGGAGAAATGGCATGGGCTAATCAGATGAAGAAGAGCTAGGCAGAGGTGGACTACAGAAATGAAAAACCGTTCGTGGACCTCGCGCTATTGCTAAGAGTGGGAGACTCGGATCGATGGGGACAAGGCAAGACTGGGTGCTTGGGATTGGGGCTATGAGTTAGGCTTAAGTAAGGGTAATGGAGAGGGCTATGAGGTATGTTTGCCAGGAGAACGTTGTGAGGAAGATATTAGGGTTGAGAACATTTAGGGTTTAGATGAAAGCTCTGATACCATGTGATGTAATTAGGTGATCTAACCCCAACTGGGGTTCTTGGGTATATATTTATAGATAGAATTAGGGTTACAGAGTACACCAATTTACAAGACCCATTATACGTATAAATACATATATACGCTATTAACGACCCATAAGACCCCATTCAAATAAAGCAATCCATGACATCACCAACTTAATTAAGTCTCCTGAGATTGAGTCCATCTCGTATAATCCATATATGTTGAGCTGCCAGCCTCCCCACTTCTATCCCTAGCTGCAGCTGACCTGTTCTTCCCCACCCTAACCCTAGCGGCCGCCGGCCTCCTTGATCCTTCACGCCGCTTCTAGCGACACCTTTAGTCCTTCCGACGCTGCGTTTTGATCTTCTTCTTCCTGGTACTCTTGGCGTCCATAGTTTCAAGGAACCTAAAACCTTCATCCAGCTTCCCAATCCTAACCAAACGACAAAGTCCTAACCGTCGCTATCTTCTGTGCTCTTGGCATTCCATGACGTTCTCCGGTGGTTTTGGTCATCGTCACCAGTGTTGGGCCACCGGAAAAGGGCCCCCTTTTACTGGTCGGCCTCCTCCAGACTTTCATATGTCTTGCTTCTGCCCTTGGTGTTTGTTCGCATGTATTTTGTGGCATTATGCTCAGCTGGTCGCACCTCACCGTCCCCGGCGCTTTCCATCAACCAGTGGCCAACGCTGGCGCAAATCGGTTGACTTTTCAGGGAACTGACGAGGCAAACTAAGGGTTGCGGAGGATGGGCTTGGTATGTCTCAAGTGAAGCATTACAACAGTGGTGAGAGTAGAGGTAATTGAACGGGAATCTTCTCACTTTTGATTGATAATTTGCCTATTGATTTGGAAAATTTGGTGCTCAAAAAGCTATTTAGTAGTTATGTTGAGATTGTAGATGTCTATAATCCTAGTAAAGTTGGAAGAAAAAGTGGCAGAAAGTATGGGTTTATCAGATTTGGTGAATTCTACCATGGTAAAAGTGCAATTGAAGCACTAAATGGTGAAACTGTGAATGGGCATAAGTTGAAAGTTGTTTGGGCAAAACTCCAAAAGAGGCCAGCATCAAGGCCAAGAAAGCAAAGGGAGGAACCTTAAAAAAAAGATGGTTTGGAAATGGATTCCGAAAAGGAACCTCACATCAATACCTAACGAGGCTCCTACAGCCTTGCAGGACAATCAATAGTTGGCATCTCCTTATAAGCAAGCCCTTTTGAGAAACTTGAATAGCAACAAGTTAGAAGCTCCTAATGGTAATCTTGAGGTTGTGGGGAATGATGTTCATGAAGGACTTTCGGATAATAGCAAGAAAATTATCCAACTCCTGGATGATGCCCATAATCGTCCCATTTTTGTTGGAAAGTTCCCCTCTCATGCACCAAGTTGTGGATCCTCTATGGAAGACGATGAGGAGGTTAACAGTACTTCCTTGCGCCCATTTGATCGTACCCTCAAGATGGACATTCAACTTCATGAGAAGAGAGAGATGGCTAAATATTCTAACAAAGGAAAGAAGAGTGGCAACAAAAACTCCAGGCCAACTCATAATTCGCCCACCCCCAATTGAAATAGCGAAAGAAGTTTTAGAAATTGGCAAAAGACTCGATATTTCAGCTGTCGAAGATGAGATCCCAATAATCAGAAGGATCACAAGAAGTTTGAGAAAGACAATAGAAAATAATGAACAAGTTTGAGATTTTTATGATTAGTAGGTGGAGCCCTCAAATGTTGTATGTGTTTATGGCTAGTAGCTGTATGAGCTTTATAGTTTAATTTTTACTGTCAATAATCCATATTAAGGAACTACAACCCAGTGCACCCATTTCTGCTTATTGTCGGGTAACTTTTTAAAGTATGGATTATTAATAGTAAAAATATCAAAAATTCAAAGCACTAGCAGTTACTTTTTAAGTTCAAAGCATTGGGCTTCCCCTATCCGTAAGGTTTGACTTAATATTTTCCAAAGCTCATAATACCTTTTCATAATTAGTTGCATGAAATGTATTGAAAGTTGCTCCCCCCCTCCCCAAAAAAAAAGAAATAGTTGCATAACTAAATACTATCCTACCCTCTATTACAAATACTGCTTGTCACATATCCCAACACATGATGAGATCAAGTTTTCAGACAATTTTGTTTAAGTGTGTTAGGTATCAATAGCTAACCTTATGCAAGCAAGCCAGGATGCAAATCTTACCAGTAAATATACAAAACTTTTCAAGTAAGGGAAGTCCGCAATTTGAATTTGTGAATTCCAACTCAATCATGAAGGTAAAATTGGATAAGTAAGGAGTCAAGTCAGATTTGAATGTCATTAATAGATCAAGTACTTAGAGGTAAGTCACCAATTTCTACATCATATTTTTAGGATTATATACTCCCAGAAATCACTGAAGTATATATATGTTAAAACTCACGTGTATGACAAATATACATGGAAAAAATTTGGTATATAATTTATAGAAGTACATATATACTCTTAAAAGTATAATATAAAGGTCTGTTCTTTTCATAGGTAAATTGGGGTGGGTAAAAAGGTGAAATAGGTTAACGTAGGTTAAAATAGGTTGAGGTGGGTTGAATTTTTTTTATGTAATAAATTGAACTTGATTAAAATAGTGGCAGTGGGTTAAAGTAGGCTGAAGTGGGTTAAAGTGGGTTGAAATAGATTAATATTGGTATTTTATAATTAACCCGCGAAAAGAACAGGGCCTAAGTAGGCATAAGTATTTAATAGTACCATTGCCAAAGGATCTAAGTAAGCAATGTTATGCTGCTTTTTTGATGGTGGAAAATGCAAACCAAATGTAGGACAAGTTAAATCATGAGGTGTAGTTTGCAAACTGCCAATGTCCAACCGTGCTAATTATCTAGACGTACGAAAGCTCTGTTGATAAAAGGGCAAATGATGACACCTGTTACGGCCTTTATGTTTTTGTTAATTAAGTAATTATTTATATAATCAACAAAAAAGAAATATTTAATACATTTAGGCAACTAGTCAAATCGAAATTAAGGTATTGCTGCTCGAATTAAGGTATTACAAAATATAATGCATGATGATCAAAAGCTTAGGTTGAACTATGTTCCACTTGAAAAAGCGACCCTTTAGGTCTAGTAACGGGAGGGTTAGTTTGTTCTATCTAATCAAGGTGATAATCACAAATCAACTTAGAAGAATCAATGACTCTTTGTTACTTCATGTAAAGCAGAAGATGAAGCAGAGAATTGGCTGGGTGGGAGGTCGGAGAAAAGAATTCACAGTATTCGTTAGCAACATCCCCGAGAATTTAGATCAATATGGTCTGAAGGGGATTTTCCAGAAGGCAGGAAGAGTCATTGATTCATACATTCCATCAAGAAAATCTCATAAAACCAGAACAAGATATGGCTTTGTTCGCTTTTGGAGGCAAGATGAAGCAACAAGAAGTATCTTTATGCTAAATAATGCAACAATCAGAGGCTTCAGAATTAGTGTCTGCGTGGCCAAGTATGACAAGGGCAGAGGAGAAAGTAGAAAGCACCATATCAAAGATAGGGTAGAAAACAACCACAAGCCTCAAAGAAGATATTGGAGAAAGAATACACAGGTGCAAGCACACAAGAATGAAGCCAAGAAAGTGAGGCTCAGTCAAGAAGGTCTTCAAGAATCCTACATCCTTAAAGGAGAAGTGAATTCAGATTTTATGGATTGGTTGAGTAGAAGTCTTGTGTGTACTTCAGAGGAACCTAGGGATCTAGGAGCATTAACCTCAGCTTTGATAAGTGGGTTTGGGTAATGTACCAAAATTTGCTCCTTAAGCAGTTTTCAATTCATCCTGACTTTTCCTACACAAGATCGTTTGGAAGAAGTGTTAAGCAACCATGAAGAGCTTGATTTGTGGTTTGTCACCGTAAAGAAATAGGACAAGTATGATTATTGCGAAATGAGAAGGGTCTGGATTGAGATTTTTGGAGTTCCTCCCCATGGATGGACATGGGATAATTTTAAAAAAGTTGCCGATATTTGGGGAAGAATTGTTTGTTTGGGCAAATCCATTGCAAGGACCAACTCCTTTGATTCAATGAAAGTTCTCATTGATACAGACAGATTCCACACAATAGAAGCAAATGTGATCCTTTCGATTGAAGACTCTGGATATAGACTCAAGATCAAAGAAGTGGGACCATCTGTCCAAGTGATTCAGCCATCTCACATACCATGTTCATCTCCTCTAGCTGAAGTTATGGATTCCAACCATGGAGTGGTGGGCTTCGAGGATTTGGATGATGAGGTGGCATTGGATGATGAGGTGGAGTGCAGTAATTGGATAAGGGATGTCATCGTTAATGCTGAGCAGGTTGGGGAAGAAGTTAATGAGACTTCAAAAAGTCAAATCAATTCAAATACTGCAAAGGAAGATGAAAGACTAGAGGACAACCCACTTGAAAGCATTCACACTCAATCAAGGACCAAAACAGCCTGTTTTAGCCAAAATGGCTATTCAGAGGAAATCTTCAAAACCACTTAGCATTTATTCTCATTCGAAGCTGATGCAGAACATAAGGAGCCAAAAATAAATGATAAGCAACCCCCAGGTTTCGAGAGAAGTGATGATGATAATCATGTGTTGGCTTTCTCCCCTAGTAATGAAATTAATATTCAACCGTTGAGGGAAGAGGAATTTCGAAGTAAGCAAAATGAAGATGCTTTGCCACAACCTCCAGGATTCCAATCCCAATTAAATCTTGTACTTGTGCGACTCATGAAAGGGAAAAAGAAGAGATCCAGCAAACATCCCCAAGGCAACCATAAAACGAGTAGCAGACAACTTGTGTCTCAGTCATCTAGTCAGACCTCAGATAGCATTCAAAGAATTGCCAAGGAGTCTCTTCACATAGAAAAACTCTTGGGCTTGTCAGTAATTGGAAATAAGAAAGCAGCTGTAGCAAGAATTACTGGGAGTTTGAAACGAAACAAGAAATTGCTAGCATCAAAGGCAAAGGGGAATAATAACTCACAACATTGAGGTTTTGCCTCAACCATCACAAAAGTGGCTGTTTGGAAGATTAGAGGAGCTAGCTCAGACATAAAGAGGAGGATAATTAGAACCGGGTCGACATGAAAAGAAAGCAGGAAGAAGTTGATCAAAACGAATAAGACATCTCACTCAAGCAGTGGTGCCTCAGATGGTTGTCATTCAGTCGCTAAAGCATCTATCCACATTGAAAAGTTTGCTAAGTGACCAGTGATGGGTGATGATGATCAAGACCCAACTTTGTGATGGATTTAATTCCATCCGAAACATGAATTCATTTGGTGGAACCAAAGCAAGGTTGAGACATTCTATGAGGATTTTTGTCGAGCAGGTGGTGGGTGCTGATTTGTGTGAGACATAGGTCAGCAAATCAAGGGACTAATTTGGTAGAAAAGAAGAAGACTAAAGGGATGAATATTGGAAGAAGACTTTGGTAGAAGCTTGGTCATAAATAAAGACAAAAAGCTCAATTTCCATGATGGAGTCTTGCACTTAGACTACTGCTCTTTGCCTATACATGTTAGCTCTTTGAGGCTTGAGATGTCATCATTAGATGGAGGAAGCAGGCATGTGTAAAGGCTGTGAATGAATATGCTTGTGCAATTGTCTTGTCTTTGTTGGACCCTTGCACTTTTTGTCTGCTCACTAGAGTTGCTAGTCCCCATTGGTGATAACATTTGTAGAAGGGAACAGAGGTGCAGGGGTAGGAGTCTTCTAAGTTGATGATATTTAATTTAATTGTCAGATTATTGTATTTTTGTTTGTAGTTTTCTTATTCTTAATTGTACCCAATTGAGCCCTTTGGCTTGGAAATAATTGAAAAAAAATGAATAATCACTTAGCCAATCGCCATGCAACGAAATTTTATCCCACTTTTAAAAGTTTCTTTGTTTGTAAGAGTCAAGTAATGTTCATGAAGGTTCCTGTTATATGGACATAAAAGACTACCATTATAAAGAAGATAGAAATTAAACTTTAATTACTACCTAATTAACTTACCAAATCATCAATATTGATTATCAATGTAGAGGAATGTCACCAGTAAAAAGAGAGAGTCAGTACATGCATTGAACATTTTTTAGCAAATCGTAAAAATCAGATTGATTTTATGCTAGATCCATTACAAGTGATAATGATTCTGAATTTATTCAAGCTCAGTATTTACGATTATTTGGAGACCATGGTACTCTAAATAACATAAGTGAGCCTTAGACATCCCAATAGAAAGCTACATTGGAGAGAGAACATTGGCATCCTGTTGAAACATCTAGAGCTATCAAAGTTCATGCTAATTTGCCAATCACGTTTTAGGGATTTGCATACTTACTGCTACGCATCTCATCAATGGACTTCCTACTGAGGTTATGGGTTGCAATTTCCTTGTGTGAGACTTTGTATAGCAAAGCTCTTGGTTATAATGAATTTAGAGTCATTAGAAGTATGTGTTATAGCCTACGTACTACTCTTTCTGACAAGTTTGGCAAGACAAGTTGTATTCTCATTGATTATCCTTCTCATCAAAAGGCTTACAAATTGTTTGATTTGGATTCTCATACAACCTTTTGTCCATAGGGGTGTGAATTTTTTTGAAGATATTCTCCCCTACAGGTCTTCTAAGGCTTTTGCTTTTACTTCTCCTTCACCTAATGAAACTATGTTGCCTTCTCATTTTCAGCACAAAGTAGCAAAGTAGAGTAGCTCGTTAGTTTGTGAAGAACACACAAAAAAATTGGTAGATTACTTATCTTACCAAGCTCTTAACTTGAAGGAACAGTCGAGAGCGAATCCCTCATAGTTAAAGAAATGAATATTAAACATAGACAAATCTTTGAGTAACTGCTCAATCCGATCTATGCATGGATTGGACTTAAATGTTTTCCCATTTCCCTGAGGTGGTTCTTGGTTCTCCTCTTCTCATTATGACGAGGTCCATCCTTGTCCTTACTCAAGTCAAATTCTGAAACTAGATCCCAGATTCTATTTCCTTGCTTTTGCATCTTAGTGTTCAAGATTTCTAGGAGTGCCAACACTGGTCTCGTGCTTTCTACCATTGGAGAATTTGGTTCTAACTTCGTTTTTGGGTCAGCTAGAGGTGTCCGATCAATGATTTCAAATTTCTCTAGGCGACCAATGTTTGGATCTCATAGGTATGCTACAACCTTCCTTGCCCCGATTAACATGGAGATCATTCAGAAAGTTAAGTGTAATGGAGATGGAATGGCTATGACAAAGAAACCTGCCAATGGCTAGGGCTATTTAGGAACGCAAGGATCATTGGGTTGCTAGCAAAGTTTAAGTTGGGCTAGGGAAAATATAGGAGGCAAGAATGAGCACCATCTACTTGGGTTGAGGTTTAAATTAGGTCTTTACATAGACTAGGTTTTAGGTTGGACTTGGAACACCAACTTAAGGGCCTAAGTTAGGCCAAGTCTGGTTTGGATTAATCATGTGCCTATACTGCGTTTGAACATAGTCTATAGTTTACCTAAAGTAAGCTGACTCGGCATAACCATGGGTCTAGGTGGGCTTATGCATGTATTCTATGCCTAAAGGATGAATGCATGATGTATGGACCATGGACTTGTGCAGGTGATGCATGATTAGGTAGCAATCTAATGGGTTAGTGCTCTTAAGGTCTAATGGGCCACCATTATGTAGTTTAGGGTTGAAATGGACTCATAGATTACATAATGATACATGAATGCTAAAGGGCCGAGGTTGCCCACTCAGTTTAAATTGTTGTCTAAGGACTTAACATGCAATCTCAGTGCCTAATTTTAAATTCCTTTACTGATTTTAAAAACAATTATATTGTTTATGTTTTTGAATATTGCTGCTTGGCGCCCACAACTCAAGTTGTGTAATTTATGGAAGTCATACTGTTTCTATATTTTAAGTTGAAGATCTTTTCCTTTTTGAAAAGATGATGCTTGATGGCCCAAACACATGTTTGCTTCTAGGGTTATTCCTTGATACCTTTGGGGCTTTTCTATCAATAATGTGTTATTCAACTTAATTTGGTGTGAGTGTTTGGAGCCCTTCGCAGGAATTGGTGTGGTCGACTCAGGTGCCTCTTGGCACATTTGGAACCCTTTGTTGGCAGGTTATCCACTATTATAGTTAAGGTTAAGAAGAGTTTTGTTCTATGTTTGAGAGTTTTGTTGTGAGAGTTTTAAGAGTTGAAAATCTACTAATGTAATTGATCTCATGCATATCTTTTTCTCTCTTTTGAATATCTTTTGTGCTTTCATGCCTATTGGAGATCTTGTTGTAACTGCACTTTGTTGTTGAGATCATTCATTGTTACTCGCTCTGTCAAATAGTTACTCGCTCTGTCAAATAGTGGATTTGTTGTGCTCGTCACCATCCATGGTTTTTTTTTTCATTTGGGTTTTCAACGTTAACTCATATTCTCCTATTTTAGTCTAATATTGTTTTGGTATTCTCAATTTTGTTTGTTGTCCTTTTCGCTTCCTCTAATCAATTGCTTTAATACTAACCCTAACTAGCGCAGACAAAAACTCGGGTTTTGGTTGAATTCGGGTTGAACAATGCCAAAATTCAAACGAGAATGTCTGATACCCGATTTTTTTGGGGGTTGGACAATTCGAACAAGGTTAAATTCATGTCAAAATTAGGTTCGGACAATAGAAACATGAAAAATATTGTGTATAGATTTAAAATTCGGATGAAAAATTCATCACCGCACCCAATTTTTTTCGGTTTGAACAAATTCGGATATTCGGGTTGGACAAATTTTTACCAACGCTAACCCGAACAAGTGGTATCAGAGGCTAATTCAAGTCTTGGTTTTATTAGAGCTTTGGTTATAAGATGGCTACCATTACAAATTTAATATCAGAAAATTTGATGGCAAGATCGGTTTCAGTTGATAGAAAGTCCAAATGGTGCTCGTTCTTCCACCAAATTGTTTGATTGCCCATAAGAGTTCGTGGTGTTCCTTTGTGGGAATTGGTCCAAAGTGGAGTTTATTGTGATTTGTCCTAAATTTCTTTGTGTGTTTTGGAAATAATTAAATTCTTTCCTTTTCGGAATATTATTGCTTGGTCGCTAAAGCCCAATGTGGTTGGAATTCTTTGATTTTATGGAAATTATACTGTTTCCATATTTTGAGTTGAACATCTGTTCATTTTTTGAAAGATGGTGCTTTCTGTCCAGGGCATATGTCTGTAGCAAAGGTTTGGTACATTGGTGCTTTTGTGTATTAGGTTGTTCAACCCAGTTTGGTGTTAGTGTTTGAGGCCCTTTACAGGCATTTGGTGTAGCCAATCAAGTGCCTCTTAGCACGTTTGAAGCCCTTTGTGAGCAATCTATCCATTTATTCTAGTTTGAGTTTGAGAAGAGTTCCATTTTATATTTGAGAGGCTTCTGGTGAGAGCTTTGAGAGATGAAAATCTACTCATGTAATTTTTTTGTGATCTCTCTCATGGAAGTTTATTCTCTCTTTTGGATCCCGGTTGTGCTTTCAGATCCATTGGAGATTGTTTTGTAATCTCTCTTTGGTTTGATCTCTTGTGTTCAGATCATCCATTCTCTCTCTCAAATAGTCGATTTGTGCTCGTCTCTACCCGTAGTTTTCCCCTTTGGGTTTTCTATGTTGAATCTTGTCTTCTCCAATTTTAATGCGATCTTGTTTTGTTATTCTAGAATTTGTTTGTCATGCTTTCTGCTTCTGCTAATTAATTGTTCAATAATGACCCCAACAAGTGGGGTCAGATCAATAATGACCGAAACATGCCTCCTAAGACCATTCACAGTGGTTGCCTTGTGTGTAAAACGTGGGGCCTGCGTCTCAAGAGGGTGGCAATGAAATGCTGGTAGCAAGGGGAATTGGGAGGGGGTACGCATGTCAACACGTCTGTGCGGTCCCCCTCCCGTGCCACTTTTGCTATTTTTTATTTTTTATTTTTTATTTTTCTTTTTTTTAAAGTGATATATAATTTTTAAATGATTTAAAAAATTGGTTGTGTGTTATAAAGTGGGTTCATGACAAATATTTTTATTGGATGATTAAAATTGAGTTCCATTTGTTGGAGAAGTGATGGAATACAAGTTCCTAAATTGTGAAACTTTTACTGACGTAACAGGCTAGAGTTCCAAAAACTGAAACTCTGCTGGGAGTACTCTAAGTAGGCCGGACCTAATTTGATGTGAACTAACATTGAATTATGTTGCAGCCTAAGATTAGAATGATTTGCAAAATCCAAAATGGTCATCCACCAGAAGACCGGACTGACCTTGATGAACCTATACAAAGGGACCTGATCCAATTTTGAGGCCCATAACATGATTGTACTCATGGGTAGGCTAAATGTAAAACTTAGTAGCCAAGCCTCACTAGACTCAACTTGGTGATTTTTGTTTACACGCAAGACATCAATACATGGGTCTTGTTAAAGGTTAGTTTTTGATGGTCCAAAAGAGTTTCAAACACACATGAATCCAAGTTAGAGTTGGGAAACGGGTAGATTTGGGTTGATCAATTTTATAAACTGGTCAATTTCGTGTTAGCTTTGTAAATAGTCTAGATATACTCAAAATTGAAAACTAACATGTTTCCAAACCAGACAATCAAATCGTATTGACTTCGGATCCAAATCAGTTCAGTTCGTGTTGAGTTCAGGTTTCTCTCAATAACTTCAGGTCAGGTTCAGGTCGAGTTATCATGCCGGATCAGACTTTTCTAACTGTAATCCAAGCATACACATGAGTTTCAACCTAGGCCAAGATTCTATCTCACAAAGAGCTTTAGGTAAGGGGTCATAGTTTTCTCATGGTCCAAACACTTATCACCTATAGGATACATGATGCAACCAGCATGTTTGATGGCATTCCCATCGTCATATGGATTTAAATGGACGTACCTCGAGTAGCAAAAACAATTGCTGGCATAGTTGAAAGTCAAATGAACCCACTTAGGGCCTGTTCTTTTCGTGTGTAAATAGGGTGGGTCAAAAGGGTGAAGTGGGTTGAAGTTGGTTGAGGTGGGTTGAGATGGGTTGAAGTTGGTATTTTTTTTTAGGTGAGTTGAAATAGGTTGAAGTAGGTTGAAGTGGGTTGAACTAGGTTGAACTAGGTTGAAGTAGGTATATTTTTTATGTGGTGGGTTCAAATGGGTTAAAATAATGAGAATATAATTAATGTGTGATAATTTATGAAGTTATCCAAATTTTGTTAAATTTTTGTTTTTTATTTTTCATTTTTGATTTTTTTGATTTTTAATTTTTAATTTTTTAATTTTCATTTTTTTTACTTATTCATTTTTTTGTTTTTACTTTTTTTATATTATTTTATTTTTTTATTTTTTATTTTTTATTTTTTATTTTTATTTTTATTTTTTTAT
>JACYFF010031957.1:115987593-116005868 GCA_017589665.1 Selenicereus undatus | reverse complement strand
GAAAAATTAAAAATTAAAAATTAAGAAATTGGAAATTAAAAATTAAAATTAAATATTAAATATTAAATATTAAAAATTAAAAAAATTTAAATCTTAAAATTAAAAATTAAAAATCAAAAATTGAAAAAATAAAAAATAAAAAAGAATAAACAAAAATTTCACAAAATTTCGATAACTTCATAAATTATCACACATTAATTACGTTCGAATTATTTTAACCCATTTCAACCCACCACATAATAAATATACCAACTTCAACCAATTTCAACCAACCTCAACTCACTTCAACCTACTTCAACCTATTTCAATCCACCTAAAAAAAATACCAATTTCAGCCTACTTTATCATTTTAGCCCACCCAATTTACCCACGAAAAAAACAGGCCCCAACACTCACTTTTCAAAGTCTCTCAAACACTCTCTAACCTTTGTTCTTCCGCCTCAATCGCTCTCTTTTCCCTCTCTAATTCTCTTTTTTTTTCCATCTAATTTCTCTCACTCCAGTCTCGCTCTCTCGCCAATGCTGCTCTCCTTCCCCCAAATCTAAAGGGGGTAATCCCTTATTTATATTAGAAAAAGGATAGGATAGAGGTTGGATAGATTGGGGGGAGGAGGAATTCCTTTTTGAATGAAGAAGATTCAATGTTAGTTGTGTATCCTCCTATCCACCACATTGATCCATTCAAAGGGAGCAACTAACTAATATTCCCTAACAGAAAAAATTAGGAGCATAGCTAAGACTAGAATCCATGCAGATTCTAAGCCACTTTGATCCAAGGAATTTGGTTGGATTACTGGACAGTCTACGGATTCTAAGTCACTTTGATCCAAGAAATCTGGTTGGATTACTAGGTGGTTTAGGGCTTGAATCGGAGCCAGATCGAGTTCTTGGACTGGTCTGGTCTAGGGCGTGAACTTAGGTGGGCTCCAGCGGAAGCACTTGATAACCACAAGATAAGGCTAAGTTAAGGCTTTATTCTACTAGGCTTATGAGTCTACCGATTGATTTTAACTTTCATCTTCTGACTTCTATAAAAGATCAAGACCTCAGTTTTGGGTATCTTTAGATATGAACAATGCATTCTTTCATGGTTACTTGGATGAGAAAGTATACAATTTACCACCGCAAGGATATTTTATTCCTCCTGACAGTTAAGAGATCACTCGATGGGCTTAAACAAACCTCCAGACGATAGAATGCAAGGTTGATCAAATTTCTTAAAAGCCTTGGGTTTGTTCAATCAAAACAAGACAACTCTTTGTTTACTATGTCTAGGCAAGACGACTTCGTAACTCTTTGTCTATGTGGAGGATATGTTGCTGACATGGGAATGATGAAGTTGGGATCACTTGGCTCTAGTAGATATTTTTTAGGAATAGACATAACAAGATCTTTTTCATGCACTGCCTTAAATCAGAGGAAGTATAGGCTTACACTCATCCATTGATTCTAGTAAGCTTCTAGCAAATCCAGAGGGTTGGTTGGCGGACTTTTGTACTTGAAATTAACGAGGCCTAACATTACTTAAGTTATACAACATTTCAGCCAGTTTCTCAATCAGAATAGAAAACCTCATGTGGAAGCAGGCTATTTGTGCTGAGACATCTGTAAGGGGTTTGTTTTATTCAACATACTCTACACCTCTGATTACAGCTTGCGTAGATGCGTACTGGACAAGATGTTCATTCAACAGGAAATCCATGTATAAGGTATTGTGTTTTCTTGGAGAAATCTCTTATTTCCGCGAGGATCAAGAAATAGAAAGCAACCTCCAAATGTACAACAACAACTCCTAATATGGGTCCCGTTTACGCAACATATTGCAGCTAATCCGATTTTTCACAACAAAACCAAGCCCTTGGCCATAGACTATCATTATATTAGTGACAAGCTTAAGGAGGGATTTCTACAGACTATTCATGTTTGATGTTTCTCCCCAACTGGAGTTGGCACATATCTTCACCAAGCCTCTAGTAGCTGCGCAACACCACAATGTTCTTGTTTCCAAGTTAGGACTTGGTGATTCTCTTCAAGTCCCACTTATTTAAGGAAGGGATGTGAAGGACTATTATTTTCAATAATGTCACTTAATTAAATTTGATGGGTACAATCCATAAGTCAATTAGAGGGATGATTTGTATACATGCTTGCAAGATAACACTTTGTATAGAACATATCAGAAAATATAAACTCAATTCTTTCCTCCATTTTTCCGTTTCTTCTATTTTCTCTCTTTATATCACATTTCTACACAAAAGCATACGTAGTAGTAATTTCCAAAGAGATGAAAATTTTCCTATGTTGAGGGAAAATTATATTTCTGCCTGTTGGCACTAAAATAGACGGAGTCATAAGTGTTCTTTTCTACGAGTAGGCAAAATACGAGGACGATAAAGAGTACGGCTGTAAGAGTAAGATGATTATTGTTGTAAATGTAAATCGAATGCCTCTACATGACACCAAGCGACACCACAACTTGGTATAGATTACATTAAAGCAAGACCTAAATGGATCCTTATGCAACTTTACCCCTACCAAGCAGAGAGAAGATTAGCCTCAAAAGATTTTTGGGTACATTCTTAAAGAGAAGTCCCTCTTGTTACCGGTTTCTCGGACCTTTTCTACGATTCATAAGACTTCTCCTCATCCCATGGGAATGAAAGGTTAAATGCTGGGATACTACAAGAATTGAATGGAATCTAGTAGAAATTAGATGTCAGGTCAACTGTTCTTCAGAAAACTGCGCAGAGTTAAAAGCTCTATTCTTCCAGATGTGAAAAACCTACTAAAAAAAGTTGTAATCTTCCAGATGAGACAAACCTAGATCTAGCTCATTTCATCTGCAAAAAGTTGTATTCTGACTACGAAAAAAGGAAAAAAAAAAAGATATAGAAGCCATGGTTGAGAACTCCATATAGAACTCAAAAAGCCATTTCACTCCACAAAAATGTTGGGAGGAAATCTTCACAAGAGACCACATAACTTTCATTTCGATTCTTTCCCTCATAGATTGAATGGTCTACGCGCTATTGTATCTCTCTAAGACCATTGACAGCGGTTGCCTCGTGTGTAAACACGCCTGTACGATCCCCCTCCCGTGCCACTTTTGGTATTTTTTTATTTTTTTTTTGTTTTTCTTTTTTTTTGAAGTAATATATAATTTTTAAATTATTTAAAAAATAGGTTGTGTGTTATAAAGTAGGTGCATGACAAATATTTTTATTGGATAATTAAAATTGAGTTCCATTTGTTGGAAAAGTGATGAAATGCAAGTTCCTAAATTGTGGAACTTTTACTGACGTGGCAGGCTAGAGTTCCAAAAATTGAAACTCTGCTGGGAATGCTCTAAAAGTTGAAGCATTTAAAGAACATGTATGGTATAAAAATTAACTAACCTGATGAGCTCCCAACTAAAAAAATTCCCCAAAAAGGGGGAAAAAAAGGGGGGAAAGTATCTAATGCCAAGGATTCCTTTTGATCGTCCTTCTTTTTGCTGAGCTTGTAGAAGTTTTGTGCCAGAAGTGAAAGTAAGTATCAGTGAGATTGGAAGTGGAAGTTGAAGTTAGAGAGGTTTTCAATGCATGCGCCAGATGACCAACATACCGATTTGGATTTCTTGACCTTTCCCTTGATTCTGTTCCTTGGAGACTTCAGCTTGTAGATCCGGACCATCCAGTGATGCGAGGTAAATGCCTGAATTTAAAAATACACAAACAATACATGGGGCCCAAGTCAATGTACCAATAAAGGAACCAACATCCATGACACATAACCCCACACTTCTTCTTTTGGGCAGGTGGGAGGGGGACGGGGTTAGTTATAATGAAGGTTGCGCTGCTCTTCATCCATGTAATTGTAAATTATAATAAAAAAAATGTCTTGATTCTGACAACAAATCAGGATTTTCCCAACATCAGGAATCTATCAAACCAGTACGTGTCTTCTCAAGGCATACAGACAGGCCAAGGTGCATGATGCTCACTCTGGCCAGTAATGAAGGATGTTAAACTCATAATTCATCTAGGTCATGTTTGGCAAATAGCTTTTTGGATACAAAAAGAGCTTTTTGGGGGTATTAGCTGTTTGACTCTGGTCAAAAAGCTCTTTAGGGTGTTTGGTTGATTAGCTTTTTAGACCCAAAAAGCTCTTTTACAAAAAGCTCTTTGGGATAGCTTTTTCAAAAAGCTTTTTGATGTTTACTATTATAATGACCATACTAACCTTATAATTTGGACAAATTTACATTACATGTCATTCACAAATGATATTTCCAAATGTTGGATGCTTATACTTTAAATTTTTTTGTTTTTTTTTTTTTGAGACAAGAGTTGTGGATGGTCATGATGTTGAAGATAATGCTTTTAATTTTAGCGCTTTCTTAATTTAACAAATAGTTTATGTTAGTTAGTCTTATATGATATACAAATATTTTTTATATCACATGATTTCAATTGCTATTAAAAAAAACATTTAACATTAAAAATATATTTTGATTATAAGTACTAAAATTAGGAAAAAGTATAAATGTAATTTTATATATCACATAAATCTTAATTCATAATTCATATCGAAAAGAAAAATAAATATCCAATTAAAAATTATTTTGTTAGAAAAATAATGAAATTGGGTAATGGGTATAAGTGGAATTTTATCAAATAGCTTTGTTAGAAACACCAAACACTTTTTTCACAAACAGCTAATGCAATCAGCTAAGTCAAACAGCTAATACAATCAGCTAACAGCTAACAGCTAACAGCTAACAGCTAACAGCTAACAGCTGATTGCCAAACAGGGCCCTAGTCAGATCATAATTGTTAACAGAGTACATCTGCTAAATGTATAGGTCTTTAATGGCATCAATTATGTTTTGATAAGAGGGACTTCATCTACGAACATCTCAGGTATCATTAGCATGGTTAAGTCAGCATGTGTACGGCTCAATGTAACGGATTACCGCAGATAGGTTAGATATATACTGTATACATGGCACCTTCAAGCAGGTCAGGCTGAGAAAGGTAACCATCCAAAATGTTAATCAATAAAATAATGCAGAATACCATGCCATGCTGGACACTACATCAGATTTCATGCTCATTACACTTCTATATAATCATCTTAAGCTGAATTGAGCACTCTGAGCTCCAATAGGCACGTCAATCAATCTAAATTTCTAATATTCTCTTTTAAGAAATGCACAAATTCAATGGGCAAAACTACAAAAGATTCGCAACTGACAGATATTCCCATATACAACTCTCCCAATCATGATCTTAGCAACTAGAACTCTACAGATCATCATGTTCACAGAAAAGCATGTTTCTCTCATATCATTGCGGTCCAAATTGGAGTTCCCTGAAGGATTAATCAGTGGACATAATAGAATATTACAAAGTAGATGTATGAAAGCGCAGGTGGCAAACTGCAGCAAAGAATTAAAACTGCTAAAAGCTGGGAAAGCTCACTAAGATTAAGCAGGCACACACTACTAGAAATTCACCTTTTAACAAACCACGTTTTAACGACCACAAATAAAAATCATCGTTAATAGATACTAACAAGGATGAAAATATTTTATTATTGTTGAATATTATTAAAAAAATTACCTTTAAACGATGGGCTATGAGGCATATCATTATTACTGTTTATGAGTTGTCGTTAATGTAAAACGAAACATACACACGTTATGGAGAGAAAACAAAAGGCCCAAGTAATTAGAAATTTCACCTTAAACTGAATTAATAAGAGAGAAAAACAAAATCACATCAATGAAATGTCAGATCAATTTCGCACATAATAGCTTACCCTAGAGAAGAACACCCAACATCTCATCTACAACTACAAGCACAGGTTACTTCTTCTCTCCTCTAATGGTTCTCCTTATAATTTTAGATCAAATTTGTAAGTGTTTTGGGGATATCTTCTTCATTCTCAGGTACTCAGGTAGCATCTATATCAATTTCTCAAATAGCACTCCTTTATATTTCTAGAGGTCTGTCAGTTTCTTCTTCCCCTTCTCTCATGATGTTACTAATAATTTAAATTCAATTTATTGATTGAGCCATGCTTTCAATTCCTGAACTCATCCATCAGAATTTCTTTACATAGCTCGAATTGTGAGACCCTTCCCTCGTCAAGTTCATTTTCACGCCATGGTGGGCGCCGCCTAACACTGTCGCTTGGCATGGGCACTAACTGACACTGACGAGTGAGTAGGTAGACTCTCATAGGTAAATTTCTCACATATATTCCTTTTGGTTCGAAGATTAAAATCATACTTCTCCCTTGTTTGTCCATTATGTCTTTGAATCATAAACCTAGGGTTTATCTTGTTTTATTTTTCCCAATTCTAATAATAAGCAATTTGTGAGTTTATTCTGTTTCTTTCCTCAATTCAACCTTATCTTGGCTCAATTCTGATTAAATCTCAGTCAATTTTTGATCGATTTATTGATAAACTGAGCTCTAGCATTGACAAGACCTGCAGCTATGGAGTATGCCGTTTTGCTTAGTGCCAGGTATCTTTGTCACTTTTCTTGTATCTGGTGATCATGTTTTTGTGGTTATGCAATTCATCTATCTTGAATATAACTTCAACCATGTTTGGTGCTTAGGTGTTGGTATTTTTGAATTCTTTTGTTTGATTTATTTAACGTCTCTTGGGTCTTGTTAAGCCACTTGTTAGTTTATGGTGTTGGTGTTGGTTTTTATTGTGATTAGTTGGTGATCTGTGCGGGACTACTAGTTCTGTGCAGTTATGCTCCTGATGTTCTTTTGGATTTTCTAGTTTTGGTTTTAACTGTTAAGTGGGTAGTAAGGTACCTATGGTTCATTTATTCTCATGCCAATGGAAATAAGTAGGCGTGCCTTATTTTGTCTCAGAAGTTGTTGTATTGTCTCAGGCTTAGTGGTGTTGATTACGATAATATATATGCATATTTGTTGGTGTTAGTTTTTCAGGACGAACAGAATCTAATGCTACATAGATAAAATTGTTGGGTTAGGCAATGTTTTGTCATGAGATTTCGCAATATGTAAGAATACATTGACAGAAAATAAGACAAAAGAGTGGTGAATATTGTATGGATTCTATATATGCATACCAGATGACATATATCACTATGTAATCTATATGAGTTATGGATAAGGGCATGAGTAAAGAGTGTGATTGCTTGATTCCTTTTCTGTATTCCCTTGTTTTAATGGGTGAGCTGCTTTTCCCCCCTCTTACTGTGGCATGCATGGGTTTAGGGGGCACAAATAGCACTAGATATGATGTGTTGGCAAATGTTGCTCGTTCATGGAGAGCATAATTGTAAACTAAATTCCTAATAGAAGCTATGCCTCTATATAACCGAGTGGTGTTCATTTGCTTTGTTATTGCAAAAGTCCTTTGCATTCCCCTCATTTTTATTTTGAATATCTGTCTAATTTTCACAGGTTGTGTTATGTAATTTAGTTCAATGATGTATTTTCATATAATATCTACAACTTATTAAAATACACTTCTCGGATCAACGAGAGTATTACTCTCATTGCAAACGGAAAATTTAGGGGATAAGAGATGCTTATAAGGTTGGCATTTAGATTAGATGGGTTAATTATATGCTCTTTGATGTAGTTTCTTATACTTGCTTGTTCTAAGTACTGGATGGTCCTTTCAGACTTTGTGAGATTTAATTATGAAAAGAGAGCACAACATGATATGGTAAGAATAAAATATATGTACTTGGTAGCTCTCATTGCTGCATCTATACATTTTCATTTCAAGTACATCTAAAATAAAATTGTGTCATATTTATAAGTGAATAGATCCATATTAATTAATTTGGTTTGCATTTAGAATCTATGGCATATGTGTTGCACTTGGTACAATAACATCAAAATATAACCATATAAGCGAATGATTAAATTCCCTCCTTTTCAGAAGAGCTGATTATGGGTGCAAGTTGCAAACATGAGGTGTGGTTTTACCGGGAGGTTTTCAGAATATATAGACTATGGTTTTCCTGATGCTAAGTCCTTGAGAAATGCCTATAAGAATTGTACAGACTCATTTCATAAATATATGTAGAGGTATTAACTCTTTCTTAAATCTACTTTTCTAGACTTGGTTTTATGGAGGGAATACAAATGTCATAAGAACCCTCATGATTATTTCATTGTCATTTTACTTTTCCTTCATAAATTAAAATTTTAACTTTGCCCTCTTTTTCTTTTATGTAGATATGAGAGAGTCCGGATCATCGCACAATTTTTATCTTTTTTTCCCTCTCCTTTTACAAGTCGTTCTATGTATTACGATGTGGATTTTCAAGGATAAGTTTATAGTTTTTGTAGTGGAACTTTCATAATTTTTTAGTTTAAGATTTGCTTGGTAACCGATACCCATAAACTAATAGTGTTCGCTTCAATAAATATATTGAAAGTACAAGTTTCCTGTTGTTATAGTCCTTAATTATTTGATTAATTGGGGAAGCATAGTGAATAAATCTTATAAATAATATGCTTGTTCAAAATATTACTAACGATGAAAAGCTACTCGTTCATATTTGCGTACGCGTAATTTTAGACTATGGAGAGGTTTTTTATATAAGCTTAGAACAATAATGATGAAACAAATTTGTTGTTAATGCTTTCCATTTTGTGACGAACAATTTGCACGTTAGTAATATATTGGTCATTGTTATTTACTTAACTAATAACAACGACAACTAGTGTTGTTATTAATATTAATGATGAAAATATTTAGGTTGTCGTTAAAGCTATTAACGGCAGGACTAATAACAACGAACGACGATCAACATTTTTTTGGTCGTTAAAACTTTTAACGAGCGAAAACTAAGCTTTTAACGACGAAATTTTTCATCGTTAGAAATCCTTTTTCTAGCAGTGACACAACTGATATGAGAACCATGGTATAAAATGGCATAGCAAGCTAATAAATCCACCTCTCCAAGATACAGGACAAAACTACAGTACCCCCTCAAAATATGACAACTTGAAATATTTCTTCCCAATTTCTGTCCTTCGTACTCTGTCAAATCCTTTTCCATCCGTCTCAACAAATCTAAATTCCAGTGAAACATGTAAGAGTTGTAGAACTGCGATAAAAACAGAGGCAAATAAAAAAAATTTGAGATACAGAGAAACAGTGCAGATGTCTAACCTGTAATATGAGAGCTTGTGCATTAAACAATTTAGCATTGTTGGCGTTGCTTGAGAGTCAATCCAGTACTGGCCATCTCTCTTTTCAACAGTAGAAATGAATTAGGTGAGAAGAGTACGATTACAACAGGAGGAACACAATATGGAGATTGCAATACTTCTGCCTACAAAGTATACGAGACAAGTCGTGCTAAAAAACAGTAACTTACCAGATAATCCGGTTCCTTGATGTGAGGGAAGACACCACCTCCAATATGAACCATCCATAGGAACTTGTTGATGTCATCACTGGGGTAGCCCACAAGACCTAAATAAAAGAATGTTTCAAAAATGGGTGGAATTTAGCGGATGTTAACGTCTGTCAAAGTTGATAGTCATATTAACTAAGATCAAATCCATTAGGTAACCGACCTCCAAATACAACTAGGACATATTTAACATCGAGAGAGTTAAAGATTTCCCATGCTGCCTTCTCAGGAGAAGACATGGCTATTCCAACAGTTGCAATGTGAGTGTTATCCCATGTATTATTGTCAACAATGACAATACGGTTAGCCATGGCTGTTGTCTGGTACCCATAGTCCCAACAAGATGCCACCTGCAGAAAAGTTAATGTTGTAAATTACCAACAAAGGTTTAGCTCCATCAGAGGCTCAGAGCTACCCGGCTGATCTTGAGAGCTACAGCAGCTACAGGTAAAGGAATATACAACACCAAACAAGACCAACTAACGCACTATAAAGAAAGATTTCCCCATCACTGCAGAAAAGGAGTCATTGTGTACGTTAGGAAATTAGAGCAAACTAATAGCGGAAGCAATAGGATGAAACAGATATTCAGAAACTTAAAGAAAGATAACAAGAACAAAACGACGACACACAAGATTTACGTGGAAACCCAATGCGGGAAAAAACAACGGACGGCGACGACCACAATCAATCAACTATATGAGTAGGGAGAATACAAAACGATCACAATCACAACAAGTGATTGATCCAACAGCAGAATTACAACCCCTCTTGTAATCTCTCTCACAATTCTCTACCTCGCAATGTGTTTAGGGATTTATGAGTGATTTTAGATCCTATGTATGACCCCCTTTTATAGGGTCTAGAAAACCAAGGTTTTACCCTTAGAGACAAACCCTAACCGCCAGGAGAAACTGCACTTTAAGACAAACCCTAGCTGCCTTTGATTTTGGGCCACGAAGCCCAACACTCAACAATCTTCACCTTGAACCGAAATCTCTAATCACCAACTCTGTAACACCGTCATAGCACCCCGAAGACTGATGCCCCCCCCCAAAGGGGCAATGCCCCGAAGGGCGCTTAGATACTATGAATGCCAACTAAGTCTAAGCAATGCTCGAACTTAGCTATAGGTATAGACTTGGTTAACATATCTGCAGGATTCTTCGAAGTATGAACCTTCCTTACCACTATTTCCCCTGCAGCAATTGTATCTCTGACACAGTAATACTTGACACTGATGTGCTTGGTCTTCGAATGGTAGGAATAATTCTTAGTCAGGTGGATAGCACTCTGACTATCAGAAAACACCACAGTGGCAGCCTGTGGAACTCCAAGCTTAGTAACGAGGCCCCTCAACCAAGTAGCCTCCTTCACTCCTTCAGTAGCAGCAACATACTCAGCCTCTGTAGTAGATAGAGCTACAATTGACTGAAGCAATGCTTTCCAAGAGATAGCACCTGTACATGTAGTGAAGATATACCCAGATATGGACCTTCTCCTATCAAGGTCACCAGCATAGTCAGAATCAACAAAATCTGTAACATCATATGTAGCAGCTTTGTTCCTATCAAATACCAACCTCCTTTTAACAATACCCTTCACATAGCGAAGGATCCACTTCACAGCTTCCCAATGATCCTTTCCAGAATTATGCATATACCTACTTACCACACTCACAGCATGTGCCAAGTCTGGCCTAGTGCATACTATCACATACATCAAACTACCAACAGCATTAGAATAAGGGACATTAAAGATTCTATCTATGTCCTCATCAGATTGTAGACAACACTCAATAGACAATCTGAAATGTGCAGCAAGGGGTGTGGAAACTGCCTTACAGTTATCCATACTAAATCTGCCTAGTACTTTTTCAAGGTAGTGTCCTTGAGATAAGTACAGCTTACCAGCCTTTCGACCCCTCTGAATCTCCATTCGTAAAATCTTCTTTGCTGCACCCAGGTCCTTCATCTCAAACTCCTCATTGAGTTGAGATTTCAACTTACTAATCAAGGATTTATCCTTAGAGGCAATCAGCATATTGTCAACATACAATAGCAAGTAAATAAAAGAACCATCAGAATATTGTCTAAAATACACACAATTATCATATCGACTGCGTGTGTATCCTTGTGCAATCATGAAGGTGTCAAACCTTTTGTACCACTGCTTAGGAGCCTACTTAAGTCTGTACAAAGACTTTTTCAATCTACATACCAGTTGTTCCTTCCCAGGAACAATAAAACCTTCGGGTTGCCTCATGTAGGTCTCCTCCTCTAACTCCCCATGAAGGAATGCAGTCTTCACATCAAGTTGCTCCAACTCCAGATCAAACAATGCAACAAATGCAAGAAGCACTCTAATGGAGGTATGTCTAACAACAGGTGAAAATACCTCATTATAGTCAATACCTTCTTTCTGATTGCAACCACGAGCAACCAAGCACGCTTTCCACATTGCATCTTCAACTCCAGGAATACCTTCCTTTTTCTTGTAGATCCATTTAGCAGTTAAGGCTCTCCACCTTTAGGTAGCTCACATAATTCCCAAGTCTGATTCTTTTGCAAACTCTCTATTTCCTCTTGCATAGCTAGGATCCAATTAGATGAATTTGGGCAGGAGATTGCTTCAGTATAGATAGAAGGTTCCACACCTTCAGGCACATCCTCTGCAACTGAAAGTGCATATGCTATCAGTCCCTCATCGTCATTGTCGCGGGCAGATCTCCTGATCTCCCTTTGAGGACGATCACGAGCTATAGAGTGAACAACCTCCACCTGAGGCTGATCAGAACTGATAGTGTCAAGTTCAGTACCCTGGGTCTCCCTGTTATGGTGATTAGCAGCTCCACCTTGAACTGCAACGGTCTCCACTTCTATCTCTATACTGGTATCCTCCTGATCACCTGTACCAGTAGAAGAAACAACATAATCCTTCCCAGAAGATAACATAGCAGTCTCATTGAAAGTGATATCCCTACTCTGAATGACTTTCTTAGACTCAGGACACCACATGCGGTATCCTTTAAACTTAGATGCATATCCAAGAAACATGCACTTGACAGCCCTAGGGGCTAACTTCCCATTATTCACATGGGCATACACAGGACATCCAAATATTCTCAAACTAGAATAATCAACAGGATTACGTGACCATACTTCTTCTGGAATCTGAAAATCAATGGACGTGTGTGGTGAACAATTCACCAAGTAGCAGGCTGTAGAAATAGCCTCTGCCCAAAAAGCTTTGCGATCCCAAAGCCCGGCATTTGAAAGCATACATCGAGCTTTCTCCAGTAGATTCTTGTTGATTCATTTTGCAACCCCATTTTGCTGTGGTTTACCAACAAAAGTCTTGTGCCTATCTATGTCATTCATCGTGTAGAACTCTTCAAACTCTGACTCAACGAACTCAAGACCATTATCAGTCCTAAGTTTCTTGATCTTTCTCCCAATCTGGTTCTCAACCAGAGCCTTGAACTTATTGAACATGGAGAATGTCTCATTTTTCTGTCTCAATAAGTAAACCCAAACTTTGCGTGAGAAATCATCAACAAAAGTTATCATGTAGCGCTTACCTCCAAGAGAATGAACCTTCGAAGGACCCCACCGATCAGAATGAATGTAGTCAAGAATCCCTTGAGTACGATGCTTCGCTTTAGAGAAACTCACCCTTTTCTATTTCTCAAAAACACAGTGATCACAAAAATCAAGCTTACCCGTACCAGCGCTACCCAGACAACCTTTCTTACTTAGAATGGTCATCCCTTTCTCAATCATATGGCCCAATCTCATGCGTCATAACCTTGTATCATTAGCATCTGCTGATGTTGTACCAACTGTAGCCACTCCTGTAACTGTAGTTCCTTATAGGATGTAAAGACTGCCCTGCCGCAGTCCATTCATTACCACCATGACTCCCTTTGTCACTTTTAGGACACCATTCTTCATAACAATCCTGCAACCATTAGTCTCAAGAGTACCCAAGGAGATCAAACAACGAGTCATATCAGGTATATGATGAACCTTGGATAAAGTTCTAACTATGCCATCATGGGTTTTAACCTGTACAGTACCTATTCCTGCAGCAACTTTGCACTCAGCATCGTTGCCCATAAGTACAACTCCAGTATCAACAGGCTCATAAGTGACAAACCAGTCCCTACGAGGACACATGTGATACGTACAACCAGAATCTAAAACCCAATCATCACCTAACCCCTTTTCAGAGGTGGTGGCCAAAGATATGGTATCAAGCAATACATCACCATCGGACTCTGACTCTACTACACAATCAGCTGTAGCAGTTTTCTCCTTTTCCTCTTTCCCTTTCTTTTTCTTTAGTTTCCAGCAGTTAGCCTGAATACGACACAATTTACTACAGTAATTGCAGGTCTTATTGGAATGAGGATTCTTAGACTTAGATCGGTTCTTTTTCTTATTACTGATCCCCTTTTGCTCAGTTCTACCCCTAACAACTAATCCCTTAGTCGGATCAGCACGGATATCATGGTCAAATTTCTCCTTAGACAACTGATTAAACTTGACATCCTCAAAAGATATAGTATCAGAATTACTATATAGCATATAGAGATACAACAGGCAGAATAGCTTTATCCTCATCCTCAATCTTCACATCAAGACTCTCCAAATCAACCAGAATAGAATTAAATTCATTCAAATGTTTTTGAACAGGGGTACCTTTAGCCATACGAAAGGTGTACAACCTTTCCTTCAAATGGATCTTGTTGGCTAGACTCTTCGTCATATAGAGTTCATCCAGCCGACTCCACAAATCCACTGCAGTTGCCTTATCGAGCACCTCTTGCATGACATGTGGTGCCAGACACAACTGAATGGCTGGAATCGCTTTCAACCCCAGTTCTTCCCATTCCTCGTCTGTCAGCGATCCACGCCTCTTCTTTTGGTCTGTTGCCCATTGTTCGCCAGTCATCTTCTCGGGTTTCACGTAAGGTCCTTGAAGAACCTTCGACAACCCATGCTGAATGAGAACTGCTTTCATCTGCACCTTCTAGGGATTAAAACTAATCTCCCCATCAAATTTCTGAATATCAACCTTCATAATTGAAGACATCCTAAACCAAAGCTCTGATACCACTTGTTAGGAAATTAGAGCAAACTACTAGCGGAAACAATAGGATGAAATAGATATTCAGAAACTTAAAGAAAGATAACAAGAACAAAACAACGACAGACAAGATTTACGTGGAAAGCCAATGCGGGAAAAAACCACGGACGACGACGAGCACAATCAATCCACTATATGAGTAGAGAGAATACAAAACGATCACAATCACAACAAGTGATTTGATCCAACAGCAGAATTACAACCTCTCTTGTAATCTCTCTCATAATTCTCTACCTCTCAATGTGTTTAGGGATTCAGGAGTTATTTTAGATCCTAGGTATGACCCCCTTTTATAGGGTTTAGAAAACCAGGGTTTTACCCTTAGAGACAAACTGTAGCCGCCAGGAGAAACTGCGCTTCAAGACAAACCCTAGCCGCATTTGATTTTGGGCCACAAAGCCCAACAACCCAACACAAAGAATTGCTCATGTCCAAGCAATTGGCATAGGGTTCTCTGTTGACATGCATGGTAGTCTTTCCTTGCAATGCTTATAGATGAACCAGGGTCTTGTCAATTCTCTAACAGTAAACAATATACTCTGCAGCTGTCTACTTTTGACAAGATAATATTGCTATGTACTAACACTCTACAGAACTGAAGACTAAAGGAAAGGCAAAAACACGCGGGGGGGGAAGGGGGAAGGAAGATGAAGCAGGAGCACAGAGACACATCACATAATCAACGTCGGGACAGTTGGCTGGGCTGGATCGTCTAAATGAATCTTCGTTTATGATCCTATTCTATATATACGAGTATCCCCAGGCTGCAGAGACGATCATTTTATAACATCCCAATCCCACTAAGGCCATTAATAAGTGCCTTTTATTCTGAAAATCAGTTCATATGGCATCACAAGTGCACTCAGCTAAGCCCAATGCAAATGTCAAGACCATTTTCTATTATCAAAATTCTTTAATGATATTTGTTCATAATCTTAGATTAAAAAGCTCGAAGCGCACAAAAGCGCAAAGGGTCCTGTGGCCGGGGGGTGAGCTTTTTGGACACCAGGCACGCTTTTACTCAAAAATGCTTGAAAATCATTCCCAAACCATATTTTTGACAAAGATGTCAGATGATAGCATTGAATGAATGTTTAAACATCACAACGGATCATACTGTAGTATCTTGTTTGAGTTCATCAATTATGAAGGCAGTTTAGGAAGGAGAAAAAAAGAAGGAAACAATATTCGACAGCAAATTAAGACGGAGAAAAAAGAAGGAATGTGTATTCCTTAATCGTCCTTTTCATATTATTGGCAGGACTGCATTTCCCACATAGAGAGACAGAGAGACCAACACATATCGACCTTTGGAAAAGTACAGGCAAAGACAACTGTCGTAGATCGAAAGCCGAAAAATTATGGGAAAAGATTGGTCGAATAACTCTGTCTTTATTAAACATTGTACTGGCTTTCCACTACATCCCAATCCTCCATCTGAAAATTAGGGTTTTAGTCTATACTCAAAATAATTGCATGTAATTAGGAAAGGGTTTCTACTCGAAATTAAATAACATAGCTAAGATAAGTGTCAATCTAAAGGTATTTCTGTTTTTCCATTATGTGTGCTCCCTTTTCTCTCTCTCCCATGATCTTTTTCCATAAAGCTTGGCCTAAGTCGATTTAAGCCTCAAGCTGAAGCATAGAAAAGCGCGGGCTTTTGTGGGTTTAAAGAATGAGCTGGGCTTGACCCTTTGCAAGGCGCAACAAATTGGGCTTTGGGCTTTTGTGAGTCTAGGCGCGCCCTGAGATCGCTTTTTTAAACACTACACCTTAGTGACATGTTGATTTTACAATCCCCTTCCAAAGGCTTGAAAGAATCACTAATGCACAACTTTTTCAGTCTTGGATCAGTAGGACCTCTCTGTGGCCACAGTGGATTATGGCTCCAAAAATTTGCAGTTTTTTGGGTTTAGATTTGATATTTTAGATTGGTTGGATAATTTTAAAGATTATCCAAGAGTTATTTTGAGTACAATCTTAGGAGTAATCAAGTAGTTCCCTGTGCTTTCGGTTTGTAACTCTACAAGTCCCAGCCCCCAACATAACTTCTTGCTATCATACTCTAAAGGACCTGACATGATCCATAAAAAGTTTTTAGCACTAGTAATTGTACCCTCCAGATCATTCAACATTCTAAACTCTGCCATGCCTTCCCATTACTCTATTAGTCCCAATTACCAATTCACAAATCTCCAAAATGTTATGGTATTGCATATTAACAAAAGGACACTTGTTTCCACACCACTTCCTGGATATTAGAAAGGATGGCATCCAGTCCCAAGGATCCAACTTGTCGTCATATCAGTAATAGTTAGACCTCCAAGTATGGCTTTTTAGCCCTTAACTACGATTTTCATACATTTTCACTTCTTGCTTCAAAAACCAAGATTGAGAAAAACCTAAGTATTTTAGCTCCTTCACTTGCATTTCTGAGTTTTGGCCATAGTCAACAGGACTGCAGGATGTAGCACACAAGAAACATAATAGAGAAATGTGGAGCTCCATTTGGGAACATGAAAAACATCAAATATAAAAACCATATAAGGGTTTTATCTATTGGTAAATGATCCATGACACACGTCAGTAGCATGTGTGAAGAGACAAGAGGAACCCCTGTGACAATAAACTTCTACCAACAGTGAATGTTCCTTACGTTGCACTCCAAAAATATGTATAAGACTTTGAATCTCCACTTAAATCAGTACAATAGCTGAAATTTGGCGTCTGATTTCCCATCCAAATCAATCAACAACATTAGCTCCATGACCTGCACCTAAAACAAGCAATCATATTTCAACCTAAATGAAACCAAAAAAGGAGTTTGAATTAGAAAACTAGAGAATTGAACAAATATGACGAAGCCTAATCTAGAAACACCGAATCGTAAAAAGAAATAGACAGGAAAATATCCAGCGCTCAATCTGAAGAACCTTGAAGGACATACGAAGTCCTCTATGAATAACGGATGAAGAGAGAGGAAGAAAAATCAGATCGTGCAAGTCGATCTCTAAGTTCATAAATTGTCTGCAACCCTAAAGCCCAGGCATTCAAAACATCAAAAACCTTGAAATTTCTCCTTTTTTTTTACATCGGTTCGGACTTCAAATCCCTATCCAATACTGAAATACGCAATGAGGGTTTTTAAATCTTGGATTACAATTCATTTGCAAACGCTTCATGAAATCCGAACATCAGAAGATAATACTAGATTAGATTTTAACGAAATGCTCACTAGATTCCAAAAAGAGAGTTCAGGAGATTGATATTTTTCCAGAGGATTTGACGACACAGGCTGTTCTCTATCTTTCTCCCTCTCTCTCTCTTTCCAGACAAGAGGTGGCTCTGATTGTGATTAGGTTTGCTCAGCTTCCTTAAACCCGGATTTTTAACAACTGTGTCGATCGACTTTCTATCGTCAAGCCGGCTCAAACCGAACCAAACCACGTTCCGAGCCAAACAGGCAAGTAATCATTTTGGGGGGGTCTTCCGGTTGTTATTAGATGTAGACAAAACTGACCCTATACAATTACCGATCTTAAATCGAAAAATTTACTATTTGGTCCATCGTAGTTTGGGGTCTGATTTATTTGGCCCCGCATTTATGAAAATGAATTCATCAGCCCATTCACTTGGATAGGTATCAAATGCTGCACTTGTATAGAGATGCTGTAGCCGAATTTGAAAAAGTTGGGATGGTATTGCCTAAGT
>JACYFF010031957.1:115938327-115978086 GCA_017589665.1 Selenicereus undatus | reverse complement strand
TAAAAAGATGGGAATATAAAAAGAAATGACGTGAATAAAATGAACTCTGTCACATGGGTTAATGATATGAAATTAATAAACAGAATTTAGGGTCGGACTACTACAAAAAAAAAAATCCCTCAATAATTTGTAATTGACAAGTTTTGAACTTGAGACACTTACGAATGAAAAATCAATTCTTAACCACCAATTCACACTTCTCACATTCTAAAAACTTACACAAAATATAATGATTGCACAGTAAACTGGGCCAACTTGGGCCGCGCACATTTTATTTGGTCCGTTTAGCACGTTGTGTTACGGTGTGTAGCTATGGTACCCAAGAGGGGTTAGTATAACAACTAGAATTGGGTAATAGGTCATGTCGGGTCAGGTTTGTATTCGTGTCAAACTTAAACGGTTTGAAAATTCCTCAACTTGAACATAACTCGTTTATTAAATAGGTTGAAAAACTTTGACCTATATCTATTTAATTTTTAAACGGGTTAACCCGCTTAACCTATTTAAGATAAATAGAACGAGTTCACTTGCCTAATTACCCATTGACGCGTTTAACCTTTTCAACTAATACGAAATTACGTAGCATTAAAAATTAAGTTTACACATAATGTTAAACAATTACTCTCTATACTCCGCCCACTCATTATAATTCACAATTTTTTTATTTTTTTATTTTTAATTATCTAATAAAAAATTAAATGAATAAATGACAAATAGAAAAATGAGTTGAGTTATTTCACCAATTTAGTTAAATGAATTAGATAAGTACTTCTTGGTGTCGAAAATCTCGACCTAAACTTAATCGATTTAATTAAACGGGTTGAATGTATCAACCCATTTAATTAAACCGGTAAAAAATTTATACCTTAACCCACTTAACTTTGTGTGTATTTCAGATCGGTAATTATATTAGGCCAGTTTTGTCTATCTCTAATAACAACTGGAAGAACCCCCCAAATGATTACTTACTTGTTTGGCTCGGAACGTGGTTTGGTTCGGTTTGAGCCGGCTTAACGATTGAAAGTCGGTCGACACAGTTGTTAAAAATCCGTGTTTCAGGAAGCCGAGGAAACCTAATCACAATCAGAGCCACCTCTTGTCTAGAGAGAGAGAATAGTTTGTGTCGAAATCCTCTGAAAAACTATTAGGGCTGGCAAAAAACTGTCTGATCCGAATATCCGAATTTATCTGACCCAAAAAAATCAGGTATGGACACAAGTTTTGTGTTTGAATTTGAAAACCGGACATCCGAACATATCCGGATTGAAAATCGGATCGGGTTTGAATTTATTGAACCGGGTCCGGATTGTCTGAACGTGGTGCCAAATCCAAGTCCGGACAAATTCGGACAACTAGATTGTTCGGACCCGAATATGAACTGGATAAGAATTTTGTGGCCTTTGGCTCCTAGTGGCTAAGCAGAATAGGCGGGCCTTTTAATTTTTTGGTTAAAAAGCTGAAAAAATTTAAACAGAAAACCCTAGAATGAAACCTGGGGGTGAAAAAACTGAATGAGCCGTGGCTCACTTTCTCTCTCCTCGTCGCTCACTTTCTCTCTCCTCTAACGCCTCTGTCTGATACTCTCAATCTCAGATCTCTCGCTCAAAGCATCTCTCTCTCAGTCTCAGATCTCTCGCTGAAGGTAAAATTCGTGCTTTGCTATTACTTCATCAATTCGCTTTCTTTAATTTTGTTTATGTGCCTCTCGCCCAAGGCAAACATCGTGCTTTGCTATCGATGTTGAAATTCATGCTTTGCTGTTACTTCAATCAGTGGCTCTTGGTCAAGGCAAAATTCGTTTCCTTCATCAAGGCTCTCTGATCCTCTCTTATTAGATCGTTCAATCAATTAGAGACTCCATGTTGGGTTGTCTTCTTCTCTGGAAGGGCATCATAAGTGGTCCCACTTTCAGACTAATTTTCCCCTATTTTTCAACTCCTCGAAGTTGAAATTAAATAAACTATCCATCGCTGAACTCTCTTTTTCGAATCTGGTGAGGATTTCGTCAAAATCTAATCTAATATTATCATCTGATCTTCTGATCTCATGAAGCGTTTGCAAATGGATTGCAATCCACGATTTTAAAACCCTATTTGCGTGTTTCAGTATTGGATAGGGATTTGGAGTCCGAACCGATGTAAAAAAGGAGAAATTTCATGGTTTTTGATGTGTTGAATGCCTGGGTTTTAGGGTTTTGCAGACAATTTATGAACTTAGAGATCGACTTGCACGATCTGATTTTTCTTCCTCTTTCTTCATCCGTTATTGATAGAGGACTTTGTATGTCCTTCAAGGTTCTTCAGATTGAGCTTTGCATATTTTCCTGTCAATTTCTTTTTACGATTTGGTGTTTCGAGATTAGGCTTCGTGATTTGTTCAATTCTCTGGTTTTCTGATTCAAACTCCATTTTTTTTTTCATTTAGGTTGAAATCTGATTGCTTGTTTTATGTGCAGTTCATGGAGCTAATGTTGATTGATTTGAATTTGAAATGAGACGCCAAATTTCAGCTAGTATATTGAGTTGTTACTAATTGGCATCCTTTACCTTCTGATTTTTAGGTTCTTAGACTCTCAAAGCTGAGATTGTCCTTTGGGCTTTGCGTAAGCTATGGCGGCTCTGAAAGAATTGCTCCCGCCAGCCAAGTCTTCGACAACTACGTACTATGATCACTCAAATGATCCCTGGTTCAAGAACCGCTACAGCTCTCAGGAGGCTGAGAAGACCTCTGTAGTCATAGCAGTCGCAATTCCTCCATATTTGAAAAGGCAAGGATTTGTTCCTCGAAAGCCTGAAGATTTTGGTGATGGAGGAGCATTCCCAGAGATTCACGTTGCCCAGTATCCGTTGGGGATGGGCAGAAAAGATACAAAACCGGGTTCGAAAATATTACCTGTTACAGTTGACAGTCAGGGAAACGTTGCGTTTGATGCCATTGTTAAGCAGAGTGAGAATGCAAAGAAGCAGGTCTTTACTTCGCACAGAGATCTTGTGCCGAAGATCTTGAAGGATGAGGAACCCGGGTCTGATTCTGAAGATCTGGAGAAGGAGATAGAGGAGACCACTGAGGCCACTAAGGCTGCTCTTGAAAAGATTGTGAATGTTAGGCTCAGTGCTGCACAGCCCAAGAATGTTCCAAAGCAGTCATCGGACTCGAAGTTCATCAAGTATAAGCCATCTCAGCAATCTGCAGCCTTTAATTCTGGTGCAAAGGAAAGGATTATCAGAATGGTAGAGATGCCGGTGGACCCATTGGAACCCCCCAAGTTTAAGCACAAGAGGGTTCCAAGGGCATCGGGTTCACCACCTGTCCCAGTTATGCATTCACCTCCTCGTCCTGTGACTGTGAAAGATCAGCAGGATTGGAAGATCCCACCTTGCATTTCAAACTGGAAGAACCCAAAGGGTTACACGATTCCATTGGATAAACGACTTGCTGCTGATGGAAGAGGCCTTCAAGAGGTGCAGATCAATGACAACTTTGCAAAGCTTTCGGAGGCCTTGTACGTGGCTGAGCAGAAGGCTAGAGAAGCCGTTGCAATGAGGTCAAAGGTCCAGAAGGAGATGGCAATGAAAGAGAAGGAAAAAAAGGAACAGGAGTTACGTGCTTTGGCTGCCAAAGCTCGATCGGAGAGAACTGGCATTGCACCTCCTGTGGCTGCACCAGCCCCATCTGGTACGAATACAATGGACGTAGAGGACACAAGGTCGGATTATGGTTCTAGGGCGGAGAGAGAAACAATAAGGGGGACAAAAGAAGAGAGGGAAGAGAGGTTGCAACGTGAGAAAATCCGTGAGGAACGACGTCGAGAGAGGGAGAGAGAAAGGAGGTTAGAGGCAAAGGATGCTGCAATGGGGAAGAAGAGTAAGATTACCAGAGATAGGGATCGTGATATTAGTGAGAAGGTTGCTCTTGGTATGGCTTCTGTTGGTGCTGGTAGAGGAGAGGTTATGTATGATCAGCGGTTGTTCAACCAAGACAAAGGGATGGATTCTGGCTTTGCTACTGATGATCAGTACAATGTCTATGACAAGGGCTTGTTCACTGCTCAAGCCACACTTTCCACCCTCTACCAACCGAAAAAAGACCTTGATTCTGATGTGTATGGAGGAGCTGATGAGCAGCTTGAGAAGATCAGGAACACTGATCGGTTCAAACCTGACAAGGGATTCACAGGGGCTTCAGAAAAGGCGGGCAAGAGAGACAGGCCTGTCGAGTTTGAGCAGGCTGCGGAGGAGGCTGATCCATTTGGCCTGGATCAGTTCTTGAGTGAAGTGAAAACTGGGAAGAAGGCCATGGACAAAATTGGTGGTGGAGGTACAATGAAAGCAAGTGCCGGGTCTTCAAGAGAAGGCTATGACGGAGGCTCAGGGAGAAGCAGAATTGCCTTTGAGAAGGGGCGGTAGATCTCAAGGGAAGATCCCAATTTCCTTTTTTCTGTGACCTTTTATGCTGCGGTTGACACCTGATGGTGTATACCACTGCTGCTAGGAATGCTGTATTGTTTGCTCTTTCAATGCTGTTAATCTATGTACCAATTCTGGGTAAACGGTGGTCTTCGATGGAGAACTTATGTTATATTGTCATTTGTCATGTATGATACTGAGCTATGCCTCGCGGTATTTTAGCTTAATTTCTATATTACTAGTTGATCCTTTTAATGAATGGAAATGTTGGGTGTAAGATGGAGCGAACTGATTGGAAACAAGGCACGCACCATGTGTCGTGTATGTATCTGGTGAGAAAATGTTGGGTATTTCAAGCCACCCTGCAAAACAAGCCTTGTGACCTCCCTGGGGAACCGCCCGGGGCCGGGAAGAGCGTGCATCTTGCGAAACAAGGGTCGTGAAAGCTGCCCTAGCTTATTGATTTTCGTTCCTTTGTTTTCCCTGTCATGTTTAACCGCAATATATTTATTGTACACTGTCAGTTCCCAAATGAATGTTAGTTTTCTTTCATTGGCATCCATTGAAAAAGAAAAGGCAAAAAGTCATCTGAAATGAGGGAGAAGTGATTGAATGTATGCTCAAGAATTACTGTAGGGTTGTAGGCATGATGCAGTACCACCAATCAATGCCTCTTATGTAAGAAAATATACTGCAAAATTTGTTGACGAGTCTTTTTCTGTTAACCAAATTTATTGGTTAAGTCAGGTGGCATCTTCCGTAAGAAGACATGCTTGCTGGTGGTTGCACATCCTGATGATGAGTCTATGTAAGTTATTCAGTGCCTTGTCATATGATGACACTTCTGTTAACGTGTATGATTGTGTTGTCAGATTGTTTAATCCCTCTCTTTGGGCATTGAGCAGCCATTTGTCACAGTTCTATGAAATTCGTTGCTGGAACAATTAATATATATGTTTTTTTTTTTTTTTTTTCTGTCAAGGGCCGCTTGGAAATGGCATGTCTGCTGCTATTGGAATAGGGGTAGCTTAGTACATCTTACCTCCTGGAAGTGCTATATTGTGAAGTATGTTAACTGTTGTTCTTTTATGCGGCACGCCAGTACCTACGTAAATGAAGACAATATCGTCTACTTCCTGAATATATGATATTTCCAATATAGATATGCCAGTTATGAAAATTGAGTAGAGGATTTACTTATTGACTTTTATGCTTCTCAAATTTAAGACTGTCCATTTTTGTCACATATATGCTTCATTTATCTTCTCCGCTATTCTCATAAATTGTTTTTAACTTATGATTTTGTCAGGTTCTTTACTCCAACTATTAATCATCTGACATCAAGAGGCACAATGTTCACATCTTATGCTTGTCAACTGGTATGTAAGCTTATCAAGGTTTTTTGACTTCTCGCTTAGATCCATAAACCTGTCTGTGCATCATCTTTTGCTGTGTGAGACAGCTAATGCCTATATAGGAGTCTAGTCATTGAGTCTCTTCTGGCCTGCTTTCTTATTAGTAAAAGAATGCTTCATGCTTGATCTTAGATGTGCACTGGTTACGGTGAGTCATTTTCCTTGTGCTATACATGGTGCAGGCTGTGCAGAAGATTGGCTTGTTTAGGAGCTTAGGATTAATATTAAACAAGTTGCTTGTATGTTTTGCAAAGAAAAGTTGGGCATTCTGAAAGAGAGAGAAAGAGACACTTAGGCCAATTACTATACACAGATGAACAAATGAGAAAGGGGACTCGTGCCTAGCGTTGGGGGTTGGTGTAGCAATGCTATGAGCTACAATCAGAAACAGGAGGCATATGCTGAAAATCTTATCTCAGTGGTATATAACTGTAGTTGTATTCAGAATATTGACAATTCTTATCTGGGCATCAACTTGTTTTACAAGCTTTTGATGCATGGTTGGTCTATTTGTTATCTACATAGGATACACTAAATATTAAATTGTTCCCTTATGTTGATTTTCTGGCCTGTTTCTAGTTGTGTCTGATGATGCTCTCTGCAAATCTGTTATTGGTTCGTGGGTTGCTTTTAGTGGTATGTGAAACAAGGAATGAGTTGGATACCTTGAATTTGTTGCTTTGTGTGGGTATGGGATGCAAGCAGAAAATGCCTTATCTTGTCTCTAAGACTTACCCAAAACCAAGTGCATTGTCTGATTCTTGAGGTTTTAGATCTTCAAAGTGCTCCTTGTGTGCATGTGTATGTCACTACTCACTATGGAGCTGTGTCTATCCTTTGCATTTGTCTCAATATTTGGAATATGGGATATAGAAATGGGATAAAAAAAATGATGATGCGTGAGTATTAGCTGGCTGTGCGCTTGTGCCAAAATTTCATTGTCATACTGTGGTGAGCTGAATGTATGATAGTTTGTATCTTCCAGATAATATAATTGTTTACCTTTTGTCCCTTGATTTTTGTTTCTCCCTGTTACGTTTTTGGCACCCAGGGAAGGGGCATTGTGGGTAATTACTGATTTTGATTTCCTGTATCTTCAATAGGTAATGCAGATGGAATGGGAAAGATTAGGAAAAATGAGCTCTTCAAGGCTTGTGGGATTTTAAAGGTGTGGGCATAACACCACTCTAGTCATTAATTGTTACATGGAGTTAGGAGGACAAAACCTGAAAATCTTTGCTGATTTGTAATCCTTGTTTCAGTTATTGACTGCTCATCTTAATGTTCTGGTCCCTCCTGTTGTAGCAACTGAGAAAATCCGTCTAGGCTGGATAATGATAAACTTTCAAGGAATTATCATTAATCCATATATCTGAGTATCTAGGCCTGCGTGGCCTGCCAGGCACCAGAAAAGTAAATGAAATGTATCTGAGTATCTGCTATGGAAATGAGTTGTGCCTTGCATGTGCAAGCTTGCTCATTGAAGATATATGATTTTGTATTTTGACTTGTCAACCTATTTGTGCAGATTCCCCCTAAACAGGTTGAAATCCTTGACCATCCAGAGCTGCAGGTCTATTAACAGGCAGAACCATGTCTATGTATTTGTGTATCTTATCAAAGTAATAGACACATGCTCAGATGTGATTAGTTTTTTGTAGGATGGTTTTGGCAAAGTGTGGAACCACCTTTTAATAGCTGAGGTCGTTGGTGATAGTATCAAATCTCATGCCATTGATTTGGTGAGATCTTGTTTCTATATTTTATGTTGATATACTTTTTTGTTTGTCATCTGAATTTCTATCTTAATATTCATGGGATTTGGTATCAAAGATATCTTTGCAAAAGGGATTGCAGTTTATTGTTGTCTTGTTTGTTTTTTTTCTTTTCTGTCTTTTAAGCGCATCAGTTTCAAGCTCTTGTTACATTTGCAGGTACTTACCTTCGATAGTTATGGTGTTTCTGGCCATTGCAATCACCGAGATGTGCACTTTGGCGTAAGGTGATTCACCCCTTTGCATTTAACTTAATTTAAGGGTTAAGAAAAGGAAAAAATGAAGAGAAGGAAGACTTTCATATCCGTTCATGCCATTGTTATCCTGAGTTTGTATGAACCATGCTGCTATGTTCCCATCAGAATTTCATACTTGATGCCATACTTGTGAGCCCTTGTTGTGTTTGTGCTTCATCATACTGACTCCCCATTTTGCTTTTTATTTGTGAAATTTATCTCCTTAGTGTGGGCAGTGTCTTTTACGCACCTGAGTTTGCGTGCTGTCTGGTACTTATTTTATGACATAGTATATATTATCTAAGAAGCGTGGACACTGATACATGACATGGATACGACATGACACCGACATGCGGACATGTGATTTTTCAAAAAAGTAGGACATGACACATATGGTGGACACGTAGTGGTTAGAAAATATTTATTCTATTACCTATATGTTTATAATTTGTTTTATGTCTTTATCCTTGAGAGGGTCATGTTTGATGAGAACAATGACAAATTGTTCATAGCATGTGCATTCTACAACTATCAATAACATAATCTAATTTCTTCATGTTGTTTATATGTTTTGCATGTGCGTCAGTCCGAGAAGTGTCTGAGAGTAGGATACGTGAAGCTGTGGAGAGTGTCCGCCCTTCTTAGCATTTTATCTTTTGATTTTTAGTTCTTTCTTCTGAACGATGTGCTGAATATAAGTATAGAGCCTATCGACTGGCTTCTCAAAAGCATGCAGAGCGTCCATATCATATGGCTTTTTCTTTGGCATCTGAAAACCTAATCATTGTGAACATTCTTCTTGATGTTTGCTAAACAGCTGCTCCGGTTTGGCATGAATTGTTGACTGAATGACTTTGGTGTTGCAATGATGCTTAGTTTCCAGGATTAACTGGACCATGTATGGGCGGTTGTGGATTACAGCTTATGCGAAGCTTTAGCCTTGTATGTTGACCTTGAATTTCACACCCCCTGCCAGCCCAAAGAGAAAGATTCCCATTGGTTTTCTGCTTCAGTAGCATACCTAACTTTATTAATTGACTGCAAAGCCTGCAAGTAATGATGAATTACCTGTCAGTAGTGATGAATTACCTGTTCAAGTAACAGAGAAGTTGGTAGGCCGTTTTGGGGCCAGCGTATCATCATCTATTGGTGCTTATCTAAATGGAAGCTGAAAACCACTTCAACTTCGTTATACCAATTGGTAGTCTTACTACCTTATTTGTGTTTTGCTGAATTCAATCATGAGCATGTCTTGTTCGTCGCCTAGTTTCTTTGAAGTGTCTTAGCTATTTCAAGTGATGACCAATTGAACTGCAAACTTAAATGTTTCTTTGCATTGCACCAGAAAGTTCTTTCTTGATTCGCAGCAAAGGAGTTTTGAAGACTGGGAACTTGTAAGTTCCAATGTTCTGTTTTGTTCTTGTTTTTTGTCTTTGTTCCGTTGCACGTTCTGGTGTTTTCTGATCCAATGCTTGGTCTATCCTATTTTTGTTTTCCTTGACTTGAAGAACCATGTATGTTATGAAAGAAAGAGAATGCCTACTAATAAACATTTTACTGGAGCCTGATGAAGTCCAAGTTGGGACAAATTTTCTTTGACTTAAGATGAACAAAAAATGGCACAGATGAAGTATTAATGATCATGTTAGCACTAGTGCTTTATTTATTTGCGGTAATGTGAAAGCACTCAGAAAGGTGGCTCGTTTTAAGTCCCATCTCCTCATTCCTAGGTCAGTACCAGCATATTGCGTAAGTATAGTGGACCAGTTGACATTTGGTTGTTCAGCTATTTGGCTCGATGTAATTCTAGGGAGGAAGTGGTCTGTTTGATAAATGAGCATCCAGTCAAGAGCTTCTCTGCAATGGCGCAACACATGAGCCAGTGGGTTTGGTACGTGTTCAATCTCAAACCACTTTCCGAGGAGAAGGATGCCTGTTAGTGACATGCAATCAGGAAATGGTTATTTCTTATGGATTTACTTCCACCTGCCTCCACTTGAAGACTGTACTATGACATGACATCTGTGGATTGTTCATAATCATGGAATCCTTATATATGCTAGAACTGATGAATAGCCAATTATTGACCTGAATAGTGAGGACAGACCTGTTTCAGACCTGAAAAAAGGCCATTGTATTTGACCCGAATTGACCCAATCCAAGCTGAGCCCACCTGAGAATTCCACAACCGACGTTGATTAAATGTTCTTGGTGAAGTTGGCAAGATGATAAGAGATGTAATATTGAGCTAACCCTGAATGACCTGAAGTGGGTCCAGTCCGGCATGAATCCTACTGCAAAGTGGGAGCCGTTCTGACGTCATCTGCAATTGACCTGACCTGAACAGTCGTTCACAATTCTCCTTTTTTCTATGAAGTCTTCCCCATTGCGCTTTACTAATTGTTTTGGCATAATTTGCAGGTTCAGGAAGCTGTTTGTTTCTTTTTCAAGTTGCACTTATGTGGACGCACTTAGAAGGATTGCCATTTAACTGGTTGATTACTTGAGGTATATTGCAGGAACTAGAGATTTTGCTCTGGTTGATGGAATTGTAAGGACTTTAAATTTGCCACAATATGCGTGCAGATTTCCCTGTGCAGCTCAGCTAAGAAAGATCAGTCCTCAGCAATCAATAAACAGCGAGCTTTGTGAATTTGGCAAATTAGCATCTACTTGTGTGTATGTTGATTACTTGCCGATTAAAGCTCATTGAAGATGTTTGGGCGAAGCAATGGTGCAACTGAGGGAAGAGCTGGTTTTGTATGTGGGGTGATCAACAATGAGGGAAGGTGGCTTGACTTTTTTGAACTTGCTTGGGTAAGATGGGCTCCCCAACTTGTTAAAAAATGGTATTCTATTTCTTATGTCAATGCCTTTGTAGCATACAATGGCAGTGGCATTGTTCCTTTTGCACGTGAATCCGAACTGTCCGCATTGAACGTTTTGTGAATTTGAGCGGATGCTGGAATTCGAAGTTGTTCCGGTCAATTTTTGAGGAAAATTATATATCATTGTTGGAGGCTACGGTGTATGATCAAGCTGAAGCTCGCTGATATATGAGCCAAGCTTGGCTTTAAGCTCAGCGTAAGGATTGGCTCAAATATATATTGTTCGGCTCAATTCTCTTCCTTGACAAAATTTCTAGTCCAATATTGCATTCAGAGGTAACTGTTGTATTTGACTATCACTCCAAGAAACAATGAAATTAGATATGGGGGTGGAAAGAGGGAATTTCTTAAATTTTCACTGAACATTCAAAGCTAACTTCTGAAAATTACAATTTTACAATGAATGGTAGGGATTAAAGGAACAAAATGACGAGGAAAGGAAATTTTTTTAATAACAATGGCATTTTGTGCTTTTTGGACACAAGTTTGAAGCAGAAAGGATAAAGTGAGCCACGTTGAGCTAAATTGGCCTTAGGCTCGGCTCGGGCTGGGATCAAGGCCTAGGATTTGCGAAGGGCTGCTATCAAACCTACGCAACGCTAGTTGCTCAAGTACTCACAGTCGTGACGTATCTGATTGTATGAGAGCACCATCATCCCAATTTAAAAGGTTGCTCCAATAATTTGGCCCATTCTTTTTCTTAACCAACACATTATAACTAGAGCTGCTTGAGTATATCGAGACTCTATTTTTTTTGCGATTAAAAGAATTTACCGTATAATTTCTAACTCCTCACAACTTTTTACATCTTTCTACATCTTTTTACATTTCTTTATATTTTCTTGCATTTTTTTACATCTCCTTATATTTTTTTTTATAACATTCGACTTGTCATCTATTTTTTTCTTATATTTATAAAAACATGTAGATATTTTTGATATACTACCAATATGAAAAATCTTACAATTTTTTTTGAATATAATATTTGTATAAACATAAAAAAAGAATTTAACGATGTGAATTAATATTTGAGTTTCTACGTTAAGCATATATGTCATTATAGAGAAAATAAATCAACATGTTTTAAAATTATAATACAAAAATCGCATTTATGTTTGAGTTCAATGTGAATCATGCATGAAAATAGTCAAACTGTAGGTGGCGAAAACATTTCAGATATTTCATTCATATGTTTATCTATGACAACTTAGTTGCTGTCATCTTACAATTGAATATTAGATTAAATATAATTCAAAAATATTTAATTCAAATAGGATTTCATTTTTAGGGTTCTCTTCAGTTTTGTTAAGAACAATTGCTATTTTTTAATTTGCTTGTAGAGAGGTGAAATTAATGTTAATACTAAAAAATCACCTCAAGTGTGAAACATATTTGGTTCTACATATTTTCAGCTTAAATTTATCTTATTGATATTTAATTGACTTGTTTAAAGGTCTATTTTCATTAATTATGTTATTTCAATATTATTTTTTATTATTGAAAATGATAATTGTAGAATTTTTTTTTCTATTGTGTTAAAATATAATTCGTTTAGTGATGCTATAAAATTATGTCATAAATATAAGTTATACGTGGAATTTATTTTCATGAAATCATTTTTTTTCATAATTTATACATTAAAGACCAACAATTACACATATATTCTTATAAAAAAAAAAACAATTACACATACATATCTAAAAATTATATTACACAACTTTTTAATAATTCAACAACTTTTTATTTTTATTCTTACAACTCCTCACATCTTCTTACAACCTCTTACATTTTCTTACAACTCACAATTGCATCTTATTGCCCCAAATCTTCTCGAACATACAGGAAAGTTCTCATTCTTTGTCCCCTCTCTTGTCCTTATCACTCTCTTTAGTCTTGAGTAAGATATTGTTATGAGAGACGAGTCTAAAATTTGCAAAATTGATCCAAAATTTAAAATTTAAACCAGTAAACTTGAACTATGCCTAAATCAAGCTAATCTGATTTGCTCCTACAATTTGAATTTACTAGGCTTTAAATATATTTGACCTGATTCCTCTAGCGTTGCTTCTCTTTGCAAAATAAGCTTACTAGAATAACTAACAACAAATCCCAAGTTATCCTAAATCGAATAGAACACAACTCAAATTTGAACTTAGATTTAAAGCTACCAACTGACATTAACTTTACGTCAATCACAATTAAATGACCCATTATCTAGTTATGAATGCGTTTCTTAGTTTGAATACCTTATTTTTCTTTTTTATTAAGACATTGAAAAAAAGAGGCCATGCCTAATACAAGTTCCTGATAGTGATATTCCCGATGCATGATTCCACACGAAAACCAAAAAATTCATAGATGATGAGGCTCTTGCACAACAAAAATGGAAGGCTTAAAATCCATGGATGCTTACATCATATTAACTTTTGGCACGGTGAAGCCTTTCATTGGAAAGAGAAAGAATTATGAGGTAAAAAATTGAAGAGATGATTAAAGTGACAGTAATAAACCCCTATTAATGAGTCAAAAAGCTGACTCACTAGTCTAAGATTACAAAATCGTGTGGCTGGCACATCCCAAACAACTGACGGTAACACAAATGGAATGGATAAGACACCTCCACCCAAAACATGCCACGTGGCAGATAGAGACAAGCCCGCATCCCACCTCTATCAATATATTTATTGTAGACCTGGGAGTTTATACTCCCAGATACACATGGACAAAAAATGTCAGCAAGGACACTAATTAATTTCCAAAAAAAGGGAAAAAAATAATAAAATTGTCACTTCCTCCACTACCCATAACCGTCACGATTCCCCCCCCCCCCCCACCAACGTCAGTTCACCATCACTCCTCCAACTACATGAATTCTACCTAACCTCAGTTTCTTCCACCATCAACGCAAGAGCAAAATTCCCAGAGCAGCAAAAATGCATAATATCAAACAAAAATCTCCACTTTCAAGAGGAACCACCACGAACAGGAAAATCTCATGCATCAAACGTGAACCATCAAGCGTGGCAGATGCAGAAAAACGCATGCAAGCTAAAGATGCTACTGACCCATGAATGACAACAATAGAAGAAAATTTGGAGTTACCCTTACATATAAGAGGAAATCCAGGCAAGTTATTACGTGATTTGTGTTGAAAGTTTTGAAAGAAACTACAAAATTGGAGGTCGAAATGCTTGAGTGATGGGGTATGGAGATATCTTGTGAGTGGACAATTGTCAATGAACAAAAAAAACATGGAAAAAGTTAATGAAATATGGCAAGTCTGAATTTTGAAAGTACAAACGCCTTTGGATGTTGGGTGTTTTGGTTTGGCGGGAATATTGCAAACATGAATTGGTCAAAACCAAAGTGAACGACAATCACAACAGTAGTGCACAAACACTAAATAGCTGTGAAGTCATTGAGCAAAAAATTTAAAAATGAGTGACAGTGAACAATACTAAAGAAAAAAGTGAACAACATAAAGAAAGCCTAAGTAGATTATGATATGATATATTATGCTATGCTAAAAACTAGTTATATATATTACAACAACTGTGTATTGTAGGACATTCATCAATAAAGCTGAGAGATAAGGAAAATTTCATCCTCATAGTGCATTCTAACATGTGTGAGTGAAAACTAAAGTGACCAATATTCAATAATTCAGTGAACCGACCCAAAAAACTAGTGAACCTATATTTAAATTTGAGTGCAATTATATGTTGAATTTAATTCCAATTCAAAACATGCTCTACAGTGAACCGTATTCAATATATCAGTGAACTATCTGTGGAACAGTGAATGCATTAGGGATGTTATTTTTGTTGTCAATTTTGCAGTTAGAGACACATTTGGAGGTTTAGTTGCTTGATTGTAGCGGGAAATGAGGTTTCTTGTCAGTTGTAGGTTGGCAATGTATGGCCTTCTTTGTTGTATTGGTTTCTTGTCAGCTGTAAATTTACTAAATTTAAACCTCGTAGTGTATGCAAACATGTGTTTGTCAAAACTAAATTGAACAATATTCAATAATTCAGTGAACAAATCCATAGAAACTAGTGAATTTGTATTTAATTTTGAGTGCAGTTTTATACTGAGTTTAGTTCCAATTCTCAACAGGTTAAACATCAAACAATATTCATCAAGTCAGTGAACAAAAACAAAGTACATAGTAATGACAATCTATTTTAAATTCATTATTTCTGCTAGTGGTAGAATGTCATTGCTACCCCCTAGCCTATAAAGACTTGACCTTATAACAAACTTACACTTAATGATGAAAATTTTCACTCAGTTTATGAACAACCTTAAGTTATATAGTGAACAATATAAAGGCACATAATGAACATATTCAGTGTCTTATCTGTTCACCTTGTATTTCGAATTTGGTTGTTCTAGAACTTCATTTAGATCATATTTAGCACGTAATTGTTCCACTTTCATTTCACTAATAGTGTTCAGCTGATCTGTTCGGATTGTGCATTCTTTTTTACTAATAAATTATAGTACATTTATTTATGAATTTAACATTATACATCATATTTGGAATTAATGTCTATGAAGTTGTTCATTGAGCAAGAGAAATTTATTTATGGGGATATGTAGAGGTTATTCATTAATCTCAGAGAAATTATTCATTGTATAATACTGAGGTTGTTCACTGGTCCATGGCTAGTTTGTTTTCAATGTGTGGCAATAATAATTTGTTAGGATAAAGATTATTCATTGAGACTATGCAATTTATTCATTATGTGTGTTAAACTTGTTCACTAAACTTTAAATTTGTCTTTTCTAGAAGACCAAACGATGTCCAAACAGAGTAGAACACCAAAGACTATATAAACAGCAACCGATAGATGCCTCCCAAACGGCTACAACAGCTGAAGGACTGACAATTTGGATTGATTTTTGGGGGGGGGGGGCCCCCCATATCATGATAGTCAATTCAACAATATGAGAAGATTTTGGTTTAGGATAATATTTTATGATTACTATTTTTTGGGTCAAGTGTTGGTTGACTCTATATGAAGCATGTATTTGCCGATCATGTACATATATATTTTTGAATTTGCTTGATGAAAATATAAAAGTTGTGAAACTCGTTTGTTCATCAAATGAATATTGTTTATCTATAAGCTTTTATATTGTACATCAGTACATGCGTGCATAAATAGCGTGTACTAACTGCTAAGTCATATTTTACAAAGAATGAATGTGATTAACATGATGAACAAATTAAATTCTTATAATGAACAACCTTCAATAATCAAACAAATAAACCAAATATTTTGCAGTGAACAACCACTAGTTAATGAACACACCAAGGTTTGTTAGTGAACAATCTTGAGTGACTTAATTGACAACAGTTTTTTCTTCATAAATTAATTATTTTACATTGAACAACCTCTAGTCAGTTTATGAACAAATCAACCTTTGTAAGTGAACAACCTTGAGCGATTTTTTTGGGGGGATGAGTAACAACCTTGAGTGACTTGAGTAATAATATTTTTTTTTGCCCCTAAACTGAAGATTTTAGAGTGAACAACCTTGAGTGAATTAATGAACACATCGGTTATTATTAGTGAACAACCTTGAGGACTTGAGCGATAATAATTAATTTTTTTTCCTTGAAAAAATATGATTAAGAGAAAAGGTAAATACCCCCGCCCCCCCAAAAAAGAAAGAACCTTGAGTGACTGAAGTAATAACAACCTTTTTTTTCAATTCACTACATATGCAAACTTTATTCACCCATTTTGTTCAATGTAAAAATGCTCATTTTACTAACTTGGATCTTTGTACATTCCAATTTGTTCGTCATATAGGATATTGAACCATAAACAAATTGCCACCTTGAGTGAACAACCTGATGACAGATAATGAATAAATATTTCACTCTTAGCGAACATTATCGAGACATACAACAAACCCTAGCTTCTGTGCGATTCTCTTTCAACCGTGAATATTTTAAAAAAAAATAATTGAAAATCGGTATGATAAGTGGAGGGAAGTGTCAGTTTTTTTTTGCAAAAAAAAAACAGGAGGGTGAAAAACGGTTAGTGAAAATAGTGGGCGGTTAGATTGGGCTGTGTGAATAATTGGCACTGAAAAAAAAAAGAGATTGACATGGCATGAACACATGGCGTTGACATGATCCTAGGAGTATAAACTTCCAGGTGCATGTAATAATTTGCAGTTTAACCGTGAAAAGAGCACCAGATTGATTCTTAAAAGTCCATGTGGCATAATATTTCATTGGACAACCCCCCCTCTTTCTCACTTTTTATGCTTTTTTTTGTTTTATATTTTGTGGTGGGGTATTTTTTTTTGTTTTTGGGAATCGGAAAAGGGTTTTTTCCCCCCATATGTTGGGAAATGCATGGGGTATAAGTTCTATATGTAATGTGTTCTAGCTCTTTTAGCTAACTGCATAGTTTCCTGTACTTGTTCAAGGCTTACCTGCCTAAAGATACAGAATGTAAAGTATTGTTAACGAACATACAGTGGCTTGGGGGGCCGAGGGGTTGGGTAGGATGTTCTTCTTCTTTTTATTTTTTGAATTACTATTATTGTTGTTGCTGTTGCTACTGCTGGTATTATAAAAAATTAAAAATTACTCGCTATCTTAAGTTATTAGGTAACCAAGTGTTACTTTGGAAAAATATTGATGATTTAGTGTTAATGGGGAACAAAAATATAACTTAATGCTGGTTTGGAAAAACTTAATAATTACGTGTAATTACTTTGAGTCATGAACTCCAAAGCGATACATTAAACATAAATAAAATTATCATAATTGGAGAGATGAAACAAGCCAATACGATTGAAAATCGCCCGTCCTACCTTTCACAATGTGGATAGGAAATGGATAGGCAAGAGTAGTTACATCGAATAGTATTGGTCTAGTCCATGTATAGTTACGCAAAATTTTTCCTTTTTTTTTCTTTAAAGGTAAATGGTTCACCACTGTTAGATACTCCGGGATCTAAGAGGAAATTGTAATGACTTAGGCAAGATGAGATTATTTGACATGAAGTCGATATGATTTGACTGTTAAATGTGAAAACTTGTTAATTTTTAATTTTGAGTAAATTTAAGTTATTTTCAAGGCTAACATGAAAATAACATGCTTATTAAATGGGCTAATTTGACCCGACCTGTTTTCCATCTCTAACTAAAACCACTAGCCCTAGAGGTGTTACACCCACTATGATAATTCAAACAAGTACCTCTTAGTATGGAATGAGAAGGAGATAATATTAACCAATCATGGCCAACGAAGTTGGTATCCTGGCTCCACTTCTAAATGTCATGGGAAAAGATATATACTCATTTGTCATTTCCATGGATAAAAAGCGCCAAAAAAAAAGAAAAAAGAAGAGCCTTTTTTTTTGGTTTGTGAAATCGAGTCTTGGGTTACTAGTTCCCTTTAATCAAACTTTAACTTGGGTTATTTAATTTTGTGTCCTACTCCATTGATTAGTGGTAGGTGATGTTTCTGTTTTCCATCAAATAATGAATAAGTAATGATAGAGGTTTTGCTCTATTTGTTAGTCGGCAAAGACTATGCTGAAAATTTTGAGGAGAAGAGTTGGATGAGAAGGTTACTTCTAGAGCTCCTAGTAGGATTGACATAGCTTCTTTCAAAGACTTTATGTATTTATCTGGTTTGTAACATGTATCTAGAATAAACCTTTGATATACAAGGAGATCTCCTTTACTCTTATCGTATTGCAATCATAAGAGTCGGTATCAGTGTCTTATGTTATAGTTTATATAAATTAGGCCTTAAAATAATACATATAAATTAAGTGAGATTTCAATCCAAAACCAATTGGCAATATATAAATAGAGTGATTCGCTAATCTTGTATGCATCCTTAAGACCTCTAGTGTTTTCAATGTGGGACAATATCCACGTTCATACTCTTCACACTCTCTGTCTCTCTGTCTCTCTCTCTCTCTCTCTCTCTCTCGTGTGGGCTAATAACAAGGCCCAACACGTGGTATGATCCATATGGGAGATTGTGGTAAACCGATCAAGATTGAGTACAACCTGGCTCTAATACCAGGTTATATTTTTTAAAAAATTTGGGCCATAGAAAAGCAAGCAATTTATATAAGCCCTAGCGAGGTTTCAATCAAAAATAAATTAGTGACGGGTGGAGTAACTCGTTAACCTCGTATAAATGCTCAAGACTTCTAATATTTTTAATGTGGGACAATACTCACTTTTATATTCTTCACGCTTTAGGAGTGTTAAAAAAAATCATAGGGATAAGAAATTTGTTGTGAAGGTAAATTAGAGTTACCTGAATGCGGAAATTCGATTGCCCGGATCTGATGCTTGCTCGACTGCTACCCACGAAAACCAGTGGCTACCAGAGTCACTAATAAGTCACGCCCCAAACTCGAACCTCTATGATGGCTAGGTAGTGAGAGGAAAAATGGGCAGAGAGATTTTGGGAAGAACTCGTGTTTTACTTGATTCACAAACTGTGTTGTATGTCTCATACACAAACACACATGTCTATATCCTTAAACTGAATCATGATATAATTACTGATTAATACACAATTAATTCGCTATGTAAATACCAAATCAAATAGGTGATTATGGCTATTATGCTTATGTGACCGTTACTGGTCAATATGTTGAAACAATTCTCTTCGTCCTGGTCCATGCCTAACTAACATACTATATATATGCCACGATGCCACATTTTAAGAGGATGTTATACCTTCCATGAAAGGAAGCTATCCTTTCATAAAACATCACTTCAAATTGGATAAATCTCTCTAAAAATACGTACACCCTTTCAAGAAGAAGGCATTAATTAGCTATCTAACCAACTCACATCTTTGCATAAATAATTAATAATTTAATTAATTATTATTTATATATACTTTTATGCTATTTCCATTTTTATTAAAAAAAAATTCCAACAAACTATAGAGTTCTGATGAGTACCTATAATCTAAAATGTCATTTAGTTTTTAGAAGTATAAAAATTTAGAGGTTTTGCCCTTCCAAAAAGGAAAAAGAAAAGTTTTTGAATTACAACAAGAATTTTTGTTCTTTATATTTATCCAAAATTTACTACAATAAAATCTTCATATGTGATATTTAACTACTAACACTTGTGACAAGTGTTTTTCTTTTAACACAATCATTATCATTAAGGTATGTTACTGTAGTATTTTTTTTTTAATATTAATATAGAACGTGTCTTGCGAGCTACCTTATGCATCCTCTTCATTAGTCGTTCTCTAATATGAAGTCCTCACCTTTGGCTACAACCTAAGGCTCTTCCATCCATAATTTGTTATTGCTCACGACTGCAAATATACATAATACCAACAATCGTCCCTGAATATGAACATATGCACAAAATAGTTATTAAATTTTAAATCCTAAACTTATACTATAAGTTATTGTATGCCTTTTCAACATTCTTTTTTTAATTTACTAACACACGCTACTTAAAATTTTTTTAATAGATTATCAATTTGAAAAGTACTAACTAGAAACTATTATTTAATTGTGAAGTTCTCAAAGTAACTAAACTTTCTAAAAGGGGAATAAAAAAAAAACAAAAAAAAACTGCATAGTCATATTGAATGGGCCATTACACTAGCCCTAAATCCTGCATACCTATTACCTACAGTTTCTAGCCTCTATGTATGCCAATGATTACCATTATGAGGATAATTAATGTTGTGAATTCCCGCAAATATACAGTTAATGTTATAACGTTTGAGGGTATCGTCCTCAGGGATGAGTTATGAAATTGGATTACTAGCTACGAAATTGAATTAATCTGGCCTAATTCGAACTAATTAGACAATGAGCATATGAAAGTCAACTAAACGATATCAGAACAGAGAGCTACAATCGAAACAGAGCTACAACAACAACAACAAAAAACTCCCAATGTGGGTCCCGCTTTCGCGGGGTCTGGGGAGATCCAGCTGTAGGCAACCTTACCTCTACCGGTATCACTACCCATAGAGAGGTTGATTCCATAAGACCCACAAAACAGCTTTGAGGAAAAGATTTGAAGAGAAAACGATTGCAAAAAACCATAGACCGCCGTAAGAGAAAGGGGAGGGGGAAAAGAATCCGGATAAGCGAAAAGATAGGGGGCGGAGACATACCTCATCAAACCGGGGGCGCTTGGTGCCGTGGCATTCTGGGAAGGCATGACCTGCAGACAAGCAAACTTACCCACCCCACCCCACCCCACACCACCTAAGCTACTGCCACCTACGGAGTCGGTCCCCTACAATCAGACACCTTAATCGAAACAGAGCTACAAAATATATAATAAACTGAGAAGGCAAAACATGGTGTCAGCAGACCATGGCAGGGGAAATAACAGAATTGATCCCAAATGTGTAGCATTACGACCAAAACAGGGCATTACTCCATAATCTGAATGCATAGCTTGAACAAAATCAAATCAGCAAACCCAAATTCGAATCTAACTCAAGTGAATTGCAAACCAGAAATCCCAAGCACAATTCTAATCTAGAATAGGGAAATTGAAGAGGGGAGAAGGGGAAGAAGAAGAGCACGAATCCGGGGAGAAAACATCCAACGAAATCGAACAATTCACTGAATAATCCAAATAGAATCCAAACAACACCAAACTTCAACGATGCGTGCAAATCGCAGGCTATGAATCGAAATCGAAATCAAGCCACAAGAATTCGAAGTTGAACCCTAACTCCCAGAAAATTGAAAATCTGGAAATCTAAACATGAAATTAACTAAACGAAGCATTAACAACTTAAATTAAAACCTGGAAAACAGATCTGAAATTGAAGAACCTGAAGTTCGAACACGAACCCTAAACCCAGAAAATTACGATCGAACTTCTAACACTGAATCGAAATTGAAATTTAACTAAAGCTGGAACTTAAACTAAACTAAACCCCTTGTTCCTCCCCAATGACGAACAACCCTCCATTTGTAGCCCCCGTTACCGCATTCTGCCCTCCACCATTCACTACTTCCCTTGTTCCTCTTGTAACCGATGCATTGAAGATGAAATTGATGATGAACTGGGTAACCGTTAGAAGGAGGGAGATGAAGAAGCAATGGTGTGAGAGGGTCGAAGAAGAAGAAAAGTAGGGGAGATGATAAGCAGCAGAGGCAAAAAATGAAGGGGGGGGCTCGGGCTCTTCGTGGCAGAGGGGAAGTGAGAAGAGAGAGAAAGAGAAAAGGGGAGGGGGAAATTATGAGGCTGGTCATGTGCCTCATGCGTGACCGAGGCTTTATTTTATTATTTTATTTTTTTGCTTTTTCTTTTGGGCTACAAAAGACCTAGGCTAAGTAAGTTTGGCCAAGTTTGAGTCAATTTGACCCAATCCTTCAATTTCGGACATTCCTTCACCTTTTTCGAGTATTTTTCCTAAATTATTCAATACTTGTAAAATAAATTAAAATCAAATAAAAATCTAAAAATAATAATTATTTCGAACATAAACTAGATAGAAAAGTACTGTAGAAATAGCACATTTTTAGTGTCAATAAGTTGCTCCCCCCACAAAAGAAATAGTTGCATAACCAAATACTATCCTACCCTCTATTACAAATACTGCTTGTCACATATCCCAACACATGATGAGATCAAGTCAAGTTTTCAGACAATTTTGTTTAGGCGTTTCAGGTATCAATAGCTAACCTTATGCAAGCAAACCGGGATGCAAATCTTACCAGCAAATATACAAAATTTTTCAAGTAAGGGAAGTCCGCAATTTGAATTTTTGAATTCCAACTCAATCATGAAGGTAAAATTGGATAAGTAAGGTGTCAAGTCAGATTTGACTGTCATTAATAGATAAAGTACTTAGAGGTAAGTCACCAATCTCTACATCATATTTTTAGGATTATATACTCCCCAAAATTATTGAAGTATATATATGTTAAAACTCATGTGTATGACAAATATACGTGGAAAAAATTGGTATATAATTTATAAAAGTACATATATACTCTTAAAAGTATAATATAAGGGTCTGTTCTTTTCATAGGTAAATTGTGATAGGTAAAAGGGTGAAATAGGTTAAGGTAGGTTAAAATAGGTTGAGATGGGTTGAATTTTTTTTATGTGATAAATTGAACTTGATTAAAATAGTGGCAATGGATTAAAGCAGGCTGAAGTGGGTTGAAGTAGGTTGAAATAGATTGATATTGATATTTTAGAATTAACTCACGAAAAGAACAGGGCCGAAGTAGGCATAAGTATTGAATAGTACCATTGCCAAAGGATCTAAGTAAGCAATGTTACGCTGCTTTTTTGATGGTGGAAAACGCATACCAAATGTAGGACAAGTTAAATCATGAGGTGTAGTTTGCAAACTGCTAATATCCAGCCGTGCTAATTATCTAGACGTACGAAAGCTTTGTTGATAAAACGGCAAATAATGACACCTATTAGGGCCTTTATGTTTTTGTTAATTAAGTAATTATTTATATAAATCAACAAAAAAGAAATATTTAATACATTTAGGTAACTAGTCAGATCGAAATTAAAGTATTGCCGGCTCAAATTATGGTATTACAAAATATATGCATGATGATCAAAAGCTTAGGTTGAACTATGTTCCACTTGAAAAAGCAACCTTTTAGGTCTAGTCATTTCAATGAATAATCACTTGGCCAATCGCCATGCGATGAAATTTTATCCCGCTTTTAAAAGTTTCTTTGTTTGTAAGAGTCAATTAATGCTCATGAAGGTTCCTATTATATGGACTTAAAAGACTATCATTGTAAAAAAGATAGAAATTAAACTTTAATTACTACCTAATTAACTTACCAAATACGTTAGTATTGATTATCAGTGTAGAGGAATGTCACCAGTAAAAAGAGAGAATCAGTACATGCATTGAACATTTTTTAGCAAATCGTAAAAATCATATTGATTTTATGTTAGATCCATTACAAGTGATAATGATTATGAATTTATTCAAGATTAGTATTTACAACTATTTGGAGACAATGGTACTCTAAATAACAGAAGTGAGCCTTAGACATCCCAATAGAAAGCTACATTAGAGAGAGAACATTGGCATCTTGTTGAAACATCTAGAGCTATCAAAGTTCATGCTAATATGCCAATCACGTTTTAGGGATTTGCATACTTACTGCTACGCATCTCATCAATGAACTTCCTACTGAGGTTCTGTGTTGCAATTTCCTCGTGTGAGACTTTGTATTGCAAAGCTCTAGGCTACAATGAATTGAGAGTCATTAGAAGTATGTGTTATAGCCTATGTACTACTCTTTCTTACAAGTTTGGCAAGAAAAGTAGAAGTCGTATTCTCATCGATTATCTTTCTCATCAAAAGGCTTACAGATTAATGATGAGTACAGGGTGGCTGAGATCCCGAACCAGAAGTTTGTTGCATTTAGAAGAAAGCTTGCAAACGCTGATCGATGCTCATTATTTGCTGACTCAATTGTTGGTTGCTTTGGGTGAGTAATTTGTTGAATTCCTCCAGTTGCTTATATTTCTCCATAAGCAACCGGTAGCTTTCAACTTGTGAAGTTAGCTCACCCCCCAAGTTGGTTACTACACCCCTTAAGTCATTAAACTCTTATTGCGATGGCGTATAATCGCTACTTGCTGACAGACATTTAAGTGAAGTACGCATTAGTATTGCAATCAAGTAAACTTATCGTATAACCATGTTCATTGAAACTTTCATTTGAAAACTGTATACTGGCTCTTGAGGTGGGACTGAAGTAACCGGATTCCCTAATGTTGACAACCTCATTGTCATTGCCATAAATACGACCTTCTTGTTCTTGTACGTCTTCACCCACAACTCATTTAGGTTTGGAAGTGGCTGGTTTAGATCTTGAAAAGTGTCATCCCTGGTCCATTGAGAGTGGATAACATTTTGAAATTTACGTTCAAAGGATTCCTACAATATCAGAACATGCGCAAGAAATCACACATATTACAATTAATGAAAGTAAAGTATACAAGTTCATGTTGAACTACCAATAAAGATTGAGAATAGCTAATTGTTTACACATATTTGTTGTGATTTGTTGTCAACTCAAGGGGTATCTTCTTTGCTATGGAGTTTGTGAGTGCGGATGAATAATTCAACAATTGCGGGCTTCGTCCCAAGTTGTTCCCTTTATGTACGTGTCGCACAGAATTATGTCAAACACAAGCCAAAACACTGTATTAAAGTTAAATAAATACATAGCAAATTTATTTACTAGACACCGCCTATGCTTATGCATAGGGATCGAGCCATAGGTGTGGAGAGATGAACAACCACTTTCTGGAGCACCCAGTCGGTTGTTCTGTGCTGTTGACACAATTTCTTGTAGCATTCGTTTGCCTAGTATTGTTGAAATCTCTCTCATTGAGCATCACCGAGCCAAACAAGCTTCTTGTTGTGCTTCCTTACTTTGCCAAGGAAGTCTCTCAAACGTGTATTGCCTCAGTTTTCAAAGTTTTTTCTTATACGACTCTCATGGACTGGATCCCAAATAAACCACTTCTGCAATTATGAAAACAACAAACACATTAAATAATGCAATAGTAATTTATCACATTCTCACAAACTGTTAATATGTAGTCACTATAGTTACCTTGAACTCTCCAAACCATAAATCATGTACTGGTTTGAGCACTTTACCCCAAGTAGGCCAAGCTCTGTCATATTTGCTTTGAAATATGATCGAAATCCTACTAACTGGACACTCATTGGGGAGAAACCTAATTGAACATAACACATCAAATTGATTACTTGTGATGCAAAATCCATGTATTAGTTCTTAACATATAACAATGGAAGACTTACCAATTACCATCTGGCTCAATCCCAGTCTTTGCTCGAGTGTTCCTATAACTAGATTGTGCTTCACTTTTTCCAGTTGCAATGTTGTTTTAGGCTTAATGGGTTGGGGAGTAGGCTGCACAGTGTTCACAAAAGAGGGGTTGGACGAATGTTGTGGGCAAATTGGCCGTACATAGTACTTTGGCTGGGAATGTGTTAGGTCTGATGATGGAAAGCCCCAAATGGGGGAGGTATTGGTCCTGAAAGACCTGGTATGTAACTAGCCATTGTGGCTCCTAGGTGAACTGAGATATGAGGTAATTGGGGGGGAAGATGGATTAACATCCATTGTAGTTGGATCTACGGCAGAGCTCCTGCGCCTTCGTTCTCTACCTCGAGTGGAGGACTTACTTCGATGAGAACTGGAATCCATACCTGAAATAGGTGGCAACAAATGCAAGTACAAATATATAATAATTGCACATATTAACCGTTTATTCATACATCATAATATATAGGTAACACATGTTTTTAAAATTCATTCATACAACAAAAGTAAAGCCACAACCAATAGTTTCCCATGCAAAGTACTCAAAATACATAAGAATTCATTAGCACTCAATCATCTGCACCATCATCATCATCGTCATTGTCATCGTCATTATCATCATACAAAAGCTAATTTTCCTCTACTTCATTTGTTTCATCACCGTCATCCTACTCATCCTCTTCATCACCCTCATCATTCTCTACCTCATTTATCTAGTTATTAACCTGAATGAATGAAAACCCCATTTCATCATTATCCTCTTCTGGTAGTGCACTTTCATCCACTAATGATGTAGGGATAGCATCATCCACAAGTCCAACGATTGTCATCATATCCGTTTGTTGGTAGGCAGTAGGTATCCACTCTCGCCCTTGGTTTGGTTGGTATGACAACAAGCCAATTTGTTCTATCCCTTGAGCGATCTGTATGTAGCATGAAGTATACTTGTGATGCGGTGTTTAGAAAGATGAATGGGTCATACTTTCGGTACCTCCTTGTATGGTGCACCTCAATAAGTTTACTTAGTTTATGATATCGTCTCCCATGATTCAATGTGGGATCAAACCACTCACAACTAAATAGCACACATTATTTAAGTGGTTCACCCACATACTCAAGTTGGACAATATCCTTCAATAGGCCATAATAATCATTTTCAATATCGCCTTCCCCTGTACCACGAACACCAATACCATAATTATATGTTCATTTCCCGACACTGCGAGCTTCTGTGTAGAATTTGAATCCATTAACTCTATATGTCGTCCACGTTGACACATACCGATTTGGCTTCGTAGCCAATTGTGTGAAGTAGCAATGTTTGTAAGTGTCGAATAGTTGAATATAATGCACCTAATGTGACATAACATGTAGTTTTAGTTAATACAATGCACCTAACTATTGTGTTAAAATTATGAAGGAATGAATTGTAACACTTACATTATGACTAAACCAATCTGCAAAATGAGTTTCGATTATGGTGTCAACCTCAACGTCGCTGACATTGGGACTTGCAGTTCTGACTTGTTTTGTGAAAATTCTGTCACATTTTATGAAGGCCAATAATATATTTGCGTTTCGAATGATAATCTCAATTGGCAGTTAAGGTAGCACTCACCCTATATAAGGTCTAACTTCATCACAATTGAACAACACGTGAAGATGAACAACAATGTATTCGGCATCTATGAAATACCTTGATCTTTCCCTACCAATAGCTGTCCCTTGCGGTTCAAACACAGATAGAATTGGAAAATAATTATTATGTTCATCGCCATCCTCATTTCTCCTACATCTACTGCGCATGGAGGGCACATTAGAGTCGAAGTAATAGGAGGCGAATAATGTCCTCTCAGCTTCAGGACACGCTTGTTGCTTTATCTTTTTCTTCAATTGGCCAAAGCACCTAACAAATTCACGATTGCATTCACTTGTAAGTGATTGCACAGATAAGAATTGAGATAAGGTTTCAACAAGTACAGTCTACTTTACCTCTCAAATGGATACATTCATCGGTATTGTACTGGATCACCAAGTTGAGCCTCTTCTGCCAAATGCACTAGCAGGTGCTCCATTACATTGAAGAAGCCAGGAGGGAAAATTGTCTCCAACTTACACAAAGTGATGACAATGTTCCTATGCACTTTCTCAAGCATATTCTCTCATAGTGTTGTTGAGCATAAGTTTTTGAAGAACTGACTTATCTCAATGAAAGGTTTCAACACATCATCTGGGAGTGCACCAAATGTAATGGGTAAAAGAGTCTCCATGAACATATGACAATCATGACTTTTCATGTTGTTGAACTTTGCCTCATTAGGGTCCACGATATTCCTCAAATTAGAGCAATATCCATCAGGCATTTGAAACTCCTTGACCCATTCAGACAACTTTCTTTGTTTATCCACAAGAAGTACGAACTTCGCTTTTGGTTTAACCAGCTTACCACTTGGGTCTGGATGTAAATGCAATTCTTGTCTATCATACATTTCTGCAACATCCATTCTTGATTTGACATTATTCTTTTTTTTTCCCATGGACATCCATAATAGTGTTAATGATGTTTTCGAAGAAGTTCTTCTCCATATGTATCACATCCAAATTATGGCGGAGCAATTGGTGTTGACAATAAGGCAATTCCCATAATATGCTCTTTTTTGTCTAGTTGTGCTCATTTTTCTTAAATCCTGGTATGACAAAGTCATCATTTATAGTTATGATTGGGTAATCTTCCACCTCGGTATAAAGTTCTTCCCCAAATAAGCAGGGAGGAGGACCCCCTGTAACAATTGTGCCTTTCTTAAATGTTGTTCTATTTCTTCTAAATGCATGATTCCTTGGCAGAAAACACTGATGACAATCAAACCATGAGAATTTACCTCCATTTCTCAATCTCAAAACCTTTTACTGTATCATACATACAGGACATGCCAATTGCCTATTAGTACTCCACCTAGATAACATCACATACGCGGGAAAATTATTGATGGTCCACATAAGTGCAGTCTTCATCTGAAATGTATGTCCCATAGAAATGTCATATATCTCAACTCCAACATCCTACAACTCTTTCAATTCATCAATAAGAGGTTGTAAATATACATCTATTTTGTTCTTGGGATTTTCGGAGCCGGGGATTACACAAGTCAAGAATATAAATGGTGTGGCCATACAGTATGATCTTGCAGACACAGTGTAAGGATTAAATCCATCAGCACATAAGCCAAGCCTCACATTCCGAGGCTCGGAAACAAAATCAGGGTACTTGTTATCGAAATGTTTCCATACTGCCCCATCTGATGGATGATATAAAATACCGTCCTCACACCAATGTTTATAATGCCATCTCATGTGCTCTGCAGTACTTCTTAATGCATACAACCTTTGCAGTCGAGGTTTTATCGACAAGTAATGCATACTTGAATATGGCAATGGATTCTGATTCTTTTGTTGGGACCTTTGCCTCTTCCATCTTAAATGCCCACAAAATTTGCACGCATCCAGGTTTGCGTTCTCCTTAAAAAATAGCACGTAACATTTCTGGCAACAATTAATTTGGACCACATCGTTGCTGAGATCTGTAACAACCTTCTTCGTTTGCCCATAATTGTTTGGCACGCGGTTGTTAGGTGAACACATCTCTTTCATTAGTTGAACAATTTCATTGAAAGAATTCTATGGCATATTATAATCAGATTTGATACTCTACAGTCTCATCGTAGTAGAGAGTTTACTGTGGGTGGAACAACCATCATATAAGGGTTGTTGAGCAACTTGAATCATATCATAAAATGGTTCTCGACAAGTGTTTGACTCCTCTTGCCTTATATTTTGATTTGCCATTATAGCATCATCAACTATGTCCGCCATCCAATCTATGTACAATTCATAGTAGTCATTATTAATATGACTTGAACCTCCAACTTCGTAAATTTCACTATTTGAATACCCAAAATCATACTGCTGATGTTCTATTTCCTCACGACTTATCCAAAACCAATACCTTTTCACAAAACTCTTATACATAAGGTGCATCTTGACCACATCCGGTGTCAAGTGCACCCTATTTATGTATTTAGTACAATGATATCTATACTTTCCCTCATTCATAAACTCTGTCTGTTTACGTACAAATTCATCGAATTGGTTTACTCCATCTAGAAATTCTTGCATATAACCACTACGATCAGACAGTAATATATTATATATCCATTACGATGTAGAAGACCATTCATATTCTGCTCAAATAACAATAACCACACAAGCTATTGGATAAGAATTAATTTTAATTAAAATTATAATAATTACATAAATTACTCAATTATATATTACATATGTTTACTTATAAATTTCTACATGCACCAAAAAAAAAAAAAACTTATAAATTTCTACAAATATACTTATAATCTTACGAATTTTACAAAACTAATAATTCATCCAAAGTTGAGCACTTTATTCCACCAACATATCAAATTTCAACTTAAAATTACCAAATCTAAGTCTATATTGCATTGGGCAAAATCTTCAGACAAATAAGAGTTACAACTTCATACGAACATTACAATTGAAGAAAACTATGAACTAAAGTATCTCATTCCGCCAACATATCAACTTTCAACTTCACATTGCCAAACCTAAACCCTAAATTACATTGAGCAAAATCTCCAACCAAATTAGAACAATAACCTCACACAAATACCACATTTCAATAACATTATAAATTAAAGCATTCCATTCTACTAACATATCAAATTTTAACTTCAAACTACCAAACCTAAATCCTAAATCGCATTTATCAAAATCTTGTAACAAATTAGAGCAATAGCCTCACACAAATATCACATTTCAATAATATTATCAATTAAACCATTTCATTCAACCACCATAGCAAATTTTAACTTCAAACTATCAAACCTAAACCCTGAATCGCATTTACCCAAATTTTGAAACAAATTAGAGCAATAACCTCATACAAATACCACATTTCAATATAAATATTAACTAACTACAAAATTCTAACAATGTAATACAAAAATTTGTAAAAATTACAACTAGTATAGTTGAAAAATGTTACCTCAAACTTGTTGAAAACAACTAGCAAGGGGACGGCAGGGGGCTGGCGGAGGAGGGCGGTGACAGCGGGGGAGGGGGCTAGCGGCGGCTATGCAGTGGTCGCGGTGGTCGGACGGAGCTCGGGGGTATCGCCACTCTCTCTCTCTTCGAACGACTTTCGAGTTAACTGAAACCAGACCGAGATCTGGTTTCATTTAACTGGGATGGCGATGGACAAGCGACGGAAATTCTATCGCCATCCCTATTTTTTTTAAAAATCAAATTTTCTGTCGCCAAGTGTCAATTATGGCGACAGATTGATATTTCTGTCGCCAAATCTGTCGCATAATCTGACTTTTTTGTGATATTGTTTTTCTGGCGCGAAATCCGTCGTTAATTTAGTCTGTCGCTGAATTCCGTCGTTATTTTGTACTTTTCTAATAGTGGAGGGAATTGGGTTGAGTCTGAGTCTGAGTTTGAAGAAGACTAGACTCATGACCCATTTAAAACCCATTAATTTTTTCTAAAAAAATGTGGCAAAGGCAATTGGTTAAAGTAACTTTATGTTTGAGGTTTGTATTAAAATATTATTTTTGGTATGTAAAACATAAGTAAGATTGCTTAGCTATAATATATGTCGATAGAATATTTTTATTAAATTTCATGTCTTCTAAATTTCATTATTTGTCTTTAGAATATGATAATTTATGTTTAATTGTGGAAAAAATAATTTTTAATGTGAAAAACAGTTAGAATTCGTTTAGAATTCATGGACCCACCAGACCTATAGGGTTTAGATCTAGGTCCCATTTTTCAGACTCAACTGATCTGAAACAAGTCTAGGTTGAGGTTAAAAAAATTAAATAGGTATGGGTCCAGGTGGACTCGACCCATCGCCAATCTTTTGTGATTTTTGAGGGAGAGAAAAGTATTAAAAAGTTTAATTCTTTTAGGTTGTTTTTTTATCTGGGTTGGTTGGTATCTGGTTTTGGGCTTGTTAAAGAGATCCAATTTTTGATCTTGAGATGGAAATTTTTTGTGATTTTCGAGGGATAGAAAGGTATTAAAAAGGTTAATTATGTTTTGGAGAGCTTAAAGAGGTACTGGTTACATGTCCAACCTGTGTGTATTTCTATTCCTTCAAATTCCATTAATTTTCGGGCTGTTTTTCTTGCTGAGAATCCCACAAAAGCCACCTCATTTTTCTTCAATTCTCCCAGAATTTTCAAAGGCTTCTTGCCAAATTTTTTTCTCAAGGCAATCAAAAATCGATCCAACTGATAAATGTTCCCAAGGTGATGCAAAAAGAAAATCAATTAATACTAACTATTAAGTTTTCAATCCTAATTATACTAATTAGGTTTCTTGTCAGTTTTCAACGATTTCAAATCAAAGTCGATAACAAAAGATAATTACCCTGATTGTCATATATATGCTTAGTAGGCCCATAATCGACAAACCAAAATGCTAAACATTTCCAAGGTGATGATAAAAGGTCTTGTACTAAGACACAAGCGGTGTCTTATTGATCTAAATTAATATATTAATTAATTTAAAATTGTCAAATCATCAAAAATAACAATTCATTATCAATTACTAAGTTTGAGTAATATTGATCAACTATGTGGATGGATATTTCGATAAAGAAAAAAAACTCTATTGATGGATATTTTTGTTTTTGATATTTCGGTAATGATATCATAATAGAAGTTTTCAAAAAGAGCAGAATCTATATCATTATCTTAAGAGTACATACTTAATTCCACAAGTTACGTCAGCGTCACATATTAAAAAAATTTCATATGACAAGTACACGCTGAAAAAATATATATACATGATAAGTGAGAGTACACACTTATAAGTGTATGATATATATATTATGTAAAAAGCAAGGGAAAAAAAGAAGCTTTTGGAAATTGGAACGCCTCTAACGTGGAAAATTCTCATAAAAGGCACCACTACAGCAGGATTAGGGCATAAATGCCCCTCTTGCTTTAGCAAAAGGGAATAGGTAAAAATGTATTCGAATCTTAGATTTTTCAGTACATTTTCTTAGAAACTACTTCCACTTCTTTTTCTTTTTTTTTTAATGAGATAACTTTTCTAATAGTACCATACATTGTCCTGATGGTACTCCACAGCGCATGGTAGGTGACTACGTGAGGGAACAATAACAAAGACAAAATAAGGGAGGCGTTAAATCGAGAAAAAAATCTTTTTGTGTTAATTTGATTTAAGAATTTCTAGATAATTTATTGATGATTGAAAAATTATCACATTAGAAGATTTTTGTTTTTTCTGTTTTTTGAGTTTGAATTAGAAGATGTAAAGTTGTAAGTACGTATTTATACTTTTTTTAAAAATAAAAAATATATAATTATGGATGATATAAGATCATGATTTTATTTGCAATTTTTGACTGCTACGGTATGTTTTATATTGACATAACTAAACATATTCACCGGTTAATACTTGACAATTGATTACAACGTGCACGCGCTAATAATTCATTAATTTTAAACCATTTAATTAAAAAATTTAAGCTAAATTAAAACAATTGTTTTTTTGGACTTAAGGGCCTACTATTCGAACATTTAATTATAAAAAAAATAAAATAAAGCCTCCACTCATGTTATAGCCTTGTAGGATAAAACCCCTCTTACATAATATAGGTGTTGATAAAACGTTCTGAACTTCTACATTGGAATTGACTAGTAGTCTATGTACCAAATTGTATGTGGAAATGGGAAACGATTTTGTCGCAAATCAGTATTTGTATTATAAATTTGGGTTTATAGATTTGCTAACCAAAACGATTTAAAACGTAAACCAATATTTTAAAATAAAGACTCAGTTTCAGGGAATGAAGAAATTATTATATATGATAACTCTAGCCTATAGAACTAAGACTAACTCGTAAATCTTAAATATACTACTCCGTCTTTCTAGACTGAACTTCAAAGAAAATTTATAGTTCAATAGTAGTAGCTGTAAATCCACTTTCACAATCGATAAATTAATCCCATAGTTTACGTTTCTTCAATGTTTGAAGTTTTAAGTCTTCACAACAAGTCTAATTTTTGAAGAAAAAACTAATTAATTTGAAATACAAGACCTTATTAAATAATTTTAAAATTTGCAATTAGAGCCCTTATAATTAGGAGTTGTACGAAGCTGAAGTGAGACACCATACACTTTCATTGTTAAGATTTGTGTTAAATTTTGGGCTCAGCAACCTCACTTTTCCATATAAGAAATTGTTCAGAAAAGAAAAAGAAAATTTTTCTCAATTTCTTAAAAAAAAAAATTCCCCCTCTTGTTACTGGTATGGTAGATTATTAATAATGGTATATAATTTTTTTTGATAAAACTGTCTCACACATAAATATTACGGTGAGACAAATTTACTAAAGAAGGACCTTTTTAAAAAGTTTTGAGGCAATAATCCATTAGAACGAGTACTTTTTTTAAAATTTTTAGATAAATACTAATTAATCCAGTAGTAATTTTTACAATAATAATCTCTACATGCATTATATTATTAGTTATCCTCATATTTAACAAAGATCATCATAAAACATTTATACTATAATAAACTTTAAATAAAACCGTCAAAATAAAACCTACTAATAACAGTAATCCAGAACTAGGAAACCCATCCCAACAAACGATATACCATATTGAATAGTTACGAGTGGTTTTCATAAATCACAATAGATGACAGTTACAGGAGTTTTCACTCAAAGTTTGTTTTCAGAATGACCAAAGTTGTCGGCAATCAATATCCTAATTAATTACTCAAATTTTCCTCTTTTTTTTGTCTTTTTTCCCCTGTGTAATCTCCGCGTTCCCTCTGAGTGTTCAGTTCACTTGACTAGCTAGTCACTGACGTCTTTGTTCCCCGTCTAATTTTACCGTCCACATATGTAAAATTGCCATCGTTCAATATCACACACCTAAACAATCCAGTGGCCCTACAAAAAAAGATGCAATTAAATTGGCGACAAAGACCTCCTCTTTACCCTTTTGAACGTTCTAGTATCTCGTACATGCCTCGGCTTATATATCACACACCCATCGATCGTTTCTCTCTATGATGCCATCCATGGCTTCTCGCACTAGTTTCTTGGTTTTGTTCTGGTTGTCCTTTGCTTTCTCTCTCTATGTCTCCGATGCCTTGAAAACCCGGCCTATCCGCCACTACGTCAACGGCAGGCAAGGATGGGTTCTGCACCCTTACCAGGCTTACAACAATTGGGCTAGCCAACACCGGTTTCTTGTTCATGACACTCTTTGTAAGTCCATTTTAAAATCTTACGTTTCTCAGTACGGTTGAATGTTCGTACGTTAAATTTTATATCTTTTTAGATAGAGTTTTGGATATAGTTAGGGATTTGGATTTGGATTCGGATTTAATTTATATGTATGTTATATTATGTGTGTGACTGAACTAGATTACGTATATTGAATGATAGTTTTTAGGTATGATAAAAAGGATGATTCGGTGTTGGAAGTTACAAAACAAGACTATGATATGTGCAACACGACCAATCCTATCAGGAAGGAAAGAGGAGGCGAAACCGAGTTTGTGTTGGATCATTCTGGCCCGTTCTACTTCATTAGTGGGAATAAGACCCATTGTGAACAAGGCGAAAAAGTGATCGTTACTGTCTTGTCTTTGAAACACTTATACCCACCCCCGCGTCCCGGAGCTCCGGCTCCTCCTAAATCCACCCCTGGTCAAGCTCCAGTAGGAACACCTCCCTCAGGCGGGTCACACCCAGGTGGAGTGCCACCCGCCACATCACCATCAACATCTACACCACCGACAGCCGGTGGTTATCCTCCCGGTGCAACATCTCCGGCCGGAGCCAAGTTACCACCATCAGGAGCTCCGGGAGCTACAACCCCGACGACATCTCCGCCAGGTGCCAGGTCTCCACCTTCAGGAACACCGGGAGCTTCTACTCCGGCAACTTCTCCGACAGGAGCTCCTGGAACCACAGTGCCAGGTGCTAAGTCTCCGCCTTCCGGAACACCGGGAACTTCTGCTCCGGCTACTTCTCCGATAGGTGCTCCCGGAACTACAGCGCCCGGGGGCGCTACATCACCTTCTTCTGGAAATCCCGGAGCATCAGCGCCAGGGGGTGCTAAGTCTCCACCTTCAGGAACACCGGGAACTTCTGCTCCAGCCACTTCTCCAACCGGAGCTCCCAGCACTACAGTGCCGGGGGGTGCTACATCACCTTCTTCTGGAACTCCCGGAGCATCAGCGCCCGGAGGTGCTAAGTCTCCACCTTCAGGTACACCAAGAGCTTCTGCTCCGGCTACTTCTCCGACCGGTTCACCACCGTCAGCGACACCTGGAACTTCAACACCAGGAGCTGCAACCTCACCGTCTTCCGGAGCGGTGGCTCCGGCGACTTCCCCAGCGGCTGCCACATCACCGCCTTATTCAGGGGCTCCTGGAACCACAGTACCGGGTGGTGCCACGTCACCTTCTTCGGGAACTCCCGGAGCATCAGCTCCGGCAGGTTCCATATCACCGTCTTCGGGAGCTCCTGGAACTACGACACCCGGTGGTGCAACTTCACCGTCTTCAGGAACACCAGGAGCTACAGCTCCGGCAAAATCGCCGGCAGGTGCTATCTCACCACCGTCTTCAGGAACTCCTGCTGCGGTGCCTCCGGCGACATCACCGGCGGGATCAACCTCACCATCATCAGGTACTCCCAGAGGATCAGCTCCGGCTACGTCCCCATCGGCCGGAACTACACCGTCATCAGGAAGCCCAGGAGCAGCAGCTCCGGCGACATCTCCGTCGGGGGCAACTTCACCATCTTCAGGCGTTCCTGGTAAGACACCGGGGGCATCAACTCCAGCAGCTTCACCATCATCAAGTACGCCCGGAGGATCAGCTCCGGCGATTTCTCCGACAACATCACCATCATCAAGCACTCCCGGCGCATCATCTCCGGCGACCGCAACATCGCCATCTTCAGGGGGAACATCTCCGGCGGCAGCACCATCACCATCGTCAGCCACCCCAGGAGCATCATCTCCAGCGACATCCCCATCAGGCGCTACTGCCACGTCACCAGCTGCAGGTGCCCCGGTGACGTCAGGGCCGGAAACATCTCCGTCAGCCGCGTCACCCCCTGCAGCTTCAGTACCAGGAGTACCAGGAACAAGCACTGCAGCAACCCCAGGAGGCGAAGGTCCGGCCCAGTCAGGGGCGGTGACAGCGGCGGCGCCGGGGCAGAAGCCGGCTGACGGTGGTGCGCATCCACCGGCGTCAGGAGTTAGATCAGCATATAATGGCTATTCAATAGCAGTAGGACTTTTGTCGGTTCTACTCGCAGTAATTCTACAGTTGTAATTACTGTGCTAGCTTCTGCTTTATTCATGGGTCATTTTCTATTTTATTTTTTTTGCCACTTTTTGTTTCTTTTTGTGAAGGGATGGGATTTTGGGACGAGGAGATGTGTCATTTCTCTTGGGATGTCACGTACTGCATATTGATATCATGATTTGGACGGTGATTGTTGTATTTTATATTTGATTTGGTCCGTCCGTTTATACAGTTATGCTAGATTATGTATGCCATAGATAATATTTGTTCCTCGGGTGTGAGGTCATTTTTTAATAAAATAATAAGTATTTTTATAAGATATTTTTTAAGTGTCTGATTATCACTTAAAATATATATTATTATATATTAAATTAAAAAAATAATATAATTAAATAGTAAAAGGATATCAAAACTTATAAATTTTACAAAATAATAATTTTATATATAATCTTTCACATTTAAAAAATTACACATATAATATTCCTTCGCAGATGGAGTTTATCCGATTAGGGTATTAGTTTGTATTTATCAACGTAATCAATGAACACAAAAGTTTTATAACTCATAATAAGTTGTAATTATTAAAATTTTAGTGATTTTAAATCATAAAATATATTAATTTGAATTAAGACAAGACATTTAAAAATGTCTTACAACAAGACACATATTATCATTTTTTTTAATTTAGCTGTATGTTCAATATATAATAAGTTCAATATATAATAATTAATTCCAAAATGACTTGGTACTGTCTTATTTTTGGTCACTTTCAAAATTCATATCCTAAAAATCTAATCCACTGAGTTCACTTAATTGGTAAGTTTTAAACTACTCAAGTGACTCAATATATATCTTCATGTTTTAATCAATTTTAGTTAGACACATCTTTGGCAAAGAATAACAATATGTTCGTTTAGATAGGATAATCAAATATCTGGCATTTGCCAGGATAATAATTCAAGAGATAGTTAAAGACAAGTTAAATTTAATATATATCTTTTTTATGTTGAATCAGCTTTAATTAGACATTTGTTTTATGCTACTCATTTGAACATTTTTTGGGGTTTTTTTTGGGGTTGGGGGGGGGGGGGGTTCTATGATTTGATCTGCATAGTATTACTTTGAGCAGATTGAATTTGCTCGTGAAAGCAAAGGGACAAAAGGGAAAAAAGGGGGAAAAAGGTGCATTGATCATTTGTAAAGTTGAATATGTGATGTCAAGTCTTCTTAATAACAAGGAGCTAAAAATATCTGAGGCTACCCAAAGGAAGTAAGATAATAGTCAAAATTAAGGAAGAGAAGTGACCAATATGTCAACAAAACACGTTAGTTTCCATCTATTAACACAATCCTATAAAATAATTACACATAACGATTCTAAAACTCTTATGTGACCGTTAAATGACACAAAGACTATTATACAACTATCATATAGATATCTGTGTTAATTGTAGACGAGGCACATTAATTGACTGGGTAAATCAAACCGTTGATACTTAGCGGTGGGGCAAAAAAGATAAACGATGCGGGCAGTTTCCAGTAACAATCTTTAACGTGACTAACAGTTAAGTCAGTCAACTATCAGTATATCATTTTAAGCTAGATAAAAGAAAGATGTGTCAGGAACTAGATCGAGAAGTAAGATCAAAAAGTCCAGAGGGAGAGAAATTTGTGAGGAAATTAGAGAAAGATGAAATAGACATGATAACCAATAATGAGCACAAACGTGGCATGTTTAATTACAGTTGAATACTCATATTCTTGGTCATCAGACGTAAATCACATGGCATGGCTACATACATGTTCACTATAAGAGTGTTAGGCATTAAGTGAAGACAAGACTGAATATGAGTGCGAGTCGTTGTCATCATTTATCATTTCTCCACGTAAAACGGGCTCCCCATGCTGCTACAATGCGCAACACGGGACTTGTCTTCCATCGCTGATAGCTACATGAGCCATGGGACTAATTAGGATTAGTCCTATAAAGTATCACGTCCACGTAAATAAAAAAAAATTATATATATTATAATCTCTAAATTATGCAACAGTTTTAAGTATGAATTCTACTTATGTAAAATCTGATATAATTTAGATGTGAGCAACTTTAATTTTACAAGTATTCATGCGAGCAAAGAGATATTATAATCTTCGAAGTAGTTTCAAAATATAAAAACTGTTTTATTTATTTGGTGGTGGAGATTGGTGAGAATTAAAATAGGAAAAATTTTATGAATTTTAAAACAAAATATTGTGTATTTGGTTAATTTGGAGCTTCATTAAGAGAGAATAATTTCATAATTACATCATAATTTACACAATATCAATAATTTTCCACCAAAAGTTAATATTTATATACAACAATTATTTCAATAGTTGCATGAAAGTAGCACCGGCAAAAAAAAACTCGTACTTGCTTAAAACCAACATACTTTGCCTCAATGGATATGGGTATGGATAATAAAAATTGAAAAAAAGGTGGCAAGGATGCGAGTATTGGTAAAATAGATATGGGTACAGGTGTAGCTATAGGTCCTACTGAGCAATACCCGCTCCATACCCATTTTATCAATGTCCGCCCTACACTCAGCTTATATAAGACCTACACCCTAGTATTTGCAGTTCTGGTTTGTTGCTTAGATTTGGATATTTTTTTTAGTTGTATTATATTCAGAATATGGTGGGGCATTCAAGTGCAATTCTTCGCTTGAATTTCGAGACTTTTAGTTGTGTTTGGTGTGATATGATATGTTGTAGAAAGTTTAGTGTGAATTTGGCATATG
>JACYFF010031957.1:115905838-115937927 GCA_017589665.1 Selenicereus undatus | reverse complement strand
TTCAAATTTGAATATGAGATTATGACTCTATATATCAATACTTTTGAAAAAGCCAAGATTTGCCTAAGTTTGTTATTATCTTTTGATATTATATTGTGAAAGATTGTGCTCCAAAAATCCAGCTTTTACATAATTCTCTCAATCAAGATCTTCAGCAAAAAATAAGGAAATTAGTCGTTGGAGATCAAGAGAAAAATGTTTAAGTAGAACTGCGAATTTCAAGGGCTTGAAGGATTGGGTTCAACGTCTTGAAACAATATCACTTACCAAATGTTCCTTCAGACCATCCAACATCTCTTGGCTATAAAAACGAGAGGAATTTGCAGTTGGAAGACACACAAAAACGAGCACAAACGACAATACTTACTTGCTTTATTCATTAAGCCTTGATTTGCTATTCATTCAATTAAGTTGCATTGTTCAAAGTTTTAATTGGGTGGGATTATAAAGTTGAAGGGTCAACTCTACCAAGCTTTGTTGAGAGTGTTAACTTGTGACTTAGAACTAAGAGTAGGTGTGTTCTAGAGTTGTAACTATCCCTCCTAATAAAATTGGGTTAATCATAGAGTTAAGGAACTTTAGGTGGGGACCAAGTCTGGTTGAGGCTAACCTTGTTAAAAATTACTTGTGTTTTGTCCACATTTACTTTTCCATATTTCTATAGTTTTGTGACTTTGATCACCACCCTACTCACCCCTATAGGATGATTTAACTAGCTAAATCAGGCCAACATATATTCTTCTCCTACTGAGAAATTTGATAATTATGGATTCAAGTTCCTCTTTTTTTTTTTGAGGGGAAGGCTAATAAACATTCATTACGACGACAAAATGTCCATCAATACATAGCTTGACACTTGGGAAGGGGGGGAGGAGGACACATCCAACCCAGACCAGCTCAACTCCATCGGAGATAATCCTAGCAAAGTTATGGCAATTGTATTCCCATCCCTCTTGACATGGGTCCACAAACATGACTTAAACAAACTTGACAAAGAAATGAGGTCATCCAAAACAATCTCAAACTTCGAAAGATAGACAATCCGATTCAAAAACAATTTTGGAGAAGCCAAAGCACTGAGCAATCTAGGCTCCAGAGCATGGTGCTTTTGTCTTTGAATCCAGGGTGTCCACCATGGTCTCACACTCTCACTCTCCTGACTGCTGCTACCTAGACATTACCAACACTGTCCCTAATCACCGCGACATCGATGTTTAGTTTGACAAAACTGTCTGGCAAGATGGACCATGTTGGAATAATTGGTGTAATGGTTGCTGTGATGAAAAAGGAAAAACTGTGTCGTGGATGAGACCACTGACCTGAAAGGTAAATTCGCCTGACTCAGATGCAAATCGATAAGGCAAAAAAGCTCCCCAAAGTTTAACACAGTAAACTTCTCAATCATGCACTCGAGGGAGAAGTTATGGAGTATAACAGTCTGTTGCCCAGGAAGAAAAGAAGAAAGAGAAGAGGAAATGAGGTTTCTGATTTTGTGTGTGTCCTTTAGAGCTGCAGAACGACAGAGAATCATGTAACTGAAGCAATAATGGAGGAGAGGATCATGGTGATTGAGGCAGAGATGAAGAAAGATTAAGTCAACTATCCGTTAGGATTACGAAAGCTCATACGCAATCAGTCCAATGAGAATTCCTCCAAAAATATAGTCAGTAACGCCCAAGCCTGCGGCCCGCGCCCAGCCCAGCCCGGACCAGACGGGCGGGCGGCGGCAGCGCATGCGTGGGTGTGTCAACCCAAGTCCCCTCAACCCCCTTAAAAGATGGCTTTTAGTTATTCAACAAACGCAAGAAGAGTGGGATACATAAACTCTTCAAGCCACTCCCAAAAGTTCTATGTGGGATAACAAAAGACATAGAGAAAATAAGTGAACACTCTTTTGGGGTGTCATTACTCCAACAATTCCCCACTAATGACACACAAAAGGAAAAGAAGAATGAGAAAGATTTCCTGGGCAAGAAGGGTTGGATACTTAAGTATCAATATCTTTCGATTGAATTGATATGTAGTGAAAAGAGGCAACATCTAAGTCTGACAAGTGAACTTAGTCTTAAACTTGTTAGACTTTGAATGAGACCCTCTCGACACATATCAACCCTAAAACATGTATATTCCGCAATAACCACTTGCGCTTTTAGGCCCATGCGCATACCTCGGGTCTCATAAGTGCTCTAGAGAGACAACCCTAGTCTCTCATAGAAGGCGGCCAGACCTTCACACTTACTTAGGTAATTCCATCAGTTTATCTATACTTAGACCACCATATCATAGCTTGAAATCATTAAGAGCATATGAGCTCAACCTCTTATAGAGTGATGATGAATCCATCAAGTGCTTCTCTATAGCACCACTGTAATAGGCTATGGATTTGTTAATGTGCTTCTTTATAGCACGAGCACTACCACTTGCCATAGGGATGGGAAGTAGTGCAAGTAGAAGATTAATATGGCTTCGTTTGACCACAAATCGGTATCCACCAAACCTCTTCATTCCATGGGCTTTAGCACCATCTCCCTCGACGATTCGAGAACTACTCTTCTTGGCAATCCCTTTGTGAGGGGGTCTGCCAAGTTTTTCTCGGATCTCACATACTCCAGGGAGATCACACCATGCTTCAGCAGTTGCTTTACTGCACCATGTCTAATACGAATATGTCTCTTTTTTCCGTTGTAGACACTGTTGTGCACAACTCTGATTGCTGCTTGTGAGTCACAATGCAAGGAGATAGGTATTGATTGTTTCCCCCACAATGGTATGTCTCTCAGGAGACCCTTAAGCCATTCTGCTTCTTGACCTGCCAACTCAAGAGCAATAAATTTAGATTCCATGGTTGAGCGAGCTATACATGTCTGTTTTGTAGACTTAAAAGAAATGGCTCTTGCTCCCAATGTAAAGACATAGCCACTAGTAGAAATCACCTCATCGTTATTAGCAACCCAATTTGCATCACAAAAGTCTTCTAGTACAACAGGAAATTTGCAAAAATGTAAACACCAATTCATAGTACCTCCAACGTATCTTAACAAACAATGAAGTGCATCCCAATGTTCTTTGGCAGGGTTGTGAGTGTACCTGCTCAGTCTACTAACGGCATTAGGACGAGTGTAGCTCATGAGAAACATTAGACTGCCTATTATTTTTGCATATTCGACTTGAGATACACTAGGTCCTCTGTTCTTCTTAAGATGTATGCTAGAGTCATAGGGAGTTTTCACAGGTACCACATCAAAAGATTTAAACCTTTTCAACATTTTCTCAATGTAATGAGACTGACACAAGGAAAAGTCATTCTTGGTTTTTCTAAGTTTAATCCCCAAGATCATATCTACGTCTCCTAAGTCTTTCATTTCAAAGAGAGAAGACAAAAGCCTTTTAGCCTCATTAATAACAGACAAGTTGGTACCAAAAGTCAACATATCATCCACATATAAGCATATGATCACATAATCAGAATCAATCATCTTGGAATAAACACAAGAATATGAGTTGTTAATAGCAAAACCATTTTTCTCTAAAGAAGTAGCAAATTTTTCGTACCATTCTTTGGGAGCTTGTTTTAGACTATAAAGGGATTTTCTCAGTCTGCACACTTTGTCCTCTTGACTAGGAACCTCACACCCCTCAGGTTGTGACATGTAAATCTCTTCCTCTAAGTCTCCATTGAGGAAAACTGTTTTAACATCCATTTGATGCACCACAAGATCATGAATGGAAGTTAAAGCAACTAAAGCTCTAATTGTTGTAATTTTTGTCACAAGGGAATATGTATCGAAGAAATCAATTCCTTTCTTTTGGTCAAAGCCCCTAATAACTAATCTAGCCTTGTACCTTTCAATAGAGCCATTCGTCCCAAGTTTCTTCTTGAAGATCCATTTACTACTTATAGGTCTGCACCCCTTAGGCAAGTTGGTCAACTCCCAAGTCTTGTTTGACTCAAGGGAATCTATTTCGCTCTTAATAGATTCTTTCCAAAAAGTAGCATCTATAGACCTCATAGCCTCTTGGTAGTTTTTAGGATCTTCCTCAAGTAAGAACAGTGGCACAAACTCATCGGTTAATGCATCAACATCAAAGCTTTCAAGGACTTCTACTAAAAAGGAAGTGATAAAGTCAGCGCCAAAACTAGTTTCAGTCCTCTGTGTCTTGCTTCTTCTAGGTTTAGTTACCAAGTCTTTAACACCGGAGCTACAAGCAGGCAAGTTCATATGTTCAGGCACGACATTAGACACAACATGTGACACATCCTCTTTCAAAAGGAAAACATGCTCAAAAAATTCAGCATCCCTATATTCAGAAACAGAGAAATCAGATAATGACATGAATTTGTATGCATTACTGCTTTGAGCATAACCTATGAAGATAACATCAAAGGTATTGGGGCCAATGTTCGAATGTTTATGACTAGGCAGTGCAACTTTGGCCAAGCACCCCCACACTTTTAGGTAATTTAGGTTAGGAGTATATCCTTTCCATAACTCATATGGGATCAGATCTAACTTCTTGTGGGAACTCTATTGAGTATAAAACAAGCAGTCAAGACAGCTTCCTCCCACATGTTATCGGATAATCTAGAACTTACAACCATGGCATTGATCATGTCTTTAAAAGTACGGTTTTTTCGTTCAACAACACCATTTTGCTGAGGCGTGTAGGGGGCACTAGTTTCATGTATTATCCCATTTTTCTCACAAAAAGCAGTCAAGGAGTTGGTATCATATTCCCCACCTCTGTCAAACCTAAGCCTCTTGGTTTTCTGATCTAACTGGTTTTCAACTTCAGCTTTATACTTTAGGAACATTTCCTCAGCCTCATCTTTATACTTGAGAAGGTAAACCTTAGTATACTTAGAGTAGTCGTCTAGAAAGGTGATATACCATTTCTTTCTACCCTTACTCATTGTGTTCTTAAAGTCTGCTAAATCTAAATGCACAAGTTCTAACAAATCTGTTTTTCTGGTAGTTACTGATTTAAATGGTTTCTTGGCAAATTTTGCTTCAACACAGACAGGACACTTAGAACAGTTTTTAGTATTCACATTTGGAATTAATCGCATGTTTCTTAGCCTTTTCAATGAAGCAAAATTAACATGTCCAAGCCTACCATGCCACAAGTTAACAAACTCAACAATATAAACAGAATTGGCAGCAGTTTCACTATTAATTTGTGCAGGAGCATTTAGAACAAGTAATCCCCCACTACGATACCCCTTTCCAACAAAGTCCCCATTTTGTATGATAACAACTTTACCAACTTCTTGCACAATTTTCAGTCCAGCAATATCAAGAAGGGTATTAGAAACTAAATTTCTACAAAGGGAAGGGACAAACAAGACATTACTTAAAGACAACAGTTTTCCAGAAGTAAAATTAAGCAGAACCTTCCCTTTACCCTTGACAGTGGTTGTAGATGAGTTGCCCATGTAGACGTATTGTCCATCAGCAACTTCTTCAAAATCGATCATAAGCTCTTTGTTGGCGTAGAAGTGTCTTGAAGCTCCAGAATCCAGAATTCATTATGTCCGGTTTTGCACCAGATTCGCCTCTAAGGTGGTGACTGCACATATTATCTCATTGTCCTCTATTTCAGCAATGTTGGCAGTAGGTGTTGAGGACTTTTGTTTGGCTTGACCCGATCCTTTTCGCTGATTACAATGATAGGCCTTATGTCCGAGTTTACCGCACACATAACACACTACCTTAGGCTTCTGAATTTTCTTGTTGGTAGCATCCTGGTTTCTGAGATTTGGCTTCTGGAATTGCTTACCTTTGCATTTGAACCTGTCTTTGTTTGTTGGCACAATAGATTCAACCAAGTTAGAATTAACAGAATTTATTCAAAGAGAAGACATCTTATCTTTCAACTGGTTTGCCTCTTTAGTTCGCATGTGGTTGATCAGTTCCTGCAAGGTGAGATCCTTCTTCTTATGCTTGAGATGGTTTCTGTAATCACTCGAAGATGGTAGAAACTTCTCGATTAATATGTTAGCTTTAAGAATTTTGCACATCTTCATTCCTTCAGCCAGAACCTCAGCACACATATTCTCGTAGCTGTGAACTTGTTCCATGATTGGTTTGTGGTCCTCAATCTGGAACTGTAGCTACTTGCCAACGACATATTTTTTCTTCCCGGCGTCGTCTGAGCCATATTTTGCGTCCAATTTGGTCCATATTGTCTTGGCAGATTTGAAGTTCACAAATAGGCCAAACAGTGAGCTGGACATATTGTTCAGTAGGTAACTCCTAACCAGTTTGTTGTCCCTTTCGAATTTTCTTTTAGTGGCATCATTAAGTGGGATAGAGAGCGTTTTTGGGACAACAGGAGTAGAAGGTTCAGCGTCAGTGGATGTATTGTTGTCGTCCGGAAGGTCCTTAGTGAGAATGTAGTTGATCTCTAGTTGCTCGAAACAGAGGAGTAGTTTATGGGACCAGAGTTTGTAATTGGTTCCGTCAAGGGGTTCAATTTTGTATTGTTCAAGAAGAGTTTTGGGGGTTGCAGCCATTGTAATTTAGCTTTTAGATTGTTAGAATAATTGGTGTAATGGTTGCTGTGATGACAGAGAAAAAACTGTGTCGTGGATGAGATCGTTGACCTGAAAGCTAAATTTGCCCGACTCAGGTGCAAATCGATAAGGCAAAAAAGCTTCCCAAGGTTTAACACGGCAAAATTCTCAGTCGTGCACTCGAGGGAGAAGCTATGGAGTATAACAGTCTGTTGCCCAGAAACAAAAGGAGAAAGAGAAGAGGATAGGAGGTTTCTGATTTTCGGTGTGTCCTTTAGAGCTACAGAAGAGTTCTTTATATAATAGTCTGATGAAGTAAGGGAGCTATTGAATAGCCATAATTAGAGGAGGTAAAAGGGGGCGGAAAGGCAGGAACGAGAGAGAATCATGTAACTGAAGCATTCATGGGTGAGAGGATTATGGTGATTGAGGCAGAGATAAAGGAAGATTCAGTCAACTAGCCGTCAGGATTACGACAGTTCATACGTAGTTAGTCCAGTGAGAAGTCCTCCAAAAATATAGTCAGTAAGGCCCAAACCCACAGTCCACACCCAGCCCGGACCGAACTAACAAGCGGTGGCGGTGCGCGCGCATGCTTGTCAACCCAAGTCCCCTCAACCCCCTTAAAAGATGGCATCTAGTTATTCAACAAGCGCAAGAAGAATGTGATACATAAGCTCTTCAAGCCACTCCCAAAAGTTCTATGTGAGACAACAAAAGAGGTAGAGAAAGTAAGTGAACACCCTTTTGGGGTGTCATTAATCCAACAGACCATACACCGACTGCTAATTCCTTGGAGGGTCTAGCGTCCATCCTCGTCGATCTTTTGTTCAATATCTGCAAAGTCCTAAACTAGATGCACAACCTATTGCTTCGTCATGCTAATAGCAGTCTTGTAGCCATTGAAGCAGTGGTAGATTTAAACTTTTGGATTAAGGGTGTCCACTTATGAACAATCATTGCCATATCTCCATCTCTTTGCTCTCGATATTAGAACTGATTTCGCTACTACTTACATTACTATCTTTGTTTTTTTCAAGTTGTTTCCTTCTCAAACATTGTACAATGAAATAGAATTGATATTGAACTAGACCAAAAAAGAGGGAAAAAAAAAGGAAAAATAAGCTTAACAAAAAAAATTTGGGCCTTTACTATAAAGTATGAGAGAGAGAGAGAGAGAGAGAAAGAGAGAGAAAAGTAGGAATTTTAATAAATTTTACTTCATTACTTTATCAGTTGAAAATGACTCTTTCTAGCATAGGTTGCACTTTATGTAAAAAAAAATAATCTAAAATGGTCAGTGCTTGGGCCACTTGATGAAATGTGTCAAATATTTATTTAGATGATTTTAGGGGTGTCCACATGCACTATTTTTTACTCCTTATAATTAATATATTAAAAAAATTTGGGACTTAGAGGTATCTATGGACACCCTGGGTTGAGTGGGTTCCACAAAGATCCGACCATGCATTGAAGACCCGGTTATTGCGAGAGGACCAAACGTGCCACGCCAAGGCCAAACGCATGTTGAACATCTCGTCCTCCTGCTCCTTCTTCCAGACTAATAACAGGTCTTCCACACAAAATTGTTCAAAATCATTAGTGTCCACAAAATGGTCCAATAGATACGCCAAGGTTACAAAAAAAGTCCATTTTCTGAATAAGAAGTTGATCACTGATATCAACCAAACTAGGTAGGGTCATTCAATAAGTACTCACCCCTATATAACATCAAAACTCATTCAGATGTAAGATTTCAAAAACAAACAAATCTTTTACAGCCTAGCTAATAAATGAAATAATATAAAAGCAGCAAAAAAGATATAATGAATATTATAGAGAAAATTAACAGACACCAAAAGAGTAAAAGGACTCTAAAAAGTTATTGTAAAAATATGATAAATCTTATTTTTATATTTAATTTTTCCCCTTCAATATTTTTTACATGTCTTATGTTGAGGGGGAGATAAACTATGCATTCTTATCAGTTGCATGTTGGTTTGATTATTTAGTAGAAGAAAAAATTATATGTCTTCTCATAAAGATTGATCATATGCATAGATGTTTAATATAAGTATGCCTTTCAAAGTTAATATCATGTTTGCAACATATCATTCAGCTTTTGCATCACATGGCATATTTACTATATAAAACTTGCATTTAAAATTTGATTGTTGATGTATACATTCCTATCTCATTGAATTAGATTCCATGTCCAGCGAATTGTATCCCAATTTTATAAATAGAGACTTGACTTGCTATGGAGTACGTATTGATATTTGATCTTGTCATACTATCTCTATACATGGCTATGTATTTCGCAATTTTTATTTTATTGTCTGCCTATATGATCAATTTAAAATCTTCATCTATATACGAGGGTTACAGCGTACATTATAGTGGATTTCTAATGTTTTGACATTAATATGCATGGATTATGTTGTATCTTTATTTGCTGTACTTCACTTTTATAAATTATATTTGATTAATCACTTTGAAAAGGGGATATAATAAATTAAGTCTTGTTTACAGGCCTATATGATAATCCTTATATATTTTTATATGATGTGAAATTGAGAATTTGAAAGATTAATATTTTTTTACAAAAAAGGTAGTGCACATAGAAGTAACAACCTTTGCAATTTAAGAATCACATCAAAGACTAAAATCAAGGAATGTTTTGTGACTCTATTTGCCCATTAGTACCAAAATATGACTAAGTATACTAATCATCTACTAGATAAGATAGACTTCCCCAAAGTTTTATCGGTAAGGTTCTATATTATTACAGTCGTGTATTATATCGAATTAGTTTTAGATTTAGATATTTTACCAATTTAACGTATCAGATTTAAATCTTTGAATCCATATTAAGGAGAAAAATATATAATAATAATAATTCAAAAGTGATTACTCTTTGAATATGGTCTCAAAGATATAGCCACATATTTTACCCAATAATTTTCTATGGTTGTCATTGATATGATTGATATTTTGTGGATATGATTGTGTGTAATATGTTATGAACACCATTTTTTTGAAATATATTTTGGCTTGAGGTATGTTTATTTGATATGAACCATTTTCCAAAAAAAATCAATAAAATGAAGCTCTAACGTTTGTATACGTACAATATATTTTTTCATACACTAGACCTTGACTCTATTATACATTTATCCTAGATTGTTGCACTTTTAATTTATGTGTCTCTTAACCCCATGCGTTTGTCTTAAAATTAATGTATGAAGGGGGAGATAAATATTTTGAATTGTGTGTATCTTTTCATATCCTCTACATTCATGCTATCCCATGCCCCCAAGATTGATATTATATGCTTCGATTATTTTTGCAATGGGAAAAATATGTCAATGGTATATAAATTGCGTAATAATGATATTGGCGTGAATTAAGGGGGAGATATAATCAACGGTATTTATCCCTTACTTCTATCCTTGATTTGTATGTTCTAGTTACTGCATCGAAGGGAGGAGAAAATAGGTTGATTACATATGATAAAGTATCACATGGTTTAATCATTTTTGAAAGGGGGAGATGTAAAGAGTTTTGAAATATTGACATTCTAATATATTTATGTCTCCAAAGAATTATTGACATATATCTCCATTTTCATCTTTATGAGTGTTATATTAATGGAAAGCCATGCTATTAATCTATAATGACATTTTACAACCCTTTTTTATATTGATGACAAAGAGAAGAAGTTTTATACAAGGATCAAGGTATGTATCTCCATGTTCTTCCATACTAGCATTAATTATTTTGACCTTCTCCTTCTGATATCTTTTTGATGAAATACAAAAAGGGGGAGAAAGATGAATTGATAAGTCCAAATGGTAAGATCATGGTAAGCATTTTAATTCTTCAAGTTAGATTTTGTTTTTCATCAAAAAGGGGGAGATTGTTGAGTTATTTTTAACCTTAGAATAAGTTGGATGATATTTTGATGAAAGACAAAACGGATTGAATTAATTATGAACCAAATGAATCCAAATAATGACGTTTAAATGGGCAATTTGAAATGAGCATAATAAAGCAGCCCGTTTATACCAAGAAAAATATGTGGATGTTTATGGAGAAGATATGTGTGATTTTATTTGATTGATTAATTGGGCAGTTAATCAAGAAAATTATTTAACTAATCCAAAATTTGAATTTCAAATTTTGAGGAATCAAATTAATTGATTTGTCATGATTTTATCCTCACATGATAAATATACTTCTAACCCATGATACTTACCATGTAAAAATAATATGATATGATTTGAGTCAAATTAAGTGACATTATCCCTTAATTCTAGAATGAATGTCTGTAATAGTTTGCAATAGTAAGGAAAGATATTATGCAGCTTCATATCAACACAAATCGTGGCAAAGATTGCAAGAAAATCAAATCAGAATCTGCTGACTAGATTTCAAAGGCCTAAAATGTGATTTCAAAATATTCTGGGCAGAATTTCCTTTCTTGGAAGAATTGGTGCACGAACACTGAAGCCTATAAATAGAGGCCAAATAAGGAAGAGCAAGCATCAAAGCAAGTGAGAAAAAGCATTGAGAATACACATTAAGTTATTGTACTACGCTTTCTTTTGAGATCAAAGAATTGAGATAAAAAGAATTATTAAGGAGTGAACTTGGAGTTTGGGAGGTCAACTCCACCCAAATTTAAACCAAGAGGTTGGTCTAAGTGATTGGGATCTTTAGAGTGAGGTAGTTCTGAGAAATTGTGAGAGTCCATCTTAATAAGAGAAGTAGAGTATTGAATCATAGAGTTGGATAACTCTAGGTGGGGACCTAAGCCAGATTGAGGCTCAACCTCGTTAAAGTATCGTTGCGTATCATCTCTATTTAATTTCCGCATTTACATTTGATTTCGATTTTAAATTTTTACAATCATCTTATTCACCCCCTCTAGGGTGATCTGAGTCTTCAATATATATACTAACTTGATGAATATGGCACCAATTTACCCTCCATCAATAATTAAAACCAAATTCCATGAATCACTGCCTTACCACCTTATCCACTTTCGGGTATCTTTAGATCGTGAAATTTGTGAGACCAAGTCTGTTCCAATTATCACCCTAGTCTCCTTCAAACACATTCAATTCTTTAAGACTGAGAATGGTGCCTAGAAGTTCATTGAAGAAATGACCCAAGAAGAGAAGGATAGTATTTCAAAACGGTTCGGGCAACATGTTGAACCACGTCCCATGATTCCCCAATCAGTTCAACCTCCTTCTCCTTTTGATCACTTCTATGAGCTTGATGAGCAATGCCCATGAGCTCCAAGAAACTACCGACAAGCTTGAGTATATTATGGTAAACACACTGATATGTTGGATGGTATTGCTCATAACTAAGTAGTGATAATCGCCTCACTCGCTTACAAAACTTTGTGACTAACCAATTTTTTGATGTTCATCACAAACTGGATGATCTTATCCAGCTCGACAATTTAACTTGCCAATCTGCTCTCAAGTGTGTCATGTTGTCTGCTGCTAAAAAAGCTCAGATTGCTGCCTATGTCGATAAGCTCATATTTACTACGCCTAAGTCATCTAAGCCCAAGCTTTGATCTGTCTTCAAGACCCTCTCTTTATGGTTTACTTAACTTTACATTTGCAAAACCTAGTTTACAAATCTTGTTGTTCTATTCAAAAATTTATTTTGCTAACTGTTTCCTTCCTTTTTGATGAAAGAGTGGGAGAAACTATGGTATGTTGCTTATGTTTAAAACTATGGTATGATGGTTTATTATGTTGGATATGCTACTATAATATGCTAAGTTATTATCCTTGAGCTCTTTGACTTTATATGACCAAGTGACTTAGTTGATATGTTGGCTAGTAGCAAAAATTTTACAACTGATTATACAAACATGATATGCTATTACATGACAAGGTTGATCATTAGAACCACTAAGCCTAAATGGATTATAAGATAATTTTGTTTTTCATCAAAAAGGTTTTGATGAAATACAAAATTAACAATGAACTAGGCTAAGAAAATAAATTGGCAGGCTAATTTGAAATAATTATAAGCAAGGACAACGTATTTCTTTTATACTAGTAAATCATGTCTACCTCATAGTTGTAGGATATAAGTTAGGGATAGACAAAATATATGGTCTATTTGACATCAAAGGATTTTACTTGATTGAAATTTTGGATAGTTAACTAAGAAATTATTATCATAAAATAATTTCTTAAAATGTCCTACCTTTTATTTAAAGTTTGAATTTCAAATGCTCAAGAATCATAAAAGATTACTTGTATATGATAAGGTTTAAATTGATTCTAAAGTTTTGAATTATATTTATTTTGATATGTTTTTAATCTGAATGTTCTTCTACATCTTACATTTCATGCTAGCTTGCCAACTTTAACAATATCTTGCATGCCATGGTTGATAATTGTGAGCAGTTGTGCAAATCATTATGCTATCCATCATTGAGCTTAAATCATGTATTTCACTTATACTTGATCAAATTTAAATATGTACTTGAAAGATGTCATGGGGTAATGATGTGGACATATTTGATCTTCAATGTTGTTTTATAATGAGGAGTTAGAGTGGCGACATGCAACACTAAAGCGTTGATCTAATTTATAGAAATATTCCTTGAAAATATTAACTACCTTGGCCTATAAATCACACAATTCAAAGCTTAATTGAAGATCAAATCAGAATTCAAGGGCCTAAAGAGAGATGTTAAACAATTCAAATCAAAAACCTTCACTCTTAGCCAAGGGTGCAACATTTACTTCGCCTATAACTAGAGGTGACAAGAGTAAGTGAAGACCACCAATCAAGTGATCAAAGTATTGAGTTTATACATTGCAATTCATACTTGAGCCACTATTTCAAAAATTATATCGAGGTTAAAATTGTATAGTTAGGTAAAGAGCTTTGTTAGGGTGACAACTAAGGAGTGGTGAAGTCAAGTCGATCTCCTGAACCTAAATTTGAGAGACCAGTTTAAGAATTGAGATCTTGAGAGTAAGGAGGCTCTAAGATCTTTGTAAGCGAACCCATCCTCATAAGAGAAGAAAAGAGTTGAATCCTACAGTTGGATGACTCTAGGCATGGGCTAGAGTTGATTGAGGTTCAACCTCATTAAAATATCGTTGTGCATTGTCTCAAATTTAATTTTTGCATTTGCTTTTCTGTTTAATGTTGTTTTTACAATTACCATATTGACCCCTCTCTAGGGTGATTTGAGTCTTCAATGCATATTCTTTTTTTTTTTTCGATTATTAGTGCCAGAAAGGCAAGAACTACCCTCAGAGGAATAGTTCAAAACAAGGCTACAAACTTAGAAGATGACAACATAAGAGAAACAGCCAAAGGAACAAAAAAACTAAAATCCACATAACTAAGAGAAAAGAGAAAGAGAAAGACTAAGGGAAAAGGATGTGTAAAGACTCAAAATTTCTTGTCAGATCAGCTGCTGAATATTGGGTTTCATCCTTCCAGGCCTTGAACCATAGATCAATCCTCCATTTGATAGCATGGTAAAGGGTCTCAGCATACAGGTCTTGCTGCTCAAAAACCACACCATTTCTCTTCATCCATAAACTCCAAGATACTGCAAAGAAAGTTGTAGTCCAGATCTTCTTCTTGATTATTTTGTTGATCCTTTGAGCTAACCATGCTTCGTACAATTGTCTGAATGTGTCCTTTTTGTCCATTTGACAATGGAGGGCTTGAATAAATCTAATCTAGATATTCCATGAGAATGCACTGGTACCAATACATGATCTAGATCTTCATTATGAACACCACAAAAACTGCAAATTAAATCTTGGTCTGAGATGATTCCTTTCCTGAGCAACATGTTTTTGGTGTCCAGTTTTTCAAGGAGAGCTAGCCATAAGAAGAATTCAACCTTAGGAGGGGCAAGATTAATCCAGACCGAGGAGACCAGGCAGTCTACTTCAGCTATTTGACTTATTACCTTATCCACCTTACATAGCAATTTATTGGATGAAAACTCCTCCTTCATACACCACAGTACAGAATCCTTTTTGCTTCGAGTAGGGGGAGACTGTTGTAGCAAGTTGCAGAGTTCTGTGGCATGCTGTAGTTCTGTTGTGGATAGTTGTCTTTCCCATAGTAAAGTCCATCTCCACACTCCACCTTCAAACCAGCCCATATTTGCTATAGTGTCACACTTTTGACTGGAGACCCTACACAAAGTTGGGTACAGGTTTTTGAGAGTTTGATTTGAGATCCACGTGTAATCCCAGAAGCTTGTTCCTGAACCATCCCCCACCCTGATACTCAGATTCTGCAGAAACTGGGCATTGATTATTTGGTCTTCTTTTGTCAGCTTTTGAATGTCTTGCCAAGGCCCTGGTATTTGTGACATATTTTTGGATGGTATAAGTGTGAAGTCTTCATTATGAATCGAATGCACTACCTTTCTCCATAATGAGCCTTCTTCACAAGCATATCTCCATCACTATTTAAATAAAAGGGCTGCACCCAGTCCTCCATTCTTCTTTGATTTTTGCACCACTTCCCATCTGACCAGAGCATTGCATCTTCCTTCCTTGTTAACACCCCACAGAAATTTTCTTTGTATTTTTGTGATCTCCAATGCCACCTTCTTAGGCATTCTGAATAGGGAAAGGTAATAAATAGGCAAGCAGTTCAAGACTGATTTGATTAAAACAAGCCTTCCAACTCTTGATAAGCAGCTACTTTTCCAAGAACTCAATCTTTTATGAACCTTTTGCAAGATGCCTTGCCAAGAGGAAGCCTTTTTCATGCTTGCACCAAGGGGAACACCGAGATATGTAATAGGTAAGTGGACAAGAATACATCCTAATCTGTATGCAGCATCACGAGCCCATGAATCATCTTTTCCTAGGACTATCAGGCCAGATTTCTTATAGTTCACCACAAGTCCTGAGAAGGCTTGAAAACTCAACATTATCCTCTTAATATTTCTCAAATACTCTTCCTCAGCTTCACTAAAAATTAGAGTGTCATTTGCAAATTGTAAGTGTGAGATGTTAACTCTCTTGGTACCCATTGCTAGTCCTCTGATCAATCCCAATTGATTGGCATTAGTCAGCATCTGACTTAACACTTCTGTTATGATGACAAACAAAAAGGGTGATAAAGGATCACCCTGTCTTAGGCCTCTTTCCATCTGAAATGGTTTACAGGGAGAGCCATTAAAGATGATGGAAATAGTGGCAGTTGTTAAGCATGCATTTATCCACCCCCTCCATCTGATTCCAAAGCCCATCTCTGACATTACTGTGTCCAGACTGCTCCAATCTACTGTGTCATATGCTTTCTGGAAATCAAGCTTCAGTAGTACCCCTGCTTTCTTTTTCTTTTTAAGCCAATTAACAATTTCATTGGCTATCAAAGCTCCATCTAGGATCTGTCTTCCACTAACAAAGGCAGTCTGGGACTCACCTATCAAGCTTGGCATATTCTTCTTAGGTAAGGTTTCAAGTTTACTACAAAAAAAAAGGTTAAATTTTGATAGATTTTTTGACCATTTTGGGTTGATTTTGACAGAAAATGACTGTTGTGACATGATTTAAGGCAGTCAAAAAACCATTGGTCGACCACTCATCAACATTAGTGATGAAGTGATTTTGACAGCCTAACAACCGGTTGTGACGAATAATATTTTGACAGACTGACAGTCCATCATGATACCCATTAAAATCCTCCCTTTTCCGTCAAAACATCCGTCAAAATTTCTAATGGATCAACTTTCAGTCAAAATAGTCCATTAAAAATTATGTTGAGATTCGATAACTGACACACCATCAAAATCCTTACTTTTGGTCAAACTTTCTATCAAACTTTCTACGAGATCAACTTTCCATCATAATAGTCCGTCAAAATAGTCCATCAATATTGTAGTGAATTAATTTGAATTTTGTAAATGATATAAATCCTATAATGTGAGAGATTACCCCCTTTATGGGCTGACAACAATTTGATTCTGGCAAAACAAAGACTCAAAGGGGAAAAAAGTATCAAGAGCAAAGATGCTATGAGCATGATCATGAGTATGGTCTTGCTTCCTAGACCTAAATACGTATGGTGTTAATTATCAAAAATTTAAATTATATGAAATGAATACAAGTTATTTCTAAACATGTATATGGATCGAGTAGTGTATATATATCACATGCACTGGGATCACGTGCTTTAGCTGGGAAATTTACTCTTTCCAAATATGCTTCCGATTTTTATTTTTATTTTTTAATATAAATGAGGTACAAATGTCGATGTGAGCGGAATTTCAATTCAGCTCTCTAATAAAAACTCACAAAAACTTTATCAATCAACCTAACTGATGTCCACTCCAAAATATGCTTATTAAATTGATTTTTTGTAATTAATATAAAAGGTACATACTAGATTTGTGTTCGATTTTAAAATATTTTCTCACAAAAAATAAGATTTTTTTTAAATGAAAGGTTTGTAATAAAATAGTTATGACTCGATTGAAACAAAAAAAAAAAGTAATTACGACTCTTTATTCAATTATACTCTCCATCATATTGGATACTGCACTGAATTCTTTAATTGTGACTTGGGAGCATTTTATTCATAATAAATAGGGGAGCATTTTTCTGAGTTGGCTCTAATGTTACCAAAACCTTCAAAAAATACAAGCAAAATAAAGGATTATGTCATATAACAAGTCATCTTATCAATGTGCAACATGTATATGATGTTAGATTGAAGTTCTAACCAACTAGTAAGAGAAAAATAAAAATGAAAGAGAAGTGTCCTAATTAGGGCACAACCTAATTTTAGGGATTATTTTCTAATGTACAATTACGAAGAAGAATTAAGAGCTAAAAATGGGCATAAAAGAACATATGTAGCAAAGCACCACACGCAAAATACGTTGTATCACACATTGCAAAATTTATAATTAGACGAACCAACTAAATCCAACGGAGATTTGTGCCCCAAAAACCCTCTACACCACCACCTATTTCCCTCTTTCTCTCTTCTCCGTTAATCCCTTCATTCTATATTCTTTTTTCTCCTCTCCCTCCCTTGACAAGAAGGGAAGAGAAGACCAACCCTTAACATCTCTAATAAGACATACTTTTTTCTCTTCCTTCTTCCCCTACAAAAGTAATTTATATATATCTTTTAACCTTTGTAACAAAGGCTACACAGATATATAACATATATATTTGTTTGTCTTTCATCATGGGCTCCAAGGTTTGGCTAGTTGTTCTACTCTCGGCCTTTTTGGTTGTCGTTGAGTCCTCGGGTTTTGATGATGCGCAATGGGCGCTCGCTCGTGCATCGGCAGATGGGGATCTTATGCGCGCATGCGAGGGACGTGTTGGAGACTGCATTAGTGAAGATGAAGAGCGCATGCTAGCATCTGAGAGTGACCGTCGCCAATTGCAAGGAAGATCAGGAAGGTAATCTTTATGTTAACACTTGCATGAGGTGACAGATCCTGTCGATATGTTCTTAACTTAATAAGTAAGATTAGGACTCGAGATATATAAGGTTCTAGATTCAATTCCCTCTCTTCTATTATAATATAATTGTTTTTTACTGCCATTTGTGACTACTTCAACCACCCCCCCCCCCCTTCAAAAAAAGTGACAAACCAACAAAATTCTTGCCCTACTTGCCTGACTAATATTTGCTAGCAAACAAGTATCAAAACTAACGCTTAAATCAACTTTCAACAACTTAGGATTGTATTCGCAAGATGAATACCATATGTTACATGTTTTTTTTGGGTGTTGAATTAATTTAGGATGTTGGTCTCAAACCAAACATGAGCTCGATCATTCAGATCTAGTAGCTAGATACGAGTGAGTTTCATGAAGTCTGCTAATGAATACTATACGATTGGATAAAATAGGTACGTCAGCTACGATGCACTGAGGAGGGACAATGTGCCATGCAACCAAAGAGGCAGTTCATACTACAATTGTAGGGGCAATGCTCGGGCTAACCCATACAACAGGGGTTGCACCTACATCACTCGTTGCGCTCGCTACCTTGGCTAAGAAGACACGCGGCTGATTACGATGAACTTATATGAATTAATGTCTCAGGGAATTATTGATTGATGAATTTAATATATTGGTGTCGTCATTGTTATTTGTTATTGTTGTTATTAGTATGACCATTGTTTTTAACTAGTATGCAGCATGTCCCTCAATATTATTAACATATTTTGGTTCAAATATGTATCCATAATAAAAGGAAAACATACATCTATACTATATATAAAAGCAATGTTGTGATGACGTGACTTTTTTGAATTTTCTCATAAATTTGAGATTTTGAACCGTTAGATTATTTGATTATATAATCACAACCGTTGAATTTTTAATAAAATAATTACCGTCATAATTAAAAATATATAATATCTTGTTTTTTTTGTGGCAACAGAATCTCTTAACTACCTAAAAACAAAATATACTTTGATATCCTTTCCTAAATCAATAAAAATAATTATCATCATAATATCATTAGGTTATTTGATTATATAATCACAACCATCAGATTTTCAATAAAAATAACTACCATCATAATTAAAAGTATATTATTTCTTGACCTTTTTTTTTTATAGTGGAATCTATTAACTACCTAAAAACAAAATATACTTTAATAACTTTTTCTAAATTACTGAAAATATGTGTACTGAAGTTTATGGATGATATTAATATTTTAGTGATCCAAGGAAGGAATAAAGTATTAAAGTTTCACTTTTCTTATTTTAATGGTAAACCCGAAATTAGCCACTTTGCATATTATTTTTAGATTAAATAAAAGAGATATATGAATTAATAGAAGAGCTAGACCTAGACAAAAGAATTTTCGTTCCAAACATTCTTAATCCGGGATAAGGTGTTTTTCTTCTTATATTTCTTGGTCATGAATTAAAGTTCATAAAATCACTATTTTTTTTTATGAACAAAAATTCGCACAATGACAATTAATTAAGGGTCGAAAAATGTTCCTTTTAAGAGGTTGATGAAGTTTTATATTTTTTTTATTTGTAACAATTATTTCTATACCCATATAGTAAGTGAAAAAAATTATAGGTTTTTATTGGTAATAATTATTTATAAAATATTACAATATTCCATATAGCAACCATGTCATATACAATATTTTGAGTTTTTTAAATAAAATAATTAATAACTTTTTAAGAAGAAGCAATTATTGACAGGTGCAAATTGTGAGAAACTATAAACTAAAATTTCTAATAGATCGAAATATACTACAATAAGTTTAGCAAATATTTTCGATCATAGTTATAATATCTTAATTTCTCTATAATAATTTGAAAATTATGATAGTCTAAAAAAATTATCTAATTTATTCATTGTTCGGTACTATTGATTATACATTTTCAGTTGTATATTTATGTTATGAATTTCGCAAGTGTATGGTTAATCGTTGTAACAAGTACGAGTGTCGATATTTAAGGAAGCGTTATAAAATTAGATCGCTATAAAACTAAATGTGATACGATTGAATTAAATTGTCAAGGTTTAGTTAATTAATAACCAATTATTTCAACACGCTACACTGGAAGATCAATATCAGGAAGAAACTACCCTATCCATCACCATTAACTTTAATTATGGGCAAATTATGCAAAGTAAAATCAGCTTGAATAACCAAAATACAAACAGAGAACTTAACAAATAGGAGAGAAATTAAACTCAACCTCTTCACCTCCAACTCCCTTCAGCTCTGGCCTAGAATGAAAATCCGGATCTGAACGTATATATGAACCGAATAGAGAATCCAGTTATCCAAAGAACGACCAACACCGAAAACTCGAATCTAGGCCAGACTGAAGTTGTGCCAATCATGTTTTGGATACTTTATTTTTTGATTACTATCTCATTATAACATTCTCTACAGCCGTATGGTCATCTATCAGTATATGCGATTATGAATTATTGTATGGATAAACCATGGGTATTTGTTATGGAGCATCGACGATGCCATGAAGTAGAATTGTCTATTACTCTTATTGCATCAGTAAGTTGGAAGGAAGAGGTGTATTACTTACGAAACACTGATGTTAGGTACACCGTGTACACAAGATATAGTTGTAATCTTCATTATATCATTGTTAATCAAATTATTACTGAGAACTTAATTTTTAATGTAGGTAGAAGAAGAGAATGTGAATTATTCGTCACTGCCACCACAAATTAACGAATTATCATATCATTTAACATGATTTTTAGTTTCATTTTGACTAACTACAATATCTGTCATACTTTATATCGCGTATTTGATAATCATACGTTGTTTTAATTATTGAGTTTCAATGGTTATACATAAAAGTGCTATCTATTCATATTTTTCAATAAATTTAAGTATCATTTTCTAAATTACAATATTAACTTTGTATGCAATGAACATTCCTCGATTATTTTGACTATATATATATGTACTGTAATATGCACCGTGCAAAGCACGGGTCCATACTAGTATATGTAATCTTATTGTTGAGAGGTCAAGTAAATGTCACTTATTGATGATTAATTTAAGCAAAACATAATTCTAATTTCTGGGGCAATGTTCAACCATTATTAATAATACCAATAATATTACTGATTTGAAGGTGTTACAGACCTTTATATTTTTGTTGGCTTAAGAACTCAATTAGAATTCGAGGTACTCTTTACCTACATATAACCAGAGGTGAAGTGCGGTTGGGGCCATAGGGGCCATCCCCTCCCCCCAAATTTCCTTTTTTTAAATATGGCCCAATAGCTTTTATAGGTGAGTAGGTTAATGACTCATCCAACATATATATTATATTCAAGCCTCAGAAGATTCATAATAACATTAAAAAAAAAAACCCCTCATACCTCTCTACCACTATTGCCGCTCGTACTCCAAGACTCAAGATGCCAACACCAAGCATCAACTTGTAGTACTCTTCTTCGTCGTCTAGTTGAAAAATCAATTATCATTGTACCCTCTAGTCTACACTCTATAGCGTAGATGATAGAGGTAATCTACTGTTTTTTCTATTTTATTTTATTTTATTCCTCTGCTACTCATTTTTCATTTCTTGGATTACAACAAACCATTATGATTAACTGACTGACTGTGACTTTAGAATTCTACAATTCACATTGCCAGTATCTTATTTATTTTTTTAAGATATTTGTTTTGTCTAATATGAATTAGTCACCATACATATATTTTTATTATCCTTAAGATCTATTAAAAACATTCCTATTGGGCCATATATCCTTCTCCCCTTTTTCCTTATTTTTCTAAATTTTTGGACAATATAGGTTACCAATGTCACCACATAAGTGATTTGCCCGCCCCTTATGCAGAGTCCGAGCCTTGCCCCTGCATATAACGTAATGAACATACTATGATTCTATAGATAAGTTGTATACATATCACAAGCAAATGTTCAATTCATATTTGGCTAACTTGCGGCATTCATGGGTTAGTAAATCTACAAATTCTTATGTGAGTCTCTCTCACATAAGAGTTATAGTGAGACAAGCTTCTTTGGGTGGCTGTTTGAAAGTTTTGAGATGACTGATAATTTATATTACAGTGACTATATATCTAGTTTGAGAACTACCACTGATTCATCGATTAATGACTTTTATCAAAGTCATCCCTAAATAAATTATTAATCACTCCCATATTCATTATATAAAGATCACCATGAAGTATATTCTCGCAATAAAATCTTAAATGAGACGGTCTTACATAAGACTAAAGTAAATTAGAGCGAGTTATGGAGATGTTACGTTGAGCAGTGGAGAGACACCTAGGAGGATAAGGGTTTGAGGCTGAGCACGTCAAAAACTAAATACTTACAATGTCATTTCAGTGACGGGGAGGGTGGTACTAAAGATGAGGTAACCGTGAGGGGTGAGGTTATGCCTAATGTTGGGAAGTTCATATATCTAGGCTTGATCATTCAAGAAAAAAGTGATATTGACAAGGACATTAACCAATGTATTAAGGTAGGATGGCAAAAATGGAAGAATGTCTCAAGGGTGTTGAGTGATAAGAAGATCCCGCTAAGATTGAAGGAGAAGGTTACGTTTACTGCATGGTTCTTAACCAGCAGTACGGTATGGAGTGGAATGTTGACCTATTAAGAAGTATCAAGTTGAGAGGATGAAGGTTGCAAAGATAAGGATGCTCCGTTCGATGTGTGGCCACACGAAATAATAGAGGATTAGAAATGTAGTGATTATGACAAAGTAGAAGTGCATCCATAGAGAATAAAATGAGAGAAGTTAGACCTAGATGATTTGGTCATACAAGGATGAGGAGTATAGATGCACAATTGAGGAGTTGTTAAAGGATCATTCCTCCGGAAGGTAAAATGGGTTGAGATAGACCTAAGAAGAGTTGGAAAAAAGTGATTACACACAATTTGAGAATAGTTGGAGTAACGGAGGATATGACTCAGGAAAGAAGCTATGGAGATCTAGAATTAAGGTTGATGACTTTAGTTAATTTGGCATTGAACCTTCCCTGGGTCCCGAGGAGCACGTACAACTAGGTGTGGTCCTGTGCATTTCTTATTATTCATTTCTTTACTTTTGTGTGCTAATCATTTTCCTTGAGTGCAATGGTTATTATGCGTGTCTGTCAATTGTGTTATACTAAGGCTCATTTGTTTTTATGTGTGTTTAGCCAACGTTCTGGGTCAAAGATTTTTAAACTTCAAATGTTTTCTTAAATTTTTGTTTTGTGGATCTATCGAAACCGGCCTCTTTGTGAGTGATGATACCTGTAAAGGTAAGGTCGTTCACATCTGAATCTTCCCAAACCCTATGCAAGTGGTACTCCCACCGAGATGAGTTGTTGTTGTTGATGGTGGTGGTGAAATGATCGAACCTCTGAGATTTTAAGTACATATTGCTCAAAATTAAAATGACAACGTTAGTTGGCCAAAAGAAGAGTAAGGGCCTATTCTTCTTTAATTGCATATTATATAAAGTAAGGGCCTATTCTTCTTAACTGCATATTACATTCTTTCTATTCATTTCCATAACCTTTCCTTCTCTCCCCTCCAAGCTTTTCTTTCTTTCTCTATCTCTCTAAATTGAATTCCCTCATTTTTCTTGTTCAATCTTGATTGCAATTGAATATTTGCTTGATTAATTGATTTCATCCATTGATAGTCATAATTTTGTGGCTTATTTTCATAATTTGATGAGAGCATCATGAATCGAAGCGATCTTCCCGACTCTACATCTAGGAACCAAGAAGAATGATTGGAACAATTCAACTAGGGGTGGAATTTGTACCCATTAGATGGGTAATGGGTACCCACCCTTACTCATCCAAATTGGGTGGGTAATGTCTATTAGGAATGGATAATGGGTATATAATGGATAATTATCTATAGTTGATGAAGGTATTTGGTGATGAATAGTAGAGTATTTACATATCCAATAATGATGACTAAAATGACAATAATATCCTTGTCTGATAATTATAATTACAGTGAACTACTTTTTTAATATCTTCCTAGATGATAATACTGCCCAAAATTTATGAGCAAAATTCAATTTCAACAGTTCGAATCGAAACTTGACTATCTGATTTGAAAGATTAAAATAATGTCAAATCCAAATTTTGAGTTCAACAGTCCTTCATTTGATTAACATTTGTTTTCGCCACGACAACTCAATTAATATTTTTCCTTACTTAAACAATTCAGTTGACATTTTTTGCCAATAAAACAATTTCAACGCTTTAAATCAAAACTTGATTATTGGACAGAAAAAATTAAAATAAGTTCAAATTCAGATTTTGAACTCAATACTCATTCTTTTGGTCAACATTTTTCTCTGCCATACCAATTCATTTGACATTTACGACAATTACCGTAGTGGGGATCAATGTTAATCAAATGAAAGAATTTGGAGCTCAAAATTCATATTTGAGTTTCTTTTAATCTTTCCCACTAGATGATTAGTTTCAAGCCAAACCGTTGAAATTGTTTTAATTGCTAAAAATGTCAACTGAGTTGTTTAGTGGCGAACAATGTTAACTGAATTGTCGTAGTGGAGATAAATATTAATGAAATGAAAGAATTTGGAATTCAATATTTAGATTTGAACTTCTTTTCATATTTTATATCAGATATTCAAATCTTGATTCGAACCGTTGAAGTTAAATTCTCCTCCTAACCTTTGACGGACTACATCATCTCTTTCTTACTTATAGTTATGAGTATTGGGTTGTAAATATACAAATTCATACCTAAAGATAATAACCCATATAGATAGTACCCATGTGGATAATGCCCATATTAATAGCAAGAGTTATAGATTAGATATGGATTGGGTAATAATATTTTTGGGTAACATGTGGGTATGGGCATACCCTACTCTTACCCTCCCAATGAACATCCCTAAATTCAACCACAATTTCGAATACAATAAAAGGTTATGTTCCCTGGTTATTTCACTCTTGATGATTTACTATGAATTTTCTCTTTCAATTTGATCATAACTTGTTGTAATCACGTTTCTCTCTCTACCTTATTGATGAGTTCATGCGAGTTTGTCTTTGATGGTAGTGATCTTGATTTGAAGATATTGTTAAAAAATGAATTGACTAACAAATTTGTTGGGTTTAATGGCCCTAAATCATTCTATCCACAACGGGCTTCAAGGAGTTTGGGCTATTGGTGGCTAGGGTTACTCCTAGAATTTTACATCTTGATACCTCTAAACCTTATATAAAGGGCCTAGCCTAGGCTCTAATAATCATCCCAATAACACAAAACACAAGTATTCATAAGATCTTAAGTTCCGTTAAACTTGTTTTTGTGAGAAAGCGTTCTAAGTAATTTGTAATCGCTTTCTGATATCTTCCTATAGCACATCGCTCTGAGATCAATTTTGTACTCTCTCATCTCTATAGTGGATTATTTGCTCATCGCCGTCCGTGGTTTTCTCCCATTTCGGTTTTTCACATAAATTCTTGGTGTTAATTTGTGTTTGTTTTTCTCTGTCTTGCTATTATTATCGTACTTGTGATTCCTTTGTTGTTCTTCCAATTCCTAACTGATCCTAACAAGTGGTATCAGAGCATTGGTTTAGAATGGCAACAATCACGAAGTTCGATATCCCTAAGTTCAATGGCAAGATGAGTTTCAATATCTGGAAGGTCCAGATGATGGTTGTTCTTACCCAAACTGGGTTGAAGAAAGCCATTGGTGAAAAGAAGAAGAAACCTGAAACCATGACAGACGACCAATGGGAAGAGCTTGATGAAAAGGCTCTCTCGATGATTCAGTTGTACTGGGCAACTCATGTCCTCCGTGAAGTTCTGGATGTAACTACCACGGCAGATCTTTGGCTTCGGCTAGAGTTCTTATACATGACAAAAAGCCTTGCAAACAAAATTCGTCTGAAGGAACGTCTGTATACATTCTCCATGGCGGAAGGTACTCCTATTAAAAACCACCTTGACGAGTTCAATTCTATTATTATTGATCTCGAAAGTCTGGATGTTAAAATCGAGGATAAAGATAAGGCGTTGTTGTTGGTTGTCTCTATACCCCCTTCCTATAAAAACTTCAAGGAAATCTTGTTATATAGTAACAATGATACCTTGTCTTTTGAAGATGTTAAGGCTAACTTACTATCCAAAGAAAGGTTTGACCTTGAAGTTCGGGGTGAAAAAGGTGAAGGCTTGTTTGTTAGGGGTGAATCCTATGGGAAAGGAAATACCGCTAAATCACAGTTTGAAAGACCTAGATCCTACAAGTTTTGCTGTTATTGCAGGAAAACCGGACATGTAGTTTCTGAGTGTTTTAAGTTGAAAAACAAGAGGGAGAAAGAAGAAAATAATATTCCTTCACACTCCAATGAACCTACTACAGCCAACTTCGTTGAGTCGGATTCTGACCATGATGTTTTATTTGCTGCCTCTACTAAAAAGGGGGGCATTTCTGATTAGGTTCTAGATTTGGTACCTTTCATATGTGTCCTCATAAGGACTGGTTTTCTACATATAACCCAGTTAATTCTACTTTTGTTCACATGGGCAACAATGCCCAATATAATATTGCTGGAATTGGTACTGTCAAAGTCAAGATCGATGATGGTGCTATCAGGACTCTATCGAATGTTCGACATGTTCCTGATTTGAAGCGTAATCTCATCTCCTTAGGCACCCTAAATCCAAGGGGTGCAAATACTCAGCTGAAGGTGGAGTTATGAAGGTTTCCAAGGGCACTCGGATTCTGTTAGAGGGTTTGAGACGTGAGACTCTCCATGTTTTGCAAGGATCTACTGTGAAAGGTCCTGCTGCTGCTGCTTCTTCTTCTCCTAATGGTATTTTCGCTGCACATTGGGAGAAAAGTCTACACAAGTCACCTCCCAGTTCAAAGTTCAAGAATCCCTTGAACTCAACAGGTGGTTGGTTCATATGATGCCCTTCGAGGCTTCGCCCTACGGGGCTCTACCCTTCGGGGTTCCTTTGACGGTGTTCTCTATTGATGTTGGTGATTTTGGTCCAAGGTGGAGATTGTTGGGTTTAATGGCCCAAAATCGTTTTATCCACTACAGGCTTCAAGGAGTTTGGGCTATTGGCGGCTAGGGTTACTCCTAGGGTTTTGCATCTTGATAACTCTAAACCTTATATAAAGAGCCTAGCCTAGGCTCTAATAATCATTCCAATAACACAAAATACAAGCATCCATAAGAGCCTAAGTTATGCTATTCCTATTTTTATGAGAGAGCTTTTTGAGTAATTTGTAATTGCTTTTTGATATCTTCCTATAGCACATTGCTCTGAGATCAGTTTTGTACTCTCCCATCTCTATAGTGGATTATTTGCTCATCACTGTCCGTGATTTTCTCCCGTTTCGGTTTTCCTCGTAAATTCTTGTTGTTAATTTGTGTTTGTTTTTCTCTGTCTTGCTAGTATTATCGTACTTGTGATTCCTTTGTTGTTCATTGAATTCCTAACGAATCCTAACAAGATCATATTTTTCTTTGATGAAACTACAACCAACAGGTTTTATTGATAAATTAGAAATTTAGTTCATGACTTTAGTTTTTTCCCTCCACGTACTGCGAATGTTCAAATTTCATCGGGATCGATAATCACAGAACTTTTGTTTTGAATTTATGGATCTTATTTGGTGTTATACTGAATTCTTCTAAGGAGTTTACTGGTTTGTGTTTGCTAAATTTCAGTAATGAATATTTTATAGTGGGTTTCGTTTGTTTAGTTAATGATTTGCCACATTACAAGAATCCGTATCTTTAGAGATTCGAAAACTAGAGACAAAATTTAAATTCTGTTAGTAATTTAAATTAGAGACAAAAATAGAGACAAAATGGGTGCATCTCTCTTCGATTGCAAATTTAGAGACTGAAAATCAAAACAGACTCGAATTGAGAACACTTATAGGGACTAAATTTGTTGGACTCAAATGGAGATCAATTTTCAAGACCAAATAGCTTGCTTGTTTCCATTTGAGACCAAGTATTTTACTGCCTCAAAAATTTAGTCTCTACATTTTGATCTCAGCCAAACCTAAACAAACCTTATCCGCCTCGTATGTAAGCAATGTTGGCCTTTTTTGTCGCCATTCAGAGCCATCTCCCCCCCCCCCAATCCTTTATCCCCTCAACTACTCTCTCTATTTCCCCCTCTCCAAAACCCTGAATAATTTCTCAATCTCTCTCTAAACTCTAATTGTCTGTTTGGATTGAGGGGAGAGAAGGGGAATGAAGGTTAATGAATACTTATTTCTTATTTGAGAATATTAAATGAGGGAAAAAGGAGGGGAACCGAGGGGAACATTTTAACCTTATTTCCTCTCATTCCCCTCATTTTATTCACCCTCAAAATGAAGGAGAAAGAAGAAGAAAGAAAGATTTTTAATAGTTCTTTCCCCGTCCCCTCCATCCCCTCTTATAACATATCCAAACAAGGTTAGTACGAATCACCTTTCTTTTCTTACCTTCCCCTCAATTACCATCCCTTCCCTCTCTATCTTAATCCAAACAATGTGTAACTCTTGCGATCTTCTCTAGATCTCCCAAAGAAATCTAGTAACGACAATGAGTTTAGTTTAGTGGCAATGGATAACGTTGGCTCACTCTCTCTCAAAGTTAGCTAATTTTCATTCTCTCACACCAAATTTTTCCTATTTTCAACTTAGGTCTAAAATTTTCATTTAATTTTTTATCCCGTACTATGCAGATCTTTTAATTTTCTTTTAACTTAGGTCTAAAATTTTCTACTTAGGGTCTGTTTGGTAGGGGGAAAAATCATTTTTTCGAAAAATAATTTTTTCATTTTACGCCGTTTGGTAAAACAAGGAGGGGAAAATTATTTTACCCCATTTGAAGGAAATTATTTTCCCTTGAAAAAGTAGAAAAAATGATTTTCCAGACCTGACTTTCATTGCCCAATTATGTCTCTCGTTCGATTTTCTTTTAATTGTACTCAGAATCACTTTATTTTCACTCTCATTTTGTCTCTCATTCTTCCCCTCTTCTGCTTGTTCATCATCTTCATCGATGATTTCCATCGTCAATCTCTGCAATTATTTCTTGAATTCTTTGACTTTATTACTGTTGCCCTTTTGAAGAACTTCACAATCTAAGACACTCATCGTCTTTCCGTTCGTCGTTTTCTTTAATCTGGGTTTAATATCACTCAAAGTCAACTGGGTAATCCTTGAAAATAGTGAAAAAATTAAGATTCATTAATATTGACTATCTCTTTTTCTGGGTTTATTACTTGGTATATTTCTTACTGATGTTTTGGGTTTAATTTTGATGAAAAGCGAGAAACAAAATTCGTTGGTTGGGTCGAGTTAGAGTAGTGAGCAGGGGAATGGGTTGATGGTAAAAATAAATGAAGTGAGAGCGGGGGTTCATTCTATCAAATAGCAAAAAATGAAGTGAAAAGGAAATGGTTTTCCAGTATACCAAATAGCTGAAAATGTTAGTAGAAAATCATTTTTCCTGGAAAAATATTTTTCATAGAAAATAATTTTCTGAGAAAATGATTTTTCCACCTACCGGACACACCCTTAGATTTGAAATCTTCACCTTAGATTTCTCACCCCCAAGATCGAATTTTGTAGGCAGTTTGTAGTTTTTATTAGTTTTGGCATTTTCCTTTCCTATTTTTTCTACATCTAAGAATGACTTTTTTTGGGGACTATTTTGTTTTGCAATGATTATACTTTCCAGTTAATTTAGAAGGTTGATTATTATTTTTTGGCTCAGATATCAATAATAATGTTGTTTTAGAAACTTTGCACTCTGGGCTTATTCTGAAGCCCATACATCATACATTCATCTCCCTCATTCATAAAGTACCCAATATTGGCATTTTCAACAAATTTAAGTATATTAGCATATGACATATTTGGCAAACAGTTCTTAGCTGTTAGCTATTAACTGCTTGTATTGGCGGTTAACGGTTAGTTGTTAGTTGTTTGAGTTAGCTATTTGTTTAACTGCTTGAATTAGCTGTTTGTTGAAAAACTATTTGATAAAATTAGCCGTTTCTGATAAAGTTGTGAGAGAAAAAGCTAATTCTTCAAAAAACTCTTCCAAAAAGCTCATGGAATTAGTCTTTTCGAAATAGCTTTTTGGATTCAAAAAGCTTTTCTAAAAAACTTTTTCACCAAATACCCAAATTAGCATTTTTCCTCGGTTACATAGCTAATCTTGGTCAAAAAAGCTCTTCAAAATGTTGTTTACCAAACACCCACGTAATGTTTTCTACAAAGGCATCTCCAAGTGTTTCACCAACAAGCTTAAATTAAAGGTTATGCCTTTGTTAGTTGGCATGAATCAAAATGCTTTTGTGCTTGGAGAGTTGCGGATAATATATAGTTGTTTACTTGTTCATGAGTTTCTTAACTTTCTAAAGAGTAAGCAACAAGGAATTTCATTGGTAGCCTTCAAAGTTCATCTAAATTAAATAAGGCCCAGGACTGCTTAAAGTGAGGCTATATTGGGGCTGTGTTACAGACTGTGACTTACTCAATCCAAGTTAACGACATTTTGACCCAACCTTTTCAGCCATCCATGGGTATCAATTAAGGAGATCCCCTCTCATCTTACATTTTTATTCTATGCATGGAGTACTATCACGTCTCTTACTACTGGTGCAAGAACGAGGGCAATGTATTGGAATTAAAGTTGCATAGGAAGCGCCACCTATCAATCACTTGTTTTTCAGAAATAATTCAGTAGTCTTTACGATCAACAATTATGATCAGTGTTCCGCACTCAAGCATATTATCAATAATTTGTGCACTGTCTATGAAGAAATTATTAATGCAAATAAATTGTTTTATAACGGTATCTGCTGACACTATGGAGGAGGACAAAGATCTTATTATGAGGGTATTTGGCATGAGCATATTGGCAATTCTTTTTAGAAGTACCTCGAGCCCTCAGTGGGGTTTGGTCGATCAAAAAGCGAATCATTTACATTCTTGATAGAAAAAGATACAGTGAAAACTACAAGGTTGGAAAGCCTATAAGCAGGTCGCTTTGTTCTCATCAACAATGTGATTGAAGCGCTATATCAGCATACACGTCCCCTTTTTGGCTGGCTGGACGAATACTATAAAACATGAAGTCACTCATTACGAACTTCTTCCAGTTGAATTCTCATAGGTTAAAGCCTGTGCACTAGATAAAAGCGGGAAACATGTCAACAACCTCGGGGGGCAGCAGGTTTAATTCAGAATACAGGATGTACAACGGCTAAATGTTGCCCTTCTGATGAACCACACATGGCATATACACAATATTAGGGTAGGTATGACATTTCTCCTCCGATTGATGCTGCCTATTACGAGTGCAAGGACAGGAACCCATCCTGGACTAGGTCAGGCCTTGTAAAAGCAGCTAGTACTTTTACAGAACAACTTCGATGGCAAATTCGTAACAGCCAAACTGTGAGAATCTTGGAAGGCAAGTGGTGCTCTTACTCCTCTTAGGCAATGCTCCAACTATGCCCTCATTGTGATGCGGCATAATGGACTAGCTGGAAGGTCTTAGACATACTAGCTGTTGGGCAGAACAAAATGGGATGTCTCCGGGGTGAGGGATTTATTTTCAGTTAAATCAGCTATTGCTATACTTTCATAGTAGTGTGGCCATAATTGGAATCGAACCACATGTACTGTGTACTGAATTAGAATAGAAAATATACTATCAAGCTAGGCTATTTCTAGCTTACATCAAAAAATAAGTCTAATTAGGATGTCAAGTTTGCATTGAAAATTTTGAATATGTGGATGATTGTGTTTTGTAAGCAGTTTCAAATGCTTTGTCTTTTAGAAGCAATAGAAAGATAAGACAGATTGGGCAATACTATGCATGCCCTCATGTCAACGTAATGAGAATTCATTAATCACATCATCCATTCTATGACTATTGGCTAGCCAAACTACTATGGTGGGCTTCTCCGTTAGGTATCAGAGTTGATGCGAACCTGCAAAAACCTTGGACTCACTGGCTATGCAATTTGCTGTTTCTGTATGCCCGAGACAGT
>JACYFF010031957.1:115830218-115870838 GCA_017589665.1 Selenicereus undatus | reverse complement strand
AAAGGGGCTTATGGAGATGATATGGCATTAACACTTTGGTTAAATTTGCCCCAAAAAAGAAAAGAAGCAAGTCAGGGAAGCTTGCCATGGCTACATGAGAAGGAAGTTAATGTGAGTGTGCAAGGTGGGATATCCACCACGGTGGCTGCGCGGAACGAAGTTAATGTGGGTGCGCAAGGTGGGATCGTGGAGAATAGTGGAGGTAATCCAGTGTCCACAAGGGGTGAGAAACCTAATCTGAGAGTGATTAGAGGAATATTCCTTGAATATTCCAAGTGAGAGTGTGAACCAGAACCAGCATATATGGTTGTGTCCTGCTGGTTCTGGTTCTGGTTTTGTTGGTTCTTAACTCTGCTAAGAATTTATTCCAGATAAATTCAGGCCCTTCGAGCTTATCCTTCACTGTATTCCACCAAATGTCAGCTTCACCTGACAAATAATATGTCCCAATGTTCATTTTCTTTTCCTCTGGTACCTCAATTATGGTAAAAATTTTCTCCATTCCCCTTATCCATTCCTCCAATACCACTGGATCATAAGATCCATTGTAAACTTTAGGGTTGCGCCGTGCTACCCTATCTGTCAATTTATCCTCCTTAGGAGGGGTTTCAGTAGGTATCTGAGGAATTCGCTTCATCAATTCGGCAACCAAGGTTGGCCAGTAACTCGGGTTTCCTAAGTTGCTAGCTAAATCAGATAGCGACGGCGACACGTCACCATGTGGTGGTCCCTGACATGAGGCTTGATCCCCGGAACCCTGGCCTTGCTCCAAATTATCCTCCACATGCACCTCAATGTCGTTTTGAGACATTCTGATCAGACATTAAATAAAACAATTCAGACACTGGGACCCCAAACATATAAGATAAACATGCCCAATAAATATATAAGAGATGGCTCATAGAATATTTCATAACTCAAGGCATCCTCATTTCATTTCATAACTGCTTACTTACATACATAGTTGTTGATTTATATACAAACAACAAAGGCATACAACACCTAACGGAGTAGGCAAGCCTAAAACTAACTCCTAAACACTAAACACTGAATAACCCCTAAACACTAGATCCGTCACGTGACCAAAAAGGGTTGCGGATCATGTCGCCATGGTCAGAGAGTATTGGACTAACTATATATAATGTTAGATGTCACACAAAACATAACCATCCAATCCCACCATACCATATCTACATACAAGGCTCAAAATAAAAAAAAACCACCACGCCGATCCTTAGAGCCACCTAACGATCCCTAGACGGATCGTAATCTGGGTCTGACTCGTCATCAGGTTCTTCACCTGAATCAAAACTGCTCGTGGATGCCTCCGACTCGGCATCACCAACCTCTGGTTGAACTTGGGGTTCATGTTCGTCCTCTACCATCAACTCCTCCTCCTCTTGCTCCCCTGGCTGCTCTATCCCCATCTCCTCATTGCCTTGATCCTCCTCGGGATGATCCTCCTCCTCCTGGTGGTCTTTACTAGAACTGATCACCACTAGGTCCGGGGTATCAGGGATGTTTATCACCTCGTGGGCCACCTCAGGGCTTTCAGGTATCAGTGGGGTGCCTGGTACGGGTGGGATAGGTGGCTCCTGTGCTGGCGCTGGGGCTACTGGTGGAGGATAGAGGGAAAAAACGTGCTGAAGGGTTTCCATGGTAAGTCCCCTCAGTTCAAACTCCTCTCTCAACAACAACTCTGCAGTGAGAGTCGTCCAAGCCCCCCCGGGCCTGAAACCTAGGCCCGTCTACGCCTGGGTTCCCTGTCGTCATGAAGTCATTATAACGGTGCCTGAATTCCACCCACGGGCCAACCGGGGGTAGGGACCAGAACAATCTCCGCGCACGGAACGCAATACTGTGAAACTCGAAATAAGGGTCCTGTGCGTGTGCCTCCATACTAATATGGAGCAACGCAATGTGTGCTATCATTGATCCACCCAGCAACAAGTACACACCATAGGGATCCATCTAACAAAGAAAACACATATGTGAAATACAGGCAAACATAACCATAGCCATCCATAAATAAGGAACATGCAGATAAAAGCAACTTGCATTCTCCTAATATCACCCTAGCAATATACGATAGCCTCTCCTAGCTACCACTCTCACCCTATTGTTTCTAGCTCTACCTTCCTCAAGAAAATCTAAACCTAGCGAGCCTGTATACTATCGCCTGTATCATCTGATGAACATTAATGACCTAAACCATGCAACCACAGTTTATCTTTTGCAAGAATACCCATTTATAGTAATTCTTGTTTGCTTGTCTCATCTTCAAAACTTGATACTGTCCAATATTGTTTCATCTCCCTTGTATTTCAACCGAATGTTTCTTATTAGCTTGATCATCCATGTCTTCGCAAACCCATTATTAAGTATGCAATACATTTTATTCGACCTTATATGATTGTCAACATTCCAGTGCTCTCGACCTTCACCATCTTTATTTCATGATCATGAGCTGTAGTTCATTTCGTTGAAAGCTGATTCCTACATCTACCTTGCATCTCATTTATTCATAATAATACGCTTGTATAACTTGTTCTAAATTCATAATATAATTCAACTCTCATTGGTGAAGGTGATTGCAATTGTCATAATCGCCCTTACTCTCCTTACTTTGAACTTCCACTCCGACACATATACCTTGCATGCTCATAAGTAAATTCTAGTTTTGTTTGTTCAATCTTATTCCTGGACTTGAATTGGTTTTATATGAGCAAAGGCACGTTTCTCATGTCACTTGTTCAATCTATTCAATCCATTTATTGATCAATCTATTTAATCTATTCACTCATTCATTCTATTGATCTATTCAATCTCATGTCACTCGTTCAATCTATTGATCTATCCATTGTATTTTACCGGCTCAATCTATTGATCTACTTATGGCACTTGCAATTCTCACACCTATATTTTATATCCTCATAAGTGAACTTCATTAATCCTTATTTAATCTTATTGCCGTACTTAACTTGGCTCCATATGAGCAAATGCATGTTTCCACTACAGCCTATTCAATCCATTTATCTATTCACTAGACCTTACTTGTCTATCTAATCTATTTATCTATCCATTGCACATTGCTTATCCCATCTATCTATTGCACTTATCTTGTTCCTTGTGGCTATAAAGTCATCTAGTTGAAGCTCAGTTGCTTGTCATCTTGTTTCCAATTCATCAGTTAAACCCGAATATAATCATCCCATCTTTCTCCTTGGTGGATTATTTATTGGACCCTTTATGGTCCATATTTATAACCACAATTCTTGTGGCATTATATTTCAAAATTCATGATACACTTATGGTTATCTTTATTCTAACCACCCCATGATAATCTCTTCTTTATTTGCCTTTTCTAGTCTCATTGTTCATTTCTTTTGTATGCAATAGTTCGCTCGGCTGAGAAATTCATCGCTCTCATCCCTAACCATGGTCATTTTTCTTTTGCCCGTTATCAACTGGGAGCAGATCCTTTAGTAGTCTGATGAGGGGAGATCATGTGATGCGTTAAAAAAATCAGCTGGTGCTATTTTGAGAAGGGCATAAATCTTAAGCACTGTTTAATTATATTGGAATGAGCCAGAAGACACTTTGAGTATAGCTACTCCCAGCAGTAAGAGGGAAAAATGAAAAATTCAAGTACATGTCGAGGTGATACAAGGTCGACAAAACAGTTGTGAAATAACCAATGTCTCAGATGCGCTATAAAGTGTTCTGAAGGGCTTATCCAGTCAAGGGTGTCAGGAGACTAGATATTAGTGATAATTGAGTCCTCGTTACTTTGGGCTTTATGAGTCAGCAGAGTAGAATACCTCATTTGCAGTAACAAGGTTCTTTTCTTTCGAAGGGAATATCACTTTTGAAGCAAAGTAATTGAGTTCTTTGAGGCTATTGTGTGAAAAGTATTCGGATCTACTACTGAAATATGAGATTAAGAAGTTATACAATACGTACATCCTCAGTAGCTGTTCATTTGGCAAATTATACCCCTTCGGGGAGAAGCAACGAGAACCACTGACACCTGTGTCTTAAAGCAGCATTGCATATAGTTGACAAGTGTTATAAGTTTCGAGGACGAAACTCTTTGAGAGGGGAAGGCTGTAATAACCCGACCCTAACCTATATTTATGTATTTATTTAGTTATTTAAATCATTTTTATTTATTTCATTAATCATGTTTATTCAATTACTTTACCATGTTTATTGACTTAATCACTCATGGTTATTTGTTTAACCAAATCATATTCATTAAATTCAATTACGCTCCATTTATTTGTTTAACGAGTTCCATCATGTTATTTAAATTTTCCACCTTCATTCATCGTATTTAATCTTCCCGATTGGGAGATATTTCATTTTGGGTACCACTTTGCAACTCAAGTTTCATTGATTGTTAATTCGAAGTTTCGTTGATTGAATAAATATCGGGTGAATCAAAATTAGGCCTCGGTAACTATAAATTAGTGATTAATTATTTTCTTATCTTCGCTAAAATTTAATTCCGAGCAATACAAATTTTTATTTTTGTTCAACACTCCAAATAATTTTTCAAGCCCCAATTTAGCTTTTTGGGCCCAAAACCTTACTAACTTTTGTTATTTCACTAATTACTCATTTTAGCACCTAATTTTAATTAGTAAAAAGCTAATTTTTGGGGGGATGATTTTCAGCCACATGTAGCTACTAAGTGGCACTTTATAAACACAAATATTCAGCCCAAAATACAAACCCATCCCCCCATTTTCTCTCTCTCCTTCACAGCAGAAACAGGGGCAGCAGCTGCTGCCCCTTGTGCCGCCACTTTGGGTGGGTTCCCGCCACTTCTCGGCTACCCCGACTTCCCCTTGCTTCTAGCTATCATGCCCAACCATTTACTTCACTCAAAACAGCTCCCTCCTTCCTCTAATTCAAGCTTAAAGTTAGGTATATCCCAAACCCTAACTTGTTTTATCTTGAGTTTTATGGTTGTTTTCTTTATGGGTTATGTTTGGATGATCAAATTGATAGTTATTATGCAATTTTTATTGAGTTTGGAGATGTTTGGAGTTATGGGTATTTGATCAAGAGCATGATTTTGCATTTGTTTAAATGCTGCTGTCGAAAATTCTGGAAATCACAAGATTGTCCAAAAATTCTGAAATTTTTACTGTAGGTTCTCTATATTATTTGGAATTTTCTGGGAAAATTTCATGAAGTTTGGAGTTGTAATCAGTGAGTTATGGAATTTTGAAGAAATCTGCCCTATTTTAGATACGAATTTAGTAGTTATGTATTAATGAAGTTGTTTAGAGTTTGGGCCTTAAACGATATTTTGTATCTGATTGTGGTGATTTACAATGATTTCAAGTGAGTTTTATGTAAAAAAGAAAGAGGAAGTTAAATCAATGAAGGGCTGAAATTTTAGAAAATTAGGGCTGACTTTGGGATTAAACTGGTAATGAATGGTCCAGCCAAAAATTATGATTTTTTGTGGGTAGATAGTTCAGTGTGTTATCTTTCAAATGCCTCTTGAATCGCCTTAATCCGGGGTCTGTGCAAATAGTTATGGTCGTTTTACCAAAACTGCACAGAATGAGATCAAAACTGATACACTTGTGTTTTAGTCCCATTTTGGGAATCCTATTGTGGGAATCATGTTTTGAGTTGTAAATGAAAGTTTTTGGGGACTTCTTAATCTTTTCATATTGAGGTTTTATGTATTCATTTGAGGTCTAGAATGAAAGTTATGAATTTTTGAAGTAAACTGACCTACTTGGATGTAAATCAGGTTGTTATTATAATTTCTGTGCAGTGTATACTTTGAGGAAAATTCTAAAACTTTTATGATAGACTGTTCATATTATTTCTGAATTTCCTGTAAGATCTCATGAAATTTGGCTGAGTATTTTGAGTTTGGTGATTTTTGAAAGTATTTTGAGTAACTGTATAAAGAACAATAAAAAGAATCAAGTGAGATTGATCATGCACTCATTTTGTGTATTTTGGGCCAAGTCATTTATAGGGGGAAATAAATATTCATGGACTTTTATGGAGCTTTTAGCTTATTTTTGAGCTTTGATTCAGTTATGAATTTTACAAAGAAAATACCATGCTTGGTGAGCTTAATAGCTTCTAATGAGTTCAATGAGATAAAATGGATTTATGAATGAAATTTGAGAGGTGGGATGTTGTGACTTATCAGACCAAGTTATTGCAGTTTGTGCAATTGAACCAAGATATACCTCTCTTGGCCTCAGACCTCTATTTCTTACTCAATTTAGATTGTATTAAATGTATTTATCAAGCCAGTCTAGTGTACTCGCTGTTATCTTGAACCAGGCTATACATCAGCGAGCCTTAAACTTGTATCAGCAACTTATTTAAGAAAAGGCCGTAACCATTCTCTCAGTTATCGCCATCCAAGCCTTTTCTTCTGTAATACCATTTATCTCATTGTGGACTACTTTATTTTCATCAATTCAGTTTTGAAGTTATATTGAAATACACGAGTTATGTATAACATTTAATTACTCAATTTCTGTTACGCATAGTTTTACTTGCTCAATTGTGCGAGTAAGGATCATTTACTAACTACACATACTTTCAATAACATTTATGAAATAGAGTTGAGGCCTAGTTATCGTTCCCCGTTATCCATAAGTGTTATCAAGTCAGAACATATGTCTCAAGTCAGATGACATTTATGAAACAGCTGACTTGTATCAAGTTAAATAATATTTTGTTTTAAAGACTTAAGGTACGTCCATTGCCTGTATCTTCAGAAAGCAGATCATGTTTATCAAGCTACAACTCTTAATGAATTTATCAATGAATCAGTTTATACAGTGATTTGTCATTTAACTTGTGACCCCGTCAGTTATCATCTATAGGGCGTCAGCCGATCATCTACCCGCGCGGCTTCAGACCAACTTTTTATCGGATTGGCAGGTGTACACCTATGTGTAGATCATATCAGTGCAAAGGGTTCACATCCAGATAATAATGAGCAATTCAATTTCATATTACTTTCATTTTCATTTTTATTGCCAACTAAATGAATTCCAAATACGGGTACTCATCACCAGTGTTTTTATGGTCATTTTACAAATACAGGGATGTATGTGTTGAGTTTTTGCTCATATTCTCAAATTGTTTTCATGTTTTCCATTTTAGGTGATGAAGTATCACATATTCCTCCTTTTAGCAAGCCTTTTTGAAGGTCATCAGATGCTCACAGTGGATTCAGCATAGCATGAATATTGAAACCGACCTTAGGGTCAAGTACTTGTGTGGTATGAGTGTGAGTTAGTACATAGTATGGTTAAACTATTATGAACTTCGGTCTTGAAGTGTTTCAGTTTACTAGATTTTGTGACTGTAAGCACGAGTTGTGAGATTAAATGGTTTCAGTGAGTCTTGTCCTTATCAGGACGGCGGTAACGCCTTCGTTTACTGAGTCTTTCGCTGCAGTTATCACTAATCATGTCATTAGCCTTTTGGGGGCGTTACAATATTTCTGAAAATATTGTTTCCATCTATGGCGACGTTTATATTCAGGGGTGCAAGGAAGCTTTTTAAAAATATAAGCCTTCACATTCGTGTTATCAGTTCTTACTAAAAATCGAACTGGTAAGATAAAGAAATGAAATTTGGAAGAACTTCGTTTTAAGGCGAGAAGCTCCTTTTCATTACTATGGTAATTAATCTCTGCGGGTTTGAAACTACCATTGGCATATCTGCAAATGTGTTCCTTATCGTCAGTTTTCCTGGCTTTGAGGACTCTTCCCCAGTATTTATCAGAGGCATCAGTTTCGATGATTAACTGATCTCCTAGTTCGGGGATTGCTAACTTAGGCAATTGGGTACACAGCTTTTTCAATTGTTGGACTAGACTTGTATGATAGTCCTATCACTGCTGGTTCATTCTCTTTTTAAAGAGATCCTGTAAAGGTCCTTGTAACCATGCTAGGTAAGGGATGAAGTCATTAACGTAATTAATGCATCCTAAGAAACGCTCGACTTGTTTTCGGTCGGTCAGTTTGTCAAGAAAGTTTGCAATTAACGTAATTAATGCATGGAAGTTCATTTTGTTCTTTGCAATTAACGTAATTAATGCATGGAAGTTCATTTTAGAACAAGCTGAGTTAGCCAACCAGACATGGTATGTTGAACCAAACTTAGTAAGCCCTACTAGAGAATCATTATCTGGACTAAGTGATGGATAGGGCCAGCACAAGTATGGATGTTCCATACAAGGAATTATGGACCTTACCACTAAAAGGACAAACCATAGATGCAAAATTAGATTGCATATATGAAGGGTTAGGAGAAATCCAAAAGCTAGTTATTGAAAAGACTAAGCCGAAGCCAGATCAAAGAATTGTACGAAGAAGAGTACATTTCAACCCAGTTTGTGACCCAACCAAACCAGGTTATCCATCCATTAGTAACATGGTCAGAACCTTTCAGTCTCTCGAAGAACTAGAAAGAGAATACGACCAGGCCAATTCGGAGGATGAAGATGAAATTCTTGAAAGAATTAACGAATTACAATTGCAGTATAATATGGAATCCACAGGAGAATCCGGACAGATGGTGCCTGAATCTCAAGGATCAGGATGAAGCTCATCCGGAAACACAGACCAATTATGATGAGCACATGAGTAGTAGTGATGAAGAAGCACACACATATCGTTATAGGCATGAGCCTACACGAACTAGACGAATAAGTGGACGACACTTATTCCCCCATCCAGGACAAGCTTATCCATTAACTAATGCAGGTGCAACATTAAATATTGACTGTGTAAGTAATACAGATGAAGTAATCAATGAATGGGTCAAAGCACTCTTGATCTACCAAGGAGTTACTCGGACAAAAGGTGATTCATTAAAAACATTTATTCCGCTAACTTTCAGTGGTAAAGTTGTAGATTGGTACCAAGCGTTACCAGAAGAAACCAAAGGAAGGTATTTAGGAGGTACAACGACTAATGATGCGAAAACAATCATTAATACGATTGAAAATGAAATTCGAAGAGAATTTCTAGGAGAAGATTACGCACAGCAGGCTAGCAGAAAAGTGTATTAAGAAGTAAAAGTATCTTACAATGCTCTACAATTTACAAATTTGCGACATCAATTACTTTGATGCATATATCTGCGAATTTGAAAAGTATTATTACAAGGCTGAAGTATCATCAGCTACACAGAATTCATTGAATTTCCATAATGATATGCTGTTTGCTAAGCTTCCATATCCATGGAGCGATATGTTGTTTAGCAGGGGGAAGCAGACAGACCTGACAGAACAGATACATTAGGAGCACCTATCGAGTTTGCTGGATTAACTTTAGCAAATGAATGCGAAAAAGCATACAAGCGAAAACGACTTCAAAAGGATCAAAAGAAGTTAAAATGCAAAGACCACCTGTATTTTCCCAGTAAATACGGTTGTTTTGACAAGCCTAAAAAGAAAAAGAAATTTGAGGCTAAGAAATTCAAGGGAAAGAAGGTTAAGAAAACCCCAAAACCCTTTAAGAAGAACAAAAAGTTTTTCAAAAAGAAAAAGAAAGGCGGGAGAAAGAATATTTCTGATAAACCTACTTCTAAACAAATAGAAACACGTGACTGCAGGTTTTGGAACTGCAACGAAAAAGGGCACTTTGCTAATGAATGTCCTAAACAAATCAACTTTGCTGGAATATATTCTAATGAATTATTTGAGCAAATTGGAGGGTTTGAAGAAGTCTCCTACTCGGAGATAAGTTCAAAAGACGAGATCGTCTTAACATATCTAAGCAGATCAAAAGATGGAGACTCCGACACCTCATGAGCAAACAGATGAAGGTGAATCATCAGGTACTTATTCAAAAGAAGTACTCTTTGATAAAAAGAAATATCAAAAAATTATGCAAAAGCATATTAAGATTGATGCACATGAAGGCTTTCGAAAAAGCTTCTTAGAAATTTTTTGAAGAAAAAATATCCAGTATTTTGGCACTAACGTGCAAGAGCAAGCCATTCCTAGCAATCTTGCAGATGGACAGGTAGAATTACCTCTGATTACCTTGAAACAGGTAAAACAAAAAATCAGGGAAATTCCTGAAAAAGACTGTATGAAAATAGGTTGTATTCATTTTGGTGCCATTCGCATACATATTAAGGCCAGTTTCCAAAAAGGGCTAGATACGCCTATTATGTTAACCCTCATGCATAATCGCATGGTTAATAGAGCAGAAGCCTTAATAGAAATCCTTAAAGGAAACCTCATGTACCAAAATTTAGGATTTACTATATATCCTGGGTACGGTATTCCAATTAAGGACCTTGATACAAATAGAGCCCTCAATCTCTGTTACAAGTTCACACGAATAGATCTTTTACATAGTCTGCATCATTCGCCATTTATCATTTATGTCATGGTTAGTTACATGCTAAGTAACACACATATTATTGATAAATTTCTTGACAAAGAATATATTGAGATTAACGAAATCTTTTATGATGTTTGTGAAGAACAGCCGATCTTACGATCATGCATCCCCAGCCTCGAGATCAATTGGGAAATGGATATCCAACCAAAGCCACTCTTTGACCGACGAGTGAGCACATCTCAGAGATATTCTGTAGATAGAACTATGCTTCGATCTAACCCCCCAAGAACGCATAGATAGATCTCTTATGACAAAAAGAGCAATCTACCAATTGGTAACAAAGATTTATATCACCAATTGGACTGATGGACTCATCTGGATTAATCCCTCCATCCAACAAAACTATGTTGGAAAGGATCTTTATCCCAAAATCCAAGAACATAAGCTCACCTATCTTCCCATCCTTTTTCAATCCATAGAAAGGATTATTCACATTAAAACAGAGCCTTTTGATACAAAAGCTTATTTATTACTCGGTATGCGGTTTCTCACTGAAACTACATACAGTCTCACCGAAAAAGAGCTCACCATTAAAATCAATGGTGCGATTCTCCAAGCCATTCGGATCCATGATTAGGGTTCCTTATGTTAAAATTGAGCTTGTATACCGATATCACAAGCCCTAATGGTTTCACGTCGTGATTGACACCGGATCAGATGTCACTATGGTTTCTGCGAATGCTTATCTAGAACGTTACTGGAAAGATCTTCACAAACCTCTTCAAGTGGTTGTTGCTTCTGGTCAAGTTACCAAACTTACTAAAGCTGTCTTTGGGCAATTCATAGCCATACATGACAAAACTACTGGCAGTCATAAAATTATGCCCCTCTCTACTATAGTTATCCAGGCTCCAAAAGACGCTACATACAATGTCCTTCTAGGCGTTGATTTCCTTAAAAGATTCAAGGAATATTCCTCTAATCACTCTCATATTAGGTTTCTCACCCCCTCGTGGACACTGGATTACCTCCACTATTCTCCACAATCCCATCTTGCGCACCCACATTAACTTCGTTCCGCGCGGCCATCGTGGTGGATATCCCCCTAAAGATGCCAAAAATAGGCAAAATATATATATATATATATATATATATATATATATATATATATATATATATTTTAAATCCTTCACTATCCACCGTTCTCCCCATAGCAAATCTGTCAACATGAATTTTATGAATTTACTTAGAAGATTGAAGTTCAATAGCAAGAAAATTTTCAATGACGAAAACCTTGTTTTCCGAGCCTCAGGGGTGTAAAGTTTTGAGGAGGTCAAAACAAATTGATCAATGAAGAAAAAGAGGGAAAGCAGGAATGGTAAAGGATAAATATCAGAGGATGAGGAATCTTGGATTTGCACTGTGCACTACCTCTTTCTCTTTGACGCAAATCATCGAACAGTTGGTGTGCACTGTGCAGCACCCCTCTCACTCTTTCTGGGCATCTCTCTTTCCTCTTGATAGAGAGAATGAGAGGTTCTATGGATCCACCTGCTTCACCACAGAGAGGAAGGAACGAAAAAGATTAAAGGGGAAAAAAAAGGAAGTATGATGGAGGGTTCTAAGGCTCGATCCTTGTCTTGGGTTTTTTCTCTCATCTTTGCATGGCTCAGGCCCGATCCCCTACTCCTGCTCTTGGGCCCACAAGCAATGGGACAAGTATTGATCATGGGATTGTATATGTGTTAATGTTCACAGCATTCGCATTGACATACCCTATCCGTTGAAGCTGCAACCATGGGAAGTAGCCTCTATGGATGGGTTTATATAGCATGGAAGACTTGGGATTCCTACTTCTATTCCAACACATCTATTATCTTTTGAAGTTGCTGATAATCTTTATCAGGAGTCGGTGATATAATTCTATCACAAATCCTCTACTTAAGATTATCACAAGTGAAAATAAAATAAAGAGCAAAAAGATCAGAGGACAAGTCGTGCGCTGTACTTGCACTTCTTATCAAAAAGCCATCAACTCATTTTCTTTTTTTTAAAAAAAAGAAGGGATCACAAAAAAAAAATGAGGGTTTTGTTGGGCCTTGATTTACTTTCCTGAGCCCAAATATCGACCAACCTTAATTCTCCTAGAAGTTTGTCAAGTTGGACCTCACATTAATGATGTTCAATTTATTAAATTTCCAAGAAAAAAAAATGGGGCAAGTGCCAAGTCAAAAAAGAAAAAAATTACTTGGCAAATAAAAAATTTGACCCGATAAATTTTTTATCATTGGCATCAATCAAGCGTTCGAGACTCAGCTGCTTCACCAAAAAAAAAAAATACACTCCAAATTCGTGTACGCGACCGACTCTCGAGAGGGCATTTGTAGAAGGTAAAAATTCTACGACAAATCGGATGGTGCCACATGTAAAAAAATTGACTAATTACAGATTGCCATATGTCACGTTGACTTTGGTGGCCTCGTTTGGTCAAAATTAACTTGAGCCAATTAAAAACTAGCACGTGTCGTTGATGATGAAGAAATTAGTAATTATTTTCTTTATTTAAAAATAAGGAAATAATTACTGCACCTAGGCCCAAAACTCGTCTCTAACCCTAACTGATAGAGCCTATAAATAGGGATGTTTTCCCTTTCATTTTGGATCATTCAGCATTTGCAGAATTCAGAACTCAGACGGTAAGGAGCATCCAGCTACCAAGTGAGAAGGATCAAAACTTGCAAAGCTTTAGAAACTAAAATCAGCCACTTGCAGATCAGAATCAAGAACAATCTTCAGCATTCTTCAGCTGATTTGCATCAACCGAGATCAAGCATTACGCCCTCGGAATACTCAAGTTATTAGGAGATCGAATCAGAAGATTATTTTATTGTATTAAATTCAGATGTTGTACCTACACATATTACATCAATACCAAGATTAAATTTGTTTTCTGAATTTCTTGTCTAATTTATTTTAGGCGCGAGATTTGTGTTTATAAATTTTTTCGGTTGATGCAAATCAGCTGAAGAACGCTGAAGATTGTTCTTGATTCTGATTTGCAAGTGGCTGATTGTAGTTTTTGAAGCTCTGCAAGTTTTGATTCTTCTCTCTTGATAGCTGGATGCTTCTTGCTGTTTGAGTTCTGAATTCTGCAAAGGCTGAATGATTCAAAATGAATGGGAAGAAACCCCTATTTATAAGCTCTGCCAGTTACGGTTAGAGCAGGGTTTTGGGCCTAGGCCCAGTAATTATTGCCTTATTTTTAAATAAAGAAAATAATTACTAATTTTTGCTTCATTAACGACACGTGGTAGTTTTTAATTGGCTGAACTTAATTTTGACCAAACAGGTCCACCAAAGTCAACGTGACATATGACAATCTGTAATTGGCCGATTTTTTTACACGTGGCACCATCTGATTTGTCGTAGAATTTTTGTATTCTACAGATGCCTTACCCCTAAATTAACTCATGGGCTGATTCCATTAGACCTTGTAACAACCCCCCAAACAACAACAAAAAAAGAAAAGAATAATTGCATCTTGGGACATTTGTTTTCATGATTTCATTCAGGTTCTGCAAATAGCAATTGGGAAGCTGTGTGATTGTCATTTCTTTGATACAGTGTTTCTTCAGATGCTCTATAGACTCTGTTCATGCGGAAGTGGGTATTTGTTTTTTGCTTTGTTTTCAACTGACTGACCTCATTGAAATGGCTTCACAATCCTGACTCCAAAGGGTGCTGCCAGGGCTTACTTGCCATCAGAACATTATTTTTTCCTTTGTTCTGATTGTCAAAATGATTCTGCCTATCAAAATATTGCTCAAAATTTGTATGTTAAGGCCTAACGGTAAGGTCAGAGCCCTGAGCTACTGAAGACAATTAGTGGAAGGGCTGTGATAGCCCTCTCTCTAGAGGCAGCATTGGCTCAAAGAAGGCTGCTGGCCATCCTTCAATGGGAACAGACACAGAAGTTCAAAACAATGCTTCCATCTGCTTCCACTGTGATGTTCCCTGGTCTAGGGAGGAAAAAAAAACTTTTGAAAACCTCAAATTCTTGCAGAGTTATCCATTTTATTATGCTAGTGACAGAAAATTGTGTAAAAGTCTTGCATGGTATTCCTAATTACTTTCAACAGCAAGTGAAACGAAGATCTAGCTTCTAATCTGCTTTTTTCTGTGGTAGCCATCCTTCAGTAGGAACAGAATCAGAAGTTCAAAACAACGCATGCTTTCACTTTAATGTTGCCTGGCTGGGAAAAAAATTGTGTAAAAGTCTTGCACTGATATTCATAGTTACTATTAATAGTGTGAGAAATCAAATTCTATCTCACTCTGCTTTTTTCTTGTAGATAGCTGAGTAGTGGATTTTCTGGATTATATTTGTGTATTTCTTAAACATGATACGTTTCCCTCTGTAATTTGTGTTTGCAGCGCTGCATTGTTCTTGATATTGAAGGGACGACCACTCCTATATCATTTGTGACTGATGTGCTTTTTCCATGTGCGCGTGATAATGTGGGAAGGCATTTGAGTTTAACGTATGAGACTTCAGAAACTCAAGATGATATTAAACTCCTGCGAGCTCAGGTAAGAATGTAACCTTTACTATGCCTACCAATTCTTGCAGTTAAAACTTGCTGTGCACCTTCCATTTGTTGGTGACGTTGAGTCATCTTACATTAAGAGATTTTTCTCTCAATCTAGTAGCCTAGTACTCTATGTTTAACCTTCATACTTACGACCAACTTTTGAAGCCCTTGATCTGACGTTGGTGAACAGTGATGAACTAGTTGCAGAGGTAGTTGCAACTGAAATTGGATTATTAGTGCGACAGAAGAAAGTCACTGGTGATAATTGGCACTAACACATGTGCTAACTACCAGAACCCTGCATAATGGAGCTCTTTACCTGTCATGGACTCATGATGGCCTATCTTTTTCATTTTCCAAATTAAAATTGTTGTTATTAAGTGCCAGATTGTTTAACTGGCGGGCGACCTGAACTCTTTCCTCTTTGCACATCTGTCTGATATTTTTTGGCCTTATTTAAACTTCCGCGCTGCTTTGCTTTGCAGCTTTTTTGCGGTTTTTTGTTTGTATGCTCCTTGTAAATTCTCTGTATTTTTCCATTGTTGTTTTGTAACTAAGAAGTGCCAAACACTGCATCGCCTGGTAGGTTTGAGTGTCCATGCTTCATAGTCTGGGCTCTGATATATGAAACTGTTATGTTTTCCATTCTTGTTGTAGCTTTTGTCAACCATAGGCTGGACTCTGCTGTGTCATAAAAAGACCACGCTGATGGTTTGCAACTGTGCACAATTGTGTCTGATATGCAGCAGATTCCTTTCAGGTGGAGGAAGATCTGAAATTAGGTGTTGAGGGTGCCATCCCAGTTCCTCCTGATGATGCGGGAAAAGAGGAAGTTATTGCAGCTTTGGTTGCTAATGTCAAAGCTATGATTAAAGCTGACAGGAAAATCACTGCATTAAAGCAACTGCAGGTAAGCTGCAAATGATTTAAATAAAATCGTTAGTGCACTTGTGTGTATGCCATCTGCATGTATGTGCATGCATGCTGATTGTTGGAATCTAAGGGCAGACTTTCATATAGGGCCATATATGGAGAACTGGATTCCAGAATTGTGAACTGGAGGGGACAGTTTTTGAGGATGTACCAGAAGCTCTTGAGAGGTGGCATGCCACAGGCATAAAAGTTGGTGCTTAGTACTCTCTGACTCTCTCAAACAATTTCTTGCTTTCCCTTTCCAACAATTCATTTGTATGGCCCAGCGCAAAATTACATTTCTTTTTGTCTCATGTAATATATTAAGTGGTTTAGGTAATCTTTTTTGAGGGGGGAAAGGTCTGATTGCTAAAATAGATACATCACGGCTAGCTGTTTAATGGCTGGTATGCTTGCTTAGTTTGAGCTCTGACAAATTAGAGTCAGCGTGGATATTAGGGTCTTCTTTACTTTTCTCACATCTTTAGTGCCAATGGAGGTGAACACTTTGAACATATAAATGTTTAAGCATGTTAGGAAATTGATTTTGCTTTTTGAGCAGTGAAAGGCATGCATAAGTTTGCTGTGTTGATTAGACATCTATCTATGACAACTTGATGTCTTATTTCTGACATATGACAGTCCTTGTTAGCATGACTGGACAATCCCCCCCCCCCCCCAAAAAAAAGACACCCCTTTTTTCTTTGCTTGTCTTTTTTTACCACATGAATGCATGTTCCCGTTGAAATAGATGTGCATAGACTGTATATTATTGAATTGATGATTGCATTCATTTCTGCTAATTTAGACATGGTGGTTGGGTCGTTGTGGTGGCTCTCCGCTCTCTTATGGCTGATGAAAGCCCGTGCTGCTGAGACTGGGTGATATGAGCCCTACTCTTGTAGTTACTGGACCATATTTTATTTTCTGTTTCTTGTGAACTTTAAGGCTTTGTTAGGAAGTTTGTAGAAAGAGTTAATTAGGAATTAAAATAATGAGTTGATGCATAAAAATAAGCAAAGAACAGCCATATAGTCTTGTTTGAAATTTTTGATAAAAGAGAGAACAAGTTAAATGATGAAATCTAGTTACTCTCCTTCACACTCATATAGGAGGGTAAGAAAAACGGACTGTGTAGAGAACAGTGACAGGTACTCTCCAGGAGTTGGTGCGGTGGTGCCTAAAAATAAGGAAGAACAGCCGTATAGTCTTGTTTGAATTTTTAATAAAGAGAGGACAAGTTAAATGATGAAATCCAGTTATGCTCCTTTACACTCATATAGGAGGCTAAGAGAAATGGATTGTGTAACGAAGAGTGACAAGTAGTCCCCAATACTGGGTACTCTTACTAGAAACCTCTAGACATGCTCGTAAGTACTCTTGCTAGTACACTTTTACTGCTTACTCTTCTTGCGGATAACGCATAACTGTATAAGGTGGTATCTTGACTTCATTCTTCTACACATGCTTCCCCTCGTTATTTATTTCCTGGTGTTGAGGCCCCTCGTTGCATGCGAAGGGAGGGTTGGAGTTCTTGGCATCTGTATCCGATGTCACCTATCAAGCAAAATCCAACAATTGATCAGACTCCAGCATATTGTAGAGATTTACTACTTTCTAAGCTTACAGTTGGCGTGCTCCACAATCTAACATGATGGCATAGTGATAACCTATGCTGGGAAATCAGGATTCAAAATGCGGTTTTGGTCGCGATTTCGGTTTTGGTAGCGATACGGCAAAATTGCTCTAAAACGGCAATCGCGTTCCATATCGCGGCTATCGCGGCATGAAAACGCGGATCGCCCAACTCCAAAACCTTTCCAACGCGTCCGTTTCGTCTTGGTTTGGCCACATTTTGAATCCATGCTGGGAATTAAAAATGATGTATTAACCTGCAGAATCGAACCTGAACTGGGTCTAGCCAATACCGTTGTTAAGTATGCAAAACCATAATCCTGCTTCCAGCTATTTGGAGATTTGACTAATTTCTCATACCTGTCCTTCTCTGCTAGGTCTATATCTACTCTAGTGGCAGCAGGCTTGCACAGAGGCTTATTTTTGGAAAAACCAAATTTGGGGATCTGAGGAAATACCTGTGTGGATTCTTTGATACCATGGTCGGGTAAGTGCCACTTCCTGGAGTTCACCTTTTCCCCGCGCTAAGAGATGGATTTTGGACCTTATACCGTCCATTCGAAATTGTTTGAATGAGAACTCTATCATGATTAGGCTACACGATTGGCTGCACCACAGATACTAAGTCCTTGTTTTTGGACTTGCTTGCATCCAAATACCAGGTGGTGTAATTTTAGTTGCTATTTGGAACTGGGTAATTTTTCTGAAACAATGTGGTATACAGATAGCCTTCCTACTCAGGAAGCCTATTTAATACCTCTGTTCGAGATTCAGACTGACTTACCTCCCTAAAACAGTCCACCGTATTTGATTGTTTTCTATGTTCTCGCTTTCTGCCAATTTGCTCGACTGATTTTTTGAGTACTCTAAGAACAAAGCAGAGGACGTTTCTGGATACATGCGGTTTTTAAGTCTGTACCTCAAACCTTAGCAAGTGACATCCTTTTTGCAACAGAAAGAAATTATTGGAGCTGGCAATTGGGGCATGCAAGTCAGTAATGTTAATCATTTCATATGGTAAACTGTCCAAAACAAGTTGATTTTTGGTTAAATGTGTGCATGTCAGTAATGACTGGGTTTTCTCTTAATAATTTGATGTCAAATTTGTGCTTTGTTCTTGAGGCAATTGCTAGCTTAAGTACCATAATTGTCAGTTTGTCACATTGATGTTCTTCAGAGAATGCGGTTGCTAATGGGCCCTCCACAGGGTCGAACAACATTAGTTGATCTATTTAGGTTAAGCACTGAAATGGACAACATGGATGCTGAGCATTCTGATTCCTGACTGATATACTCTCCTTCCCACACTGCAGGAATAAGAGAGAAACACGCAGTTACATTGAAATCTCCGAGTCAGTGGGCGTAGATCACCCATCAGAAGTACTGTTTATAACAGACGTCTATCAAGAAGCCACAGCAGCAAAGGCTGCAGGCAAGTCTTCTTTTGCTGTATGATAATTGTATAATCTCACATCATTTGTTTTCTATCTTGTGAAAAAATCTTTGTTGTAACTTTGGCTTCAAATTCTGATTCTAGGTTTTGAAGTTGTAATATCCATAAGGCCGGGAAACGGACCTCTTCCTGAGAACCATGGGTTTAAGACCATAACTTCATTTGCGGAAGTATGAGACCTCATTCAGATTCTATTGATGTGTAACTGTGTGTTGCTGCTCATCCCATTTTTGTTGCACTGCTATAAATCCATAATGAAGAGTAACGAGAAAAGGGCTGAAAGCAGTCTCTCATAATGTACATATGACATTATTAATCAATGAAAGCTTCGTCAATGGCGGTACCTTGTGCTTCTTCAAACGTCTTGCTTTGCTTGAGAGCCATTCTGTGTAGGCATTGAGAATTTTCTAAATCCTCAAGCAATCATTCGAAATTGCACATCTATGCTGCTGTCTTATTTTTCCCTTCTCTCTCTCTCTCTGTTTTTTTTGTTTTTATGCAAAGAGGTGCAGAGGGCAATATCGGCAGGATCAAAACCCAAATCTTTTAAAGCAGTTTACAAGGACTTAAACAGGTTGAGAGAACTAGCGCTCATAAATTAACCCTACAGATTAATATTGAAACCATTATACCAAAAACCTAGATAAAATTGAGATGAACTGCCCAATTTTATTACTCTTCCTGCTAGACTTGGTAAACGGGTTGTTCAACTTGACATGGGTTGGGCTATATTCGTACCATGGCACCTTTTGGATTAAACAATATTTCGGTTTGGACAGAAGAATTTTCGTTGGGGTTGACTTACGGTCAACTAATGTTGGGCCCAATCATGTTTATTTAAAAAATAAAAAAAAAAAGCAAGTTTGTACGAAATTTTGAGTCGTTGGTTCGTTTTGGGTCAATTTAGGTTTTCAATCTACTTTCAGGTGACCCTATTCTGAAAATTGGATTGGATGAGTTTGGATATTTTGATTTGGCTATTCAATTGGGGTCACTTTCGTCAAACCTACAATCATCCATTCCCTAGGGTACAAGGCAAAGAACGGACACTTTGTTACATCCAAGTAACAGTTTAGCTGGGGCCTTAAGGACTACTTTTCCAAAGAAAATAGGAAAAAGAAGAAAAGATACAGTATGTATCATAATGTTGGGGAGACTATCCTCTCCTTTGGTTTGCTTTCATTCTCAATTAAATCATCATCACCTGAGTCATTGTCTTCTCTCCCTCCTACATGACTCCATACCTTCTTGTCCATTTTGTGTTCGCCACTCACAGAGCTTGCCCTCAAAATGGTTTTTTTTTTTTAAAAAAAAAAAAAAAACTTAATGCTTAACCAAGAAGACCAAAACAGCCAAGTAACGTATATGATACCCTCAGCTTTGAAATTGCAAAACTCAACCAATCACGTATATGACTAACCAACCAAATATTTTATGCCCAAAAGAGGGGGGGGGGGTGTGGTATTGATGTTATTTGGCTTTGAAAATACACAATTGAATCCCCCTCCCCCCTGTTTTTTTTCCTCTCTCGCATTAAATGCTCCCTTAGACTGGGTGTAATCCTCTCAAAGTAGGTAACTAGGTATTCTTTAATTATTTACAAGATTTAAATTTGAAACTTTATTTAATAAGAAGAAATGTCAAATCAATTAAATTAAGAGCTTGTTCTTTTTGTTGGAAAATATAGGTTGGTAAATGAGTGAAGTTGGTTGAGATTGATTGAAGTAGGTTCAAAGTGAGTATTTTTTTGTTGAAGTGGATTGAATTTGGTTTAAATAAGTTGAATTTTTTTGTATGATGGGTTGAAGTTGGTTAAAATAGTGGAAAATAGGTTGAAGTTGGTTGAAGTTAGTTGAATTTGGTTGAAATGAATATTTTTTATTGAAGTTCGTGAAATGAGTTGAAGTGGGTTGAAGTTACTTAACGTTAGTAAATTAGGATTCACCAACGAAAAGAACAGGGCCTAATTTGTTTTGATAAATTCGAAACATTTGTATTTATTGATATTGATATATCAGGTCACTATGGGTTTACATAGTTGATGAGATCAATGTTTACTTGAAACAATATATACTGAATACATAGGAATGCAAGCTGAAATTGGTACATCCAATTAAACATTTTTAAGCTACCTCACTCAAAAAAGAAGAAAAGAACAAAAAAGCTAACGGCAACCAAACTAGTGTATTTATATTTTATGATGGGTTTTAGACTTACAGCTACGAGCCTACACATTATAAGCATATTAGATGAGCAGTAAGTTTGAACAGATCAAATCGCAAATTTGAGCATGTTTGAGTATGTTTAGCTAACAATTAGCATATTAGTGCAGTTTGGAAACAAGTTTCTATAAATGAGTTGGAGTATATTGCAGCATGTTTGATTAGTAGTTAGTACGTTTTAACAAATTGAAATAAATTTGACTAGTAGTTAATAGGTTCAAGCAAGTTGGAGCAGGTTCGAGCAAATAGTAGATTCAAAATGCTCATAATGAACGGACAATGCATACATAGCAAGAACCCCCCTATATGTTGAAAATAATTATTGACAACTAGGGCCTATACTTTTGGATTGGAACTTTAAAGTTTCAACTATTTTCGACTTTTACCGGCTCTTTCTAACTCCTACTCAACTCTTTCCAACTTTTACTAATATATATTATATGTCGTGAAAATTATTTATTTTTTCAACTAATATTTTAACATTAGTTCATTATATATATATATATATATATATATATATATATATATATATATATATATATATAAAATAACACCAAACTTTTAGTATTGATTTTATCTTAATTAAAATTAAGAAAAAAATACCTCACAATAAAGAAAACATGATATGACTATTTAAAATAAATAAATTAAAAATTACTCTATCATATTTACCAAAGAAAGAGAAAATAAATAATTAAGGACATAGAAATTAATGAAAAGTTTTCATTTTGCCTTTATTTATATTTTATAATTTGATTATATTTTTAAGAAAAATTCTCTATATTTTACTAAATTTTTTTCTTCTTGTACCTTGTATTTTCACCTGATAGCCTAATAGGGTAGTAATGTGTTTAGATTGTACCCAATGTTATTTTACTAACCTCCCTCCTAAGGGCCGGGCCATAAATTTTGATTTTGAGGGGGGGTAGTTAATCTTTATATTATAAATGCTAGATTGTGTAAGGGGTTGAGTGTTGAGAAAATGGAAAATGCTAACATGAGAGTAAATTTAGGGTATATGTTGCTTCACAACCGTTGGATCAAAATCTTAAACAATCTTAGCCCTTGAATTTATCTTTACTAGCCACATTAGGTCTCAGGTTCGATTCCCCCATCCCTCATTGTATTGTACTATTTACTAGGCACATTAGGTCTTAGGTTCAATTCCCTCATCCCCCATTATATTGTATTGCCCATTGTGGCTCTTACGGACCAAAACGTTTTTAATTTTCGTCATTATTATTATTAATATTTTGTATTTTTCAACACAAATATAAATTTGAGCATGTGTTATTAGAGATAATAGAATAATAAATACGATTTCCATGATTATTTCTATTATTACTATTGTTGTTGTTGTCGTTATTATCGTTGTTGTCGTTGTTATCTTTCCGTTTGAATTTGATAACATAGTCAAAATTAATAATGATCATCAAATTATCAAAGAGAGATTAAGAGATTATAATAGATATAAAAAATTTTATTAGTTCATTATTATAAAATACATTAATAATTTAGAAGTTTTAACTTAATTAAACGAAATTATAATTACTGAACAAGTCATAAAACCTTATATGATACCTTATTATTAACACATAATATAATATACACAATTATAAAGAAACAATAAATATTTTTTATTTCCATTATTATTATTATTAATATTTTGTAGTTTTCGATACAAATATAAATTTGAGCATGTATTATTAGAGATAATAGAAAAATAACTATGATTTCTATGATTATTTTCATTATTATTATTGTTGTTATTGTCGTCATTGTCGTTGTCGGCGATTTTATCTTTCTCCTTGAATTTGATAACATGGTCAATATTAATTATGATCATCTAATTATAAAAGAGAGATTAAGGGAGTATAATGGATATAAAAGTTTTTATTATTTCATTATTATGGAATAAGTTCATGTTTTAGAAGTTTTAACTTAAGGAAACCGAATTGTAATTACTGAACAAGCTGTAAAACCTTAGGTGACACCTTATTATTATCACATAATATAATATACAAATTTATATAGAAATAATAAAAAAAATTATTTCCATAATTATCATTATTATTTTGTCTTTTTCATTACAAATGTACATTTGAGCAAGTATTATTAGAGATAATATAAATATAAATATGATTTCTATGATTATTTCCATTCTTACTATTGTTGTTGTTGTCATTGTAGTTATCGTCGCTGCTATCGTTCTCTTTGAATTTGATAACATATTCAATATTAATTATGATCATATAGATGTAAGGGTTGTGCTGAAAAATTACATATTGTAAGCATGATATAACATATTGCAAGGGTTGAATGTGAAATATAAAAAAAAATTAAAATAAAACACAATCATCATATTAGGCCCGTGAAACTGAATTTCTTTCATATTTAATATGATCTATTTAACATAAGGAAATAAACGAACTATTTTTCTTTTTGTTTCAAAGCATATATATCTTACAATTAAATTTAATTCAATTAAATCTTAAACGTATAATTAATTTTTTAACATTTCAAATAAATTGACCAAAATCTAATCTATTTAATGCACAAGAAAAATTGAAATCACTTTCGTTTTCTTTTAGACCATACAAATTCAATAATCAAATTCTCTTTATAAAACACCTAAAATTATAATTAATATTTAACCGTTTAAAATAAAATACCCCAAATTGCCATAACACTTCAAACTAAGAAATATTTCAACCCACAAATCTGAACTCAACCCACCTCTTGCAAGACAACATAAGGGCATGGGAAGTTTATATCAAAACCCATGAAACTATTCAGTTGACATGAAAGCCAAATGTACAAAGTATGAACACTTAATTATATTAGCGTTCCCTAATTGGCCATTTTAAATAGTCAAAAAAGTTATGTATTAGCATAAATACAATGTTCAAATTATTTTCGTTGAAAGACAAATTTTATTTCTGTTACATGTGAAACTGAAACTAAACTAACTTCAAAATAGTTTATACCTAAATTCACTAGACAATTAGCCACTTCATAAATTTTTGCTCAACAACAAGAGGAGAAGGTAGATTTTTCATCATTGACATCATAGATTGACTTATCATCACCCAATTTAGGCCATGTTCTTTTCAGTGGGAAATGAGGGGTGTGAGATGAGTGGGTGTGGGAAAAGGGGGGAAGGAGTGGGTGGGTGTGGTATTTTTTTTTTTTAAGTGTGAGAAGGAGTGGATGAGTGACTGAGTGTGGGTGACAGCTGAATGTAGTTGAATGAAGTTGAAATATTGGTTATTAATAGTTTTTTGTTTTCTAATGTAATAATTTTATTGTGATAGTAATTAATGATAATGAATTTTTTTTTTATTTTTGTTCATTCTTTTTATTTTTTTTTTATTTTTTATTTTTTATTTTGGTATTTTTATTATTTCATTCTACATTTTTAATTTTTAATTTTTAAAATTTTGATTTTTTTTAATTTTTAATTTTGATTTTTTATATTTTTAAAATTTTTGAATTTTTATTTTTTAATTTGTAATTTGTAATTTTTGTAATTTTAATTTTTATTAAATTTTTTAAATTTTTTCAGTTTTAATTTTTTTATTTTTTTGTATTTATTTTTATTTTTTTATTTTTTTGTATTTATTTTTGTTTTTTTTTTTTAGAATTTTTCGTTGGTTGTTTTTCTGGAATAAAAAAATGAAAAATAAAAAATAAATAGATACAGAAAAATAAAACATAAAAAAATAAATAAAAAAATTTAAAAATGTAAAAATTTATAAATAAAAAAAATAAATAAAATAAATGCAAAATATTTAAAATTTTAAAATTTTAAGTTAAAAAATAAAAAATAAAAAAATAAAAAAATAAAAAAATAAAAAATGAGAACAAAAATAAAAATAAATACAAAAAAATAAAAAATAAAAAATAGAAATAAAAAATAAAAAATAAAAAATAATGAAAAATTATAAAAATATTGAAAAACAAAAAAAAAAAACTATTTCATGACATCCGAAAAATTAAAACTGCTTATAATTGCTATCAGATTATTCATACACACAATTACGTAAATTGTAAAAATTTTCAAAATATGAGAAATGGTTGTTTTATATAGGTGTGGGAAGGAGTAGGTGAGTGTGTGAAGGAGTGATATTTTTTTTAAAGTGTGGGAAGAAGTGGGAAGAGGGGGGAAAGAGTGGGTGAGTGTGGGTTGGGTTGATTTCCCAACGAAAAGAACAGGGTGTTAGCATGGTTTGTGACAAATTCACTATCTATTATCTCCATCATACTTATATAGACTTTTGTCACAATCATATACTTTTTAATTATTAATCCAATTAGTTATGCACGAAGTTGCTGTATATTTAACTTTTACATTGAATTTTTCCATTATCTCCTCTAAATTATAATATTAATCATGTCTATCATAACTATTTGTTTATTATTTCGATAACATATCTACAGAATATCTATTTGAATACACTCCGTGCAAAGCACGGGCCCAAACTAGTATTAATTATAAATGAGTGATATGGAAAAACACACACACACAAAAAAGTTCTTTATATGTCTAAATTATTCACACAATTTATATTTAGATTTTTTGAAAAAATTAAATTTTGATTTACAAGCAAACACACTCTCTCACACACACCCTCCAAAAAAGAAAGACTTAATCTGCATAACATTTATTGATCGACAAAGGTTGTCACATATGAATAATGTAAAATAAATACATTATAACATACTTTAAAATAAAAATTATTAAAATATAAAATTATAAAACTCCTTTCAGTTTCATCGAATTCTTTGCACCTCCTTCCAGCTTTCTCCAACTCCTTCTAACTCCTTACAACTCTTCCAACTTCTACCAACTATTTCCAACATCCAACTCCATTTATCCAATCCAAAAAACATGCCATAAAGTCCCATGATATAAACATATTTTTATTTTCAAAGCAACAACTTAAAAATCAAGTAAATTTAACTACAACAATAACAATCAATAACACCACCTTGTATGGGAGTGATATAAAGTAAAATTAACTATAACAATAGTGACAAATTCAGAAGTTTAGAATATGGAGTTTTCACTAAATCAAATTTAACTAGTATTAATTATTTTTTTACGGGCGTCCCAATAAAATCATCTTTTTGAGATTAGATTTTCGATATTAACTTTTTCTCTCACATCATTTTCAAAAACAACTAGTTTACTAAATACTTTTTTCGATAAATAATTCAACCAAACAGTTAATATAAACGACTATTACATAGAAACGACTAATATCCAACTGTTAATGTAAATAATTAATAACTAACAATTGCCTGTCAAATACCGCTTACATGAGACCAAGACAAGAGAAATGAGAACTAGAGATAAATGATAAACCTAAGAGCCTGAACAGTTGGAGAAGATCAACACTATTGTCCAACTTAGCCTTGTAAAAGAGGGTCCCTGTGCCCATCAAATGTTGAAACTTGAACGTGGATTTGTACGTTCCACAAAATGTCAAGACAAATGCAACAGAATGGTTTGCATTACTTGCCAAATCCTCCACAGCTAGTCACTCACTCATCTTCTTCTGCACTGACTGACTTTCTCTGCCATCCAACAGCAAATGGGCCACCTTCACTAGATAAACTGTCTAGTTCCTTCCAACCCCACCTCCCCTTTCACCCAATAAAATATAGAAGATAAGAGTACACGTAGTAAATAGATTGTCCGATTTAGGACTGGCCACTCAGGTTGAAGTTATATCTAGTTTGATCGCAATTGGTCTGACAAGAGGGTCTTATCAAATAAAAGCTATTTTTCATGAAATTCAAGGAGCAAATTAATTCAAAATTAGTATGAAAATCAGGTCCATCCTCTTTTCGGTCTTGAGATTGGGGTTATTCAGGTCGGGTGATTAGAAAAGAGTTTTGTTTGGTACTAAACTGTCGTGTTTTATATACCTCTCTTGTTTAATTTTAGCTTGTAAAATAATATAATTTTAGAATTTTTACTTGTTTCATTTAATTTTTGTTGGAAATAAGTTTGGCCGAATAAGTCGTGCGCTCGTGAAAAATTGTTGAGAATTTAGGAGGTTTACGACCATGTTCCGGAAGTTCAAGTCTTTGCCCCTTGCCTTGATAATCCGTTATTCACTTTCACTTGCCGCGACGCCTACGGATGTCCACACACCCCCCTCGATGGCCTCCGTCGTGGCTAGGACCACGGGCAATCGTCGCCATTGGCATTGTTGTGGCCTGGCCTAGCTGCTTTGCCTACAGCTCTGGGCAGTGGCACGCCATAGGTACCCCTGTCTATGAGCACGACATGTGTCGTGCCTACCTCAGGGGTCTTCTAAATGAGAATTGTGCATATTTTGGGGGGCTTTTAGGAAGTCTTTAGAGTTAGGTTTAGTTTAGGGTTAGCCACCAAAACCTCATTGGGGAGACAATAACTTAGGTAAATTAGTATATATTATGTAGAAAATTGCGGATTTCGCTATTCGAGACTAAGTTTCTCTTCTCTCTCGCTCTCTCTCTCTCTCTCTCTTTAATTTCATGCTTCTTGTTTTGTTTGGTACTTTATTAGTTCTTTGCTTTGATTTTCTTTGTCATGTTTAGTTGTGATTAAAGTTGTGATCTTGGATTGTAATTAGCCCTCAAGATGGCTAGTTGATCTTGTTTAAATCTTGGCCTACTTTGTTTATGTCTGGATTTAGGATTTTCTCTCACACCGGTTAAGTGTTCGATGAAATGCTTGAAAGAATTTTCATCCAAGTTTTGGGGCAATTGACTTGCGCTGAAAAGTGAGGTTGATTGTCTAGTGTGGGTAGAGAGGGCGTGCCTAGGAAGATCATGTGGAGTACCAACCCCTCTTATTCACATCATTTTAAGGTGCATGCCACGACACATCATAAGCTCTTGTGAACCTTGACTGCATCTGAGTTGAAGGCTCACGTCTTGTGAGATGAGGATGAGTGGCTGATGCTTCTTAAGCCTCTATATTCGCACCATCTTAGAGAGGCAGAGTTCTAGTACAATCAATATCTGACCTAATATAATCGCTCTAACTCTTCTACCTTATTTTTATTTTCTTTATTTTTCTTTTTGTTTACTTGTGAATATTAGGTTGTGTTTTCATTAGTGATCAATATTGAAGTGAAACTTGGGATGTTGTGGAGCCAAATGATGACTATGATCACCTTTGTGTGCCTTTTGTACATAGTTATGTTTTATGATTGGTGTTATTGTTAGATTTGTATGTATTCGTTGTTGATGATGTTGGTTTTGTATATATGTATAGTCTTGCTGTTGATTAGGTGAGATTGTGATTTTGGGTGAACGTGTTACCTTTTGTATATATGTATTCGTTGAGTATTCTTGTGTGTTTTCTTTTGTTTCACATTTTGTGTGTTTTGTAGTTGGTGGTGACTCCTTGACTCCCAATGTGAACATTGTGAGATTTAGGCGGGGAAGTCATATACCTTTTTGTGCATATTTTGTGAAAAAATTTCAATTTGTGTATAGTTTTTCTTCTTGATTTTGGAGGATTTTAGTGCCTTTATGATTGATTTTTGATCTTTAACAGCTTGGTTGCTAGCTTGTATATAGGTCGAAAATGTACAATGGAACACTTCTATACAATGTAATTTCCATTTTTTCATAATAATCTCATTTCACATGTGCAGTTTTGTATCTACCTTGTACACTGGACTATTGACTTTTGATGTTAGTTGTTGAAATTTGGGTTTGAGGATATTTTACTTGGTTAATTAACTTCCGACTTTGTCACCAAAATGAGAAAAAAGAAGAAAACAAGAGAAAAACAAGAATGTAAAGGTGAGCTTAACTCCGGTACCTCTATCTAGGCTTAAATAAGTGTTTTGCCCATTTATATAAAAACCCTAAATAGAAAAGAAGTCCAAAAATGTGTCGAGTTATTCTTCCAGGAGTTCAAGGCCTAATACGCCATAAGGTACCTTCCCGGGCGAAGGAGCATAAGGAGACAAACCAAAAAAAAAGGAAAAAGAGAGGAAAGAAAAAATGTGGTGAGGTTGACCCTCTAATGAAGTCCATTAGCCAAGTAACGATGACCTTTTAGCCCGATTTTAGTCTAGGATCAAGAGTCAATACACTTTGTACGGAGCACCAAAGTGCATAAATCATGTCATTGTGTTACGTGGAGTGAAAAATGAGAGATGGGTGCATTTTATAGCTTTTGTGTGTCTTGAATGTACATTTTGCTTGTATATGGCTTAGTAGCTAAGTTGTTCGGATGATATAATCAATTTAAATGTGTACATTTTTCGCCTTTGCATTATATATATATATATATATATACTTTCTTTTGAAAAAATCCATAAATATTTCAAAGATTTTGTGGGTATATCTTCCGCAAACCCTTACGAGACCTCACTCGTTCACTTGGGGGAACAAAGGGGTTTGAAGGGCTTATTGGATGCACTAAATGTAATCATGATCCCTACGAAAGTGAGTTATGTCCTTAGGTTAGTTTTGCTCGAGAACGAATAAAAGATAGGTGTAGGGGTATTTGTTTGATACTAAATTGTCGTATTTTACATGCTTCTCTTACCTAATTTTAACTCGCAAAGTAATATAATTTTAGGATTTTTACATATTTTATTTAACTTTTGTAGGAAATAAGTTCGACCGAGCAAGTTGCACGTTTGTGAAAAAGTTGCAGATAATTTAGGAGGTTTACGACCAAGTTCCAGAAGTTCAAGTCTTTGTCCATGCCTCGATCATCCGTCACTCACCTTCGCTTGCCACGAAGCCTACGGATATCCACCAATGCCACCCCCTAGTCGGTCACAGCTGTGGCCAGGACCACGAGCGGTCATTGCAATTGGCATGGTTGTGGCCTAGCTTGGCTGCTTTGCTTGCAGCTCTGGGCAGCGGCACACCACGGGCACCCATGTTCACGAGCATAGCTTGTGTCATGCCGACCTTGGGGGTCTTTTTAAGCGTGATCTATGCATATTTTTGGGGGGCTTTTGGAGAAGTCTTTAGAGCTAGGTTTAATTTAGGGTTAGCCACCAAAAATCCATTAGGGGAAAATAACTGAGGCAAATTAGTGTATATTATTTAGAAGACTATGGATTTCGCTATTCGAGACTTAAGTTTCTCTTCTCTCTCTGTTTAATTTCATGTTTCTTATTTTGTTTGCTACTTTATTAATTCTTTGCTTTGATTTTCTTTGTGATGTTTAGTTATGATTAAGTTTGTGATCTTTGATTGGAATTAGCCCTTAAGATGGCTACTTGATCTTGGTTAAACTTTAGCCTACCTTGTTTATGTTCGGATTTGGGGTTTTCTCTCACGTCCGTCAAATGTTCGATGAAATGCTTGAAAGAGTTTTCATCCGGATTTTAGGCCAATTGACTTGCACTAAAAGGTGGGATTGATTGTCTAGTATGGGTAGAGAGGATAGCTAGTTTTTGGACATAAAAATAGTCTAAATCCTAATTAGGTCAAGGGTTGCTACTCTTGTAATTTAATGGGATTAACCCCATGAAAATAGGTGGTTATAACAATTAAACTAACATTCAACCCTTGAAAAAGGGCTTGGGTGAGCTTTTATGGTGTCATCAATCATCTTTGAATGCTAGAATAACTTGGAAAGATAAGGGTTTGACCCAATTAGTTTGTTAATCTTGGGTTTAATTATCATCGAGGTCATTTCTGTTTGCCTTAGTAGTTTGGTTCCTTTTTATATCACCTTTTTGATGTGTCTAAATTGATACACTTGAGTTAGCCTGTGCTTGAAAATACAACTCCTTGTGGATACGACCCGTATTCGCCGATTGCTAGCTACACCTACACCTACACCTACACCTACACTGTGCACTTGCGGTATAATTTTTCACTGATCAAGTGTGTTCACCCGATCTTAGTGTGTAATTTTGGCTATTAATTAGTTTGGCATTTCAAATGTTAACCAAATAAAAGGGGCATTTTTAAATATCCACTTACCTAGTTTAACTTCAATGTTGTGACTTTGGACTTACATCACTTTCACGCACATGGCAGAAAAGAGAGACTTTTTAATGGAAACACCCCTTTATTAAAAGGAAAAACATATAGGATAGAAAGTGGAGGAGAAAAGGAAAAGAAATTGGAGGATGACATCGATAGATTCCAATTGAACCGTTCACATTTGAAGTAGACTTAAGGGTGGTACCCACCCCACCAAATAAAAATTAAAAAAAATTAAAAAAATGAACAATGACCAATGAAAAACAAATATGAGGGATTGGATTCCTCAGCACTAACTTAAAGGAAGAAACAATCCTTAAAAGTAGGGCAAAAAGTCAATTTTATCAAGCGTCCACATTCATGTAGATATAAAAACAGACAGTGGTTTCAAATTGTTTATTTAATAAAGTATACAATGATTAAATTTTTGGGACAAGCTACTTGACATATTTTCTACAATAGACCAAGACATTTTATAATTGGTTCATATATTTAAATGCAAAATAAAATTTTTAAATAGCGGAATATTTTGAATTTTTATACAATCATACTCTTTTTAATTTTTCTAGAAGTGTACTTTCAATTTCGGCCAAACAAAAGAGGTAACTTCAATTACAATAAACCAATCGAAAAATAAAAATTTAAAAAAAACAAAAACAAAACTGTCTACATTTAATGCCTAGAAAGAAAAATAGGAAGAGAAAATGATGGATCACATTATATTTTACAATTGATTCGAATCAAAACTCATAATAGATACATGTACAATATGACTACATACTACAAAGGCAGTTTTTTTTACCTTATTACCATCAAATTGAACCCGTCAATAATATTTGTTCGAATCCCGTCAGCATCGACCTTTATATCCTCCGATGACCTAAGGGTCAGAAACCCTCGGGGAGGAGAGCGGGAAGAGGGGGAGGAGCTGGGGCTCCGAGTCCCGCGGAGTTGAAAGAGGGGAAGGGTGCAAGTAAAAACCCTTTTCCGCAATGGCTCTCTCCTCCTCCTCCGATGGACCGCCGCCACCAACCGACGGCGATGATTTGTCAAATGGGTCATCCGTCAACGGCGTCACAGGGCTGAGAGTCAACGATGGGAAATCAAGCAGGCTAGGAGAGAGGATCTCGGGCTTATGTCGCGGCGAAAACGATGCGTTTTGGTATGTTTGAGTGTTGAAACGCTGCGTCAAGGGGCTGATGATGCTCTTATCATTAAGAGCACTGTAATTCCTCCTCTCATAGAGCTTGAACCCCTGTTTCTTGATGGGTGGGATGAGGGTGGTTTTGGGTGGTTGTTGCGGCGGCGATTGGTGGTTGTCGGCGGCGCCGGTGAGCATTTGGACGACTTGTTTGAAAGAGGAGGTGTCCGCGGTGACAAAAGTAGTCGGGTATGGGCTATTCGGGTCGGATCTGGTAATGGGCACTCCAACTCCAACTCCAACTGATTCATTGCTGCTGTGGGGAGGGTTGAGGGGAGATTGAGATGGGTTTTCTGTGTCTTTGAATTTTGAGTTGAATTCCATTGATGGGTGAAGAAGAGGGTGTTTTTGTAGGTGAGAGAATAGGGGTTGGATGTGTGGAATGGATGAGTGAAGAAGGTGGTTTTGAATTGATGAGTAATGAGGGAAGTGTGGGTAGGAGGGTGGGGATGTGTGACTTCTTCTTATTTGCCCTTGTGGGTTGTCATGCCTTTTCTCTTGGGATACAACTTTTTTTATTTTAAAAACCAGCTCTAGGCTTGGAACAGTCATAGTGTTGTACCACTTATAAAGTGAAAGTAGCTCGATTTTAATAAACGGGATGATGAAAGATCTTTTGGGACCAATGTTGGTTGTGCTGTGCAAGACTTTGGAAAGGGTTGGAGGAGATCGGAGCTATACTTGTTTAAGTCCAACTCTAAAAAGTAGGAGTGTATAAAATCAATTAATCGAAACTTTGATTAATCAAAAATCGGTTAACTGGTTTTTCTATTTAAAAAATTTTCGAACCGAAAATTTTAGTTAACTGTTTTTTTATGAACCGAAAATTTTGGTTTGTTCAAAACCCGAATCGTAACTGAACCAAAAAAGTCGGTTAACCGACTTTTCGATTCGGTTGCCGGTTAATCGTTCACAAACAGTAAAAAATGTATACTTTCTTACTTAAATTTTTCATTTTTTATATTTAAATTTTTTTATAAAAATTAAGCTTTGGTTACCATTTATAAATAATTAAAAAATGCACTTTTTTACCTAATTTTTTATTTTTTATGTATAATTTTTAAAAAAACAAAATTATTTTCTGTTTGGTTAACCAAAATTTCAAATTATCCAAACCAAAAATCGAAAATTTTTTCGGTTCGGCTAACTTTTTGAAAAATTTGGTCAGCTAACTTGTTTTTTGATTCGATTTTTTTAATTCATCGATTTTGAATTTTTTTGCGCATCCCTAGGAAAAAGAACTTGTTAGCTATCCCTAGTTGAGTAAAAGAAAGGTCGTTCAATTTTTGTCCTGGAGTAGTCGTAACTCGTAACAACCCGTGACAATGCCGATTAAAACAAGTTCTTTTGACTTTTTGGGAGACATAAAAGTGGATGGCGCTCTACAGTAAATTACTCGTCGACTAAACAGGCCAGGCTGCCAATACACTATTTGTCATAGAAAATCACTGCGCATACCGTTCCTTTTATTATTTGTTCAAAGCTTCTAGTCACTAACAATAGAATTACGGCTTACACTGGCAAGGCGAACGATTGAGGTTTTTTTCACAACATATATTGAAATCATTAGAATTGGAATAGTTTGATAATATTCCACCATAAAAACAGAAAATAAGGAGACGTTTAAAGAAGTTTTTATAAATGAAAAATGGAGGAAAAATTATTTTTTTAATTTTAAGAAAATAAAAGAATAAATAAATATGCTCATTAAACTACTCGAACCGTTTTACACTCGGATGCAGCAATCAGTCAGCCCTTACAGATTGGTAGGACTGAGGAGCCTTGTGTCCCATAAAAAGACACAACATATTGGCAGTTTCACAGATACTTTCAATCCATAAGAGAAGTTTTTGAACAAAGATTGATTCAGCTCACTGATCTTCCAAGCTACTCTCAGTAAGCTAATGCGATCGCCTACATCTTGCATTCTGTATAGTTTTAAGATCTTCTCTTCAAGCCGAGAATATCTCAGCCTTTCTGAACCTGGGATTTCACGTGCTCCATGCTACTTGGGTGGAGTGTAAGCTACAGATGCTTGCGGCTACTGGGCTCTAGACATCTAGAGTGCGGTGCTCACCGCTTCGCCTAGCAGCACGATGCTTGTATTGCTGTCCCACAACCGCCAGCTTGAGGGGAAAAGGGGGTTTTCGGGACCAAACTTCATGAATTGGTCACACTTACTTGCTACATTAGCATCGAGTACAAAGGTTGAAAGAGTACGAAACTCTTTGGAGGCTGCACTGTATAGATTGCCCTTAATGTGTTGGACTATTGATCCATCCCCAACTTTGGATGTATAGATCTAAACATTCACATCTACTATAACATTACCCCAGCTTAGCTGACCTTTTAAGTTTTTCCTTCCTCGGAGCAGACAACTATACCCAACAGCGAGAAGCATCACAGCCACCGCAGCTGCTGCCCAAATCCAATAGTCGGTGACATTTTTCTTCCTGGGGATGGCTTTTGGAAGTCCACCTTGAGTTTTTGCTGTCCTCCGGTACTTGAGGGCAGTCTCCTTTTGGTCCTTGGCTCTTCTTAGTGCTGAAGGTTCATTGACCTGTTCCCACATTATCGGATATATCAGGTTCAGCCTCCTCTACTTCTTTGTCGGCTGGCTCTTTCTCATTGGCTGTTATTTCTGACACTGCTCCTTCCTTTAATTTATTTTCACGCTCATGTGATGATCATCAATTCAATGATAGAATGAGCAAGGCTCTCGAAGCAGGAATCGGAAGGAAAGGGCATATGTCAATTTCTATTACATTATGTGCAAATACAAGAATAAGATGTACCTTTTGCTTCTTTTCAACTTCTTTCTGGGCTCTAATAGCAGCTTTGGCAGCCGCTTTCTCTTGCAGCTTCTTCTTTCTCTCCAAGGCATGTCATTGTTTCTCTTTTTGCTCTTCCTTCTTCATCACTTTCAATGTAGCTTTGTCAATTCCATCATCCCTTGGTACATCCTGCCTTGGCTTTTCTACGACGAAGAAACCTTCCTCTTAAGTTGGTACCCTGAAGCAGTTACAGATTCCTCGTTCTTCTGTCTAGATTCTTTACGAACCTTTTGGGGAGGAAAAATCTCGGGTTCTGCAGTTATTTGGGGATCTTCTTTGTGAGCTATTGGTGTTGCTTTAGGCACTACCAGTTTTCCAGGTCTGGGAGCCTGTGCTGTAATTAGTGGCTTTTGATCAGGACTCCTCATCCGTCCATCCCTACTCTGTCACATATCTAATGATGCTAAAATTCTCTTCTGGTAATCATTCCTGAACGCCTTGCTGCTGTTCCAATTGGACATAAATCTCTCAACCTAAGCAAAGGGTATAAGAAACTACATGAGATTACAAATTTACAATGACATCAGAAGGAATCGGAAGTCCAGGATAAGCTCAGAAAACCTCTGCATCAACAAATTCCTCAAGCGTCCTCACATCCTTCTTTGCAGCCAACTCTTCGCAGTATTTATAACAGCTTGGTTTTCATAAGCGCATGTATTCTGGAGCATAAACATCAAAAATAAAGAAAAGAACCAAACATGTCCAACAAAATTATTGCATGATGATTCACAAGCTGACGCTGCATCAATCAACAATATGGATAGACCACCTCAGCAGAGAATATACCTTTCTCCAAATAATGGAACAGTTACCTCAAAGATACACCATGGACAATTCGAGGAACATCTTAAGTGTTGAGTTGCATGCACAAGATGCATATGAGCTATAAGTGCTGGAAGAAGCAGAACCCTACACAAATCCCACATTCCCACATCAGCCTCTTATATGACCAACACCAGACTCAAGTGCCATATGTTACAATAGGAGTGTAATGCACAGCACACACCATGACCGAAGCAGCCAAGGCCTTACTGTGCACAACACCTTGTCCAGCCTAAAGTGAAGACTGAAAGCTGCAATCTTACTGTCACCATCCAAGGTGTGAAAACATGAGAATGGTATCGGCTTTGATACCAATAGGTACACGTCCTTGGAAAAGCCTGTTCCTGAAAGGTTGCTTAAATGATCAGAAAACCAAAAAGGCCTATAAACTTCATACGAGCTCCCCCCCCCCCCCCCGCGCAAAAAAAAACCAAAAAAAAAGACTGATTTTACTCAGTAAACCATAAAAAAAAAAGAAAAAAGAAACTTGCATCAAACTAAGACAACTGAATGCTCGTATCTATGCACACAAAATTGTTTTCATCTCTGAAAAAAAAACCTATAAGCGCCAGTGGTGAAAATTTCTGAATGAAAAAAGAAAACTGCACCAAATTCATAACACAACCTTGCAAAGCAGTTGAGAAGCTAAGGCATGAAGACAATCTGACACGAAACAGAAAAAACTATGAACCATCACCATAGAGATTGACAAGAGACAAAAACATCATAGACTTCAAATGGGAGAACAAGCAAACCATACCCCTTCCTCACGCTTTTGCCTAGTATCCTTAATAATTACTTGAGTACTGATTTATGTCTTGCTGCAAGACACTCTTAAATGTCTTACCTTATCATAAATTAACATGTTTTACGATTTAAAACCTCAAATTTTATAATGATTATACTTAATTATGAATTGCTAACCTTAAATATTCGTCGGCTACGCCGACAAAGTATTAAATGATACCCTAATTGTATTAACCTCATCCACGAGTACATATGATATGCGTATTTTAAAAATGTGACAAATTATGGATAAAAAAATGATTTTATACAATTTATAAGTTGTAATATACTTCCATGATTTGATCCTACTATTTTTTTCAATTTAAAAACATAATAGTATAATTTTTAACTCAAAACAAGACACTTATGAGGTATCTTGCAGCAAGACACTTATCATTTTGTTAATTACAATTGCCTCATCCCTCTTCTTATTAAGTGCTTCCAAATCCTGCTGCAGTGCATCAATCTGAATATTCAGGGCTCTCAATTGTTGACCCAGCTGACCCATTTTTGCCTTTATTTCTTCCCTCTGCTTCCTGATTCCATCTAAATTAGTTCCCAGAAGCTATAACAGAACCCCCTTCCCCCAAGCAAAAACAAAAACGAAAAAAAAAGGTGAGAATCAAGATTTTGAAAAGCAAATTAGAACTGCATGGAGCAACATAATATCATATACCTTAACCTGATCCTGGATAACTTCCTTTTTTCCTTAGAGATTCCTCAATCTTTGCCCTCACTGCAGAATTAGCAATTACTTTTGGTAAATCGTTGATTTCTCGAAGGAGTTGTTTTTCCTCCTTCAACGACAAGCTTTCATGTTGCATTTGATATTCCAGACTTCGAATCTGCATGAGATTCCATCCAAGATTGGTGATGTTTCCATAAATTCTATGAAATGTATGGTCCAAGAAACCATCGGAATAACTTACTAGCTCATTAAGTTCTTCTTCAGATGAGCACATGCCAGGTCCTCTGCCAGAACCACGCAAGCTTCCCAGAGCATCCTGGAAAGGCACATTTCCTGCTTTTTCTCATTTATAATTGCCCAGCACTTTGAACTCTCAGCATCCAAGGACTTCAATGTAGCAACCAGCTCAGCTCCTTCTGACTGCAAAATAATTTTAAGTCAGCTTCAGAATCCTGCAAAACATGGTTTAGCATTCTCACAGCTGTTTCTTTTTCTGATAACAAATTTATATGCACAGGTCCATGCAAATTGCAACATTTTCGATCCAGATACATTGGAGACTTGGTAAGCAGCCATGAAGCTAAAACTGAGAGCAAATAGTGCCGGAAATGAGAGTTTAGCACAGCGGATCCTACATGTCAGATAGCTGAATCATAAGTCTAGCTCCAACATGAATCAGATAACTGGACCTCAAGAATAAATCAGACAAGTACCAAACACCCACATTTTGGATCGTCCACAGGTTAGCACAGCGGATTGTAATAAAGTTCCGGCGACAAATCCAATTTGAAACCAAAATTTATTCAGCCTTGGAAAGAGGGGCGAAAAGTTGCTAGCACTAAACTAAATTGATAATACTGTCAGCTCATTATGCACCAGAGATGTATGCGCATACAGCCATCTGGGGGAAAGAATGAGGTACGACCAAACAAATGGATCAAGTGCAAATATTAGATTGACTCCCAGTAAGTTACATTACAATTGGACATCTTAAATATTTCAGATATTCCAACGTAGTCCTCATCTATCATCCATTTCAGATCATTTATCATGAACATCCTTAGCTATGCATACATGATATACAAGTTATTTTAAGCGCATGGAGAGAGCAGATAAATGCAAGCATCTCATGATAGCTATGGATTACATAGTGCAATATGACACAGCTATCAGAAAGCATAAACTGTGGCACAGGACTAAAGCATTGCGAGTTAAGTGACATAAGTTCCAAGTTGGACCTTGTAATCCCAGGTTCTTTGTTTGTTTCTTTTTTTCCTTCCTTCTTTCTTTCTTTCTTTTTATTTCCTTTTCCTTTTTCTTTTCTTTTTTTTGGCTGGTGCACTATAAACCCAAGTCCTTAGAGAAGGATGTGAAGCTTATACTAGTTTATTATCTTGCTTCTATTTGTTATGAGCTCATTACTTTTCGTGGAAAGGTTGGTTTGTGGCGTGATAACTCCGCCACACAACTCGCATTCACTTATTCACTTAGAACATTACAAGACCCTTGTATATATAGCTTATGCCCTCACTATGCTTTCTCTAATTTCTGTCATTTTTGCAATTTCAAGCATCCTTTTAGCTCAATTTCACGATCCCTAAATGTCTCAAACGGCGACCTTTCCTAAAGTGCTATGGAATTCCCATGTCTAGAAAGTTCAAAAAATAGTTATATGAATTTTCACCATCAATGTTAGATGCATAAACGAGGGCATTTAAGAAACTATTGAAAGGGGGGGGGGGGGTTATCATATTTGAAGGAAAAATATACGAGAAGGTTTCGAGTAACCTGTTCGGGCTTTAAACTATCAATGTTCTGGGATGTTCGTCGATTAATTGTCTGGATTTCTCATCACTCTGCTGAATTTTAGCCTTCAAATACGGATCTTCGTATACCTAGTACCTGATAAACCAGAAGGAATGGAGCTGAGGTTCAGGCCATTCCACAACCACATCCTTAGGGACATGAGCCTCCTGGTCATTGACACGATGCCGACCAAACATGACGGGCTCCGACCCATTGACTTCGCCATCTTTGTTGTATTGTAGCTCTGACTTAGCCTCCCCATTAACCTTTGGCGAGTCAGATGCAACTTCCACACCCATTCTTCACTGCACCAAAATAAGAGTGATCTCACCAGTTCACCACAAAGTCCATCATTTACATTCATCATAACTTCCTCAACAAATAAGCACACTGAATGAAAATCAGTTGGATTATTCAAAAAAATAAAATGAAGATAAACATCCTTCTAAACTCCAATGCCAAAGTTCTAGAATAAATATATAAAGTACTTGAGGCAAAAACAAGCAGTTAAGTAAAAAACAATCAAAGTAATAAGCACTTAAGTCAGATGTAATGAAGAACATAGATCAGGAACACTTCAGTCAAATACTATATGAACACAGATTGAAGTCAGTCAAAAACAACCCATTTTCCTTGCCCAAGCCCCAAGTTCAGCAAACATCATAGTCAGAATTAAAAAGTAAACGGGGTCAATTGTCATGCCTCTGTAAGTAATAAATGGGTAAATTGTTATGCCTCTGTAGATAGTTTACCAGCAACTGTAAATCAAAAAACACACTAAATTTTTTTTAATAAAAAAAGGGAAAATCAGAGATAACTCAATGCCAGATAATTCAATCAGAACCCATAAACTCGAAAGTCAAAACCCCTGGACACCCCCCCCCCAAAAAAAAAAAAAACAAAATGTGTACCTTGAAGAAAAAAAAAGAGGCTGGATGCAAACGGAAGTGTAAAAAAAGATTGTTCTTGAATTAAAACCCATTGTCAATGGATAGTCCGAGAATAATCATAGAAGATAAGATGCTCATCTTCCCCCCACCCCAAGTGCCAGGAAGAGAGCTGGAGTAGGATTTTTTCTTAGGCCCTGTTCTTTTGGGTGGAAAATGCACCCAACCCACACCCACTCACTTTTTCCCCCCTCTTTCCACTCTTTCCCACACTTAAAAAAAAAATACTACTCCTTCCCACATTCACCCACTCCTTCCCACACCTACATAAAACAACCATTTCCCATATTTGAAAATTTTTTATACTTTACGTAATTGTGTGTGCGAATAATTTGATAGCAATTATGAGCAGTTTTAATTTTTCGGATGTTATGGAACAATTTATTTTTTTT